>ML786468.1:31937-52294 GCA_009831015.1 Picea engelmannii | reverse complement strand
TTTAATTATTGCTACAACTTCCGGTTAATTTCATAGTACAAATTACTCTTCCACTCTTAACACCACTTGACCATTTTCAACAATAATTCATTTAAAAACTCATAAACATCATCCAACCTTGTTTGGCTTCCATAAAACCTTATTGCGATTTAAATTGCTTCATTTTTTTACTAATAAAAAATGATTTTATTATATAAATGATCAATTGTGCAAATTATTGCACTTTCATCTCTTCAAAAATCAAAGATTATCTTCTATCCCTATAATTTTTTAAGTCTTTTAAAGAAATAAATCTATACCAATTATACTATGAAATAACAACTACTAGATTGTTCATGGTCAAACTATAGAGTCATGACCATTTACACAACATTGAAAAAATTTCAAAAATTGTTTAATAAGGATAAAGCATGACTACACCAAGAATAGAGCATATTGCTTATGAGCAATAGTTTATCTAGATCTTGAAGGTGCTTTATCTTTGTTGAGTTTGAAGCCACCTACCCTATCATGCAATTCCTTCTAGGAGGGTTAATTGATGATGTTGAGTATTATCAACATGGAAAACTCGTCATCACTAGTTAGTATGGATTTGATGTTAGCTACACCCCCTTATATTAGGAAAATCCTAGAAGTATCATCACCTTGGCCCATAACGAGTCGATTTAGTTTGTTGTTCACATTCACATTCTCAATCTCGATGCTTGTTTCCAGTTCTTTGTTTTTTCATTCCGTGGAATTTGCATTTTACTTACCCAATTTTTCCAATTTTAGCATATACTAATGAACCACAAAGGATTGATGCCATTTCTCTATGTTCAATCCTAGTATGTTAATAACTTCATCCATACACTCTCCAACAATTCCACGACTTCTAACCTTGATCCGATGTCTCTCCAAAGGATTCAATTATCTTCTTAAAGCTATTCTAGAGTCATTGTAGGTGGTTTTTACCTTGATCCTCAATTAAAGGTTTAAAGAGGATCCATGGGTTGCCTTCAACTCATGCTTTATTCAGGGAATGAGTGTGGGAGGATGTATTGAAGCTATAAAATATTATACATTGACCCAATTGCCACATTCAAGAAAGGGATGTTGGATTGTTTTGGACTACGATAAGGTCTCCCCTTGTACAATTCTTGATCTTTTCACCTCATTCTCCATCAAATTCACATAAATATTTTGTTGTGTTCCTAACCTCACCACCTTCACTAGGCATTAGATTTTAAGCATGTGAAATATTTTATACAGATGACCATGGTTTGCAATAATCTTATAGTCCTAAGCCTTGGTAGTATTATATTTCAATATTTGTAAAGATGGAATATGTAATAGGGCATTGCCATATTTTTAGTAATTTAAGCTCTAAGTTTGCTACTTTTTAGTATAAATAGGATCCCCTCCCTGTTGATGTTTCAACATCGGGCATACATTCTCCCAAATTGGTCATGTTAATTACATTATATTATAAATATATAAATAATATATTTATAATATAATATATAAATATAAATGATCAATAATTAATAATTAATTAATTAATGAAAAGACAATAATGGAAAATACATGTCCATTAATGAAAGGGAACTCAGCCCAAGTATATATGTTAGGGCCCTCAATTGTAATATCTCATATACAATATTATCTCATATAATATCTATAATATCTCATATCTCATATGTTAGGGCCAGATCTAGTATTAGTCTTTTTTGAAGCTAGTTAAAATCTTCCAGTGCTAGATCTGATAGATATGATTCAAATCTTTTATTTTTTTTGCAATTGTATGGTTGTGATCGCGAGTGGCCTGTGCACATAGAGAGACCATAGTCGTGGTTGCAAGTGGCCTGTGCACACAGAGCGACCACAATCATGGTCGCGAGCGACATGTTCGCACATGGTGACCACATTCCCTTTGGTCATGATTTTCCTAATTACAGGGTGTGACCACCTTAGGGATGTGAGGTCCAGTAAGTCTCACATGGAGATCAATAGTGAGGAGCATGAGGCTTCGAAGGATAAGGGTACATATCTCTGTTTCCCAGTTTTTCATCGTTTAGACTATCACGAGGAGTCAGTAGAGCCAACAAAGCTAGTGGATCTACCTAGAGATGTTGTAGTGACCAGGAAGAGGCCAACATGGCTTCATGATAGTTTGTAGGAAGCAGAGAGGCATGCAACTCCCATTGGTACTTTTAGAGAGAGAAAACAACCTCATAGGTTCTCTAATTATATGTAATTGATGAGTCACATCATTGATTCCAAACCTTCTAGTTATGAGGAGGAAACATGCCAACATGTTTGGAAGGATTCCATGATGGAAGAGTATCAGTCCATCGTGAAGAATGATGTGTGGGGAATTGTGCCAAGACCTAAGGGGAAGTTAGTGACTTCCAAATGGATATACAAGATCAAGATGCAACATTGGGCATACATTATCCTATATTGGTCATAACGATTTGACAAAAGGAAAATGATACTTTCACTCACGGGGCTTTGCTAGTGGTGAATGGCCCACGTGTAGTATTTCTCCTTAGTCATGCTGATTTGACTAGGAGTGATAAAGACTCGAGATTCTAGATGTTATACCATGCAGACCTAGAGTAAGCTTGATCTCAGAGAGAGTTAGTTGGATCAAGGGGAGAGCCGCAAAGGGATTTCCCCCTTAGGTTCAGATGGGAGAGAGACATCTCCCAAGATTGACAAACATGTGTCATGAGTCTAGGATGAAGTTTGTATACTTCAGAGACAAGCTTGGCATGATGCATAATGTCTCCCTTGCTGAGAGGGAGTGTTGATGTTTCAACATTGGGCATACATTCTCCCAGATTGGTTATGTTGATTACATTATATTATAAATATATAAACAATATATTTATAATATAATTAATAATTAATTATAAATTAATTAATGAAAAGACAATAATGGAAAAGACATGTCCATTAATGAAAGGGAACTCAACCCAAGTATATATGTCGAGGCCCTCAATTGTAATATCTCATATCTCATATACAATATTATTTCATATAATATCTACTTACAGTTGAGGTTTCCATCGTGTAATTAATCTATGATAACATTAATCATAAGGAAATAATTATCAGATACGAGAATCAAAAAATTCAACACCCCCTCCTCTTCTCATTTATAACCTTTGACATTTTTTACCAATAGAAGCAGAAGATGCCCCCAACATTGTCCCCGACTTTGGATTTTTATTTTATGTTATTCTTAGCTTTCCATTTTTCTTATTTTTATAGTTGCAATAGTAGTGCTATTTTGGGGATAAGAACATTGCAAGTTGGTATTAGAGCGTTAGTCAATTTTCACTCTTATTGCACAACTAGAGCCTAGGGTCTCCAAAAAACATATCAAGGGGAAGATCCCAATATGTGACCAATGTAGATCTAGATAATATACTCACAATTTTTGTAGAAGAAATGATGTAACAAATGCAAACTCTAGGAAAAAGGACCATGTAAATGAAGCTAGATACTCGACTCCACAATCCTAAAATATCATAGGAGGAAGAGGAGGACACAAAAACTTGAGGAATGAGAGATGAATCTCATCAACTACACGAAACTCTCACAAACCCACCTTCAATATACATGTGAGGAACCCATAATATGATTTTGGAAGTGATGTGGAGTGCACACATGGTTGAGCAAGATCAAATTAGCATTAAGGTGAAACAAATTTTCAACTAGGAGAATGAAAATGTGGCCTTGCAACATCTTGATGGGGAAGCCCATACATGGGGTGAGACATGGATCTCTAAAACCCCTAGAGGGGTCTTTTTCAAGTTTGTGGATGCGTTAACTTAAAGAGTAGATCGTAATGGGGGAAATCCCTAGGATATTCGATTGATGCACATGTTCCAAAAATACTTGACAATCAAATAATACATTGAGAGGTTACAAATATTAGAGTCAAAGCCCAAACTTTGTAGATCTAACACAAATGATATACATCTAAGATATAAGGCCAAAAAATTGGATTGAGGTAAGAATGTTCGAACTTGTTTATTTGGACAAAGACATTACTTTATCTAGGAAAACATACTCTACTAAGAGAAATCTACTTGTCTCTAGTAAAAGTGGTCATGCATATGATAGGAGGGTCAATGAAGAGGGGAATCCAAAAATTCCACAAATAAAAAACCTTAGCCATTTCCATGTCCACAAAACTAATCCTTCAAACTTAAACCTATGTTGTAAATGTTCTAATCTCTAGTTTAAGGGACATATCTACAACCCTCAAAAACATTTTATGGTTGAACATATATGCCACTCTGACTTTGAGTTTGAATTTGAAGAGGATACTTTTCTTGAACAACTATATAATGACTCTAGGCCCCTATAATACCCCAATTATGATATTTCAAAGGTATTGGATCAGAGTATGTATAAATTGTAAATGTGGTTATTATGATGGGTGTCGATTCATATGAGCTAAAATAAATGACTCTGCAATATAAATGTTGTAAAGTGTGTTTTGTATGGATTCATAATACAATGCTCAAGGCCAAGGGCCAACTATAATTTGGATAGCCATATAGATGTTGAAATATACAAGCTAGATTCGATGTTTTGTAAAAATATAATGTTGGGATATCTATAAAATGGTCCAAGATGGTTTCTAGGAGCACAAGAGAGCTATGAGCCTACAAGAGGGGAAGGTGAAAGAGGGATCTATGGGAAAGATAACGTTTCTTTCCAAGTGTCTGTGAAAATTCCAAGTTCTATGTGACTAAAGTCCTTATGATCTCAATTACACAAGCAAATTTTTGAATTTAATTATCCAAGAATTAAATTTTAGACCATAACACCAATCACACAATAGATAGAAATCAAATAGTGGAAGCATAAACAATTTCACACATACACATATAATTACTCCTCCAAATCAACTTTTCATTCCTTCAAAAAAATTACAAGGAAACCTCCACAAGCTATCATAAAAAAAACACTACATGGTTACCGAAATCATCCTGAACTTGAGCACAACAACATGTTGAGAAAGTACGACTTGTTGTACGGACTGTCTAGACTATCTGAACATAATATACAAACACATGTATGGTATGTCTATACGATTGTAAAAACTAAACCTTATTACTCTATAGATTTGTACTACATCTCCATGAAAGATACCTGAGTTTTCCTCTGCCTAAACCCCCCTCCATCTCTCTCCTGGTTTCTCAACTTGCTGAACTGCTCATACGTTCTTGTTTGTATTAACTCTCTATCTTTTCCTGTCTTTATGCTTTTAGCTAAGTCCAAAACCCTAATCTATTTTTGAGATTACTCCTAGTCTAAGTCATGCATGCATGAAATACACTTTTTAGACTCGACTGCTAAAACAAGACTTTCCATTTTTAACTAAAGTGAATTATAAAATAGAATTTTATTTTTGAAAATAGAATTGCTTTTTGAAAATATCTCAAACTACTTCTCACACGTTCACGTGGAACCTATGTGGAATTTCTTGTCTGAGCTATAATTATCAACACTCCCTCTTAGCGAGGAAGGAATTCTGCACTAATCCAAGTCTGACTTTGAATGCCTCAAAATTCCCTCTTTTCAAGGGCTTGGTCAGAATATCAACTACTTGCTAATCCATGGGAATATACTAGATCTTCAACACTCCCTTATGAACCCCATCTCATATGAAGTGATATTTGATCTCTATATGTCTAGACCTATCATGAAACATTGGAGAGTTTGATACAATTCTGATTATCATAGTAAATCATTATAGGTTCCAACTCTTGATTAAACACACTTAAAAGTAAATAGCGAAGCTAGATGGCCTCACAAATAGTAGTACAAATTTCCATGTACTCTGCCTCTATTGATATAAGTGCTACAAAAGTCTACTTCCTAATAAACCAAAATATCATTGTTGATCCCAAGATAAAAAAAACCATGAGGTGCTCTTCCTGTTTGCTGCACTACCTCCTCAATCTGAGTTTGAATACCCCTACAACGTCACTTCACCACCTCCAAGGTAACTCAAAGCATACTCCATTGTGTCCCTCAAATACCCAAACATGTGTTTTACTGCTACCTAATTCTCCTGCCTTGGCTCCATCATGAACCAAATCATGGTGTTCACTACAAAACATATATTTGGCCCGGTGTTGACCAAATACATTAAAGAACCTATTATCTCCCTATACAATGTGGGATCATCCAACTCTGAATCTGAAGATGTCACCTTCTTCATATTAGTGATCATGGGTGTGGCCATATGTTTGTAATCCTCCATCTAAAACCTATTTAGGATTTAGACTGCATACTTACCTCGCCCAAGAAAAAAATTCCTTGGTCTCTGCCAAACCTCCAAACCCAAGAAGTAATACATCAGGCCAATGTCCTTCATTTCAAATTCATATACCATGTTTTCTTTTCACCCTACAATGAACTTCTCTGCACTTGTAAAAAACAAGTAATCTACATACAACACCAATTTAATGAGTAGATCAATATAAACAAATATGTAATAAAAGTTAAAATATGTTTTTCTTTTGGTGAATCCCATGCTTTGTTGGTATCCATCGATCCTAGAATACCATGCTCTCGGTGCTTGCTTGAGTCAACACAATGTTTTCTTAAGCTTTCACACATGCGACAACTTAACACTTATCTCAAATCCCTGAGGTTGCTCTATGTATACTTCTTCCTCAATGATCACATTAAGGAAAGATATCTTCACATCCATTTGATGTATCCTCCATCCCATAAGTGAAACCAAGGACACAAATACTCTAATGGAAGTGTACTTGGCGATTGAAGAAAAATTATCCTCATAGTCCACTCCCCCTCTCTGGGAGAACCCTCTTGCCACAAACCTCACTACAAGGAGAACACCTTCTAACAAAGGATTTTGTGGAGGTTTTTAGTGTCTCAAAATTTGGTAAAATTTTCAAAGAAACCTTTGCTACAACTTCCTCTATTGGTTGTGGAGGTTTTAGCAGAGGTTTTAGTGGATGTTCCATATAACTAAAACAAATTGGCTAGGCGAAGGTTGTAGCAGAGTTTTTTTCTTCGGTGTTGTTCTTGTCAAAACACATTGGTGTGATATTGACAAACACACACCTGTACGTTACTATAATAGAATGCATTGGTACATTAATATAATAATACGTCTCAGCTCTTAATATAATAATAAAAATATGCATCGGTGCATTTATAATTATTGCGCACCAGTTTTGCCTTTTTCGTTGTATGCGGAGCACCATTGCTCTTATAATTTCTACACACTAATTCCACCTTGTTTTCATATGAAGCACTGGTGCATTTAAGGATTTGTCTTCCCTGGTGTGTTTAAATTATAGTTAGCCCCGATGCGATCAAGTTATCCTGAGACCCAATGCCTTTAATATAGTATGTGTCTTGGTGATTGTGTAAATAGTATGTACCATAATCTATTTTACCATGTGCACCGAAGGGTATTGAAATTTCAAATATTCGAGGTGAGATGTCGGCGCCATTATTTTTAGTATGTACCAGTGTGTATATTATAGTAAAGGCACCAGTGCGTAAATAATATTTAGAATCTTGGTGCATATGATAAACTTAACACACTAGTATGTAAGTTATTTTTAGTGCCTCGATGTATATTTCAAATATGAGTACCATACAATTGTGAAATGATAAATAGGCACCAACGTTTTCTCAATAGTAAATACCGGTGCGTTATTATAATTAATATGAATCGGTGCGTATGACTCCTCAAAATGCACTAATGTCTATATTATGGCATGCACTCTCTAGTGAGTTCAAAAGAATACAATGCATTGATATGTATATATTTCAATTCATTGTTTTTTACAAATTTTCAATTAATCATTTCAAAATATTTTTTTACAATAATATTGTTTTATATTTTTGTTATTGCATTTCGATATAATGATTGCGTTAATGCGTTATCCAACCAATTAAACCTCTGTTATTTGTAACAATGTAAATCATCCACATATTAATTATTTAGGAACAAAACATTTTACAACATTCAACAATGCAATGAAATAAGAAACCCATTTTATTATATATGAATAAGAGACCCATTTTCATACAAAAAAGGACAACGTAAAGGTAAAATAAAATAATCAAATTGCAACCAATTTGTAATTGTTACACTTATTGGTAACATGTCCTCATGCAATTGAGACAATATGTTGAGTACATTAAGCAAAATCCTCAATTTTCAGAGACAAATATTCCAAAACATACAACTTGCAATAACATTTAATTATATTGTCTGTCATTCATCATTTGAACTGTTGACATTGCTCGAGATATGTGCATGCCTAGTTTCTTCATCATTTGTAGGTGATATTATACTTTGGTTTTTTAATATAATGTTTTCTCAATCGACTCGTTTTTTTATGTTTCACCCATTTATCTTCCATCTACAAACATAGAAATAAATTGTAATAAGTAAATATACATTTATATATATAGTAGAATATACATGATTGTGTAAATAAAAAAAACATACCTTAGCACCAAGTCTTTCATAAACAATACACATTCTTTTGAAGCCATGCTTCATGAATTCTCTCAAAATCTCCTTTGTTGGCTACATTCCATACTTTGTTTGTTGCATGATTAATACGACATGACAAAGCACAATCGATATAATCAATATAAAGTTTTTTTCAATTTTTTTTTATTAATTATAAACAAGGGAAACTAAACAACATAAATACTTACAAATTGTTCAATTAAACTTTCATTCTTCAACATATACTCACAACCCATACTTAACCAATGTTTATCAATTCATGGGTTGGCTCCTTTTTGTATGTTAACACCTAGTAGAAGACATCCATGGACAAGTGTAAATTAATAATTTAAATATATAGATCACATAAAACATGAAATCTTAAGAAAGACTAAAAACATAAATACTCACAAAGTTTGTGATCAACCATTTTATTCCTCATCGTCATGTCTTATGTGTTGAATGGATTCTATTTGTTTTTCTTTTCTGCAAAAAAAAAAATGAAAATTGGTGTTTCACATGATACTTAAATTTGATGTACATAAAATAATAAATAAATGATTGCATACCTCTGGTAACAAAGTTACCGACTTAATGAGAACTGTGACCTTAAAACAAGAACTCTGGCCCAAAAAACCCATATTTTTTCATAAAAAAAAATCAAAATAAACCCCCAAATAAAAAAGTGGTGCTACCGGTAGCATCATTTTTTTAAACGAGGTCAAAATTACGACATTTTTCAAACATGGCCTTCAAAATTCAGACAATAGATCAGAAAAACCTTAAAATCAACACCTAAAAAAAAGATGTTTTTGATTTTTTTTTTTCAAAATGTTAAAATTTTAGATAATTTGAAATCATATTTTTAGCACTTGGTACCATTAAAACCAAAACCTCAAAATCAACCATCAAATTGAAAAGTAGTTCTACCACTAGCACCCATTCTAACAGTGGGGTATGAAAATGACACATTTTTATAAAGCGGTAAAAGAACTCATCATTATTGTAAACAAAATCATAAAATCAACCCTTAAATGTTTACTTTTAAAATCTTATTATCACTCAAAGCACAAGGTAATACATAATGCCATGAAAATATCACAATATACTTTAAAAATTCAACGTCACTTCTTAATAATTTTTTTACTTTTAATAAAAAAATTAAATACAAGTTACATTGAATGAAACATAAATTATTTCTTAAAAGTATTGTTATATTGTCCATATTCAAAACATATGAGCTAAGAAATTTTATTATATTATCCATAATCAAAACATATAATTCATAAAACATAAAAAAAGATTCATAACTTCATGTAAGATCATATGTAAGTTCAATGCTTATTTTTAGTTACCATACAAACATCATATGGATAAAAAACACATAAAATGTTTCATACACTTATTCACATTGACTCATGGTTTTTGAAATACCATCAGAGTCTACATTGTCTTCAGATGCATGATTGGATGAATATGTAGATGATCCATACTCTTCTCTATTGTCGATGAATGCACCATCTGAGTCTACATGCATGCCCAACATTTCATATGTCAAATTTATTTTAGATCTACGACTAGGTTCAACCGAATCCCATCTTGCATTTATTTCTTGTGGCAACAACCTCTTGATAATATTTGTTGTATTGGAGCGAAGAGTTCCTCTCTTTGTCAAATTGAAGTCATAAACAAGTATGTCAACATTATCTAATTTTAAGAGCTTAGTGCCTCGACGAGTTGTATTTTGACCCTTTCTTTTTCTCTTTCTATTGACATGTTTCTCAACCACCATCTATGGCTTGTACACACCATTGAATGTGTGTGTACCTGTTGCATACCAATGCACTTCAATTACAATAACATCATCATTTTCTTTCTCAATCTTTATAACCATGTGGAACTTTAGTCGCTAAAACTGCAATCATGGTACCCTCCTTAATATCTTGTATTGAACCCCTGTAAAGGTGTTCCATGGAATCACGTTGTGCATGTGACCTTCACGAACCAATATACATTTCTATTTCCTTTGCTTTTGTAAACTCAATAGCACATTAAGATTCTTGTTGAATTTCAACAATGTTTGTTTCTTCAGATTCATTTGGAATATTTTGTGGCCAATGAAATGGAGTCTTCAACATTGTATATTCATTTGTTGAGCTTGAAATTATGTCACTTTGACTATTGAAAAAAGACTCCCACCAAACAGAATCAACACCATCAAAGTACTCATATGTATCCTTAATGGAATTTTTTAATTTCTTCCAGGCATTCAAAATAATCTACATCTCTATTACGCCTCCGTGCATTATGGATTTCAACAACTGATTATAAAAATAATAACTTTGATGCAAATATTGGACGATATGGAATGAAATTCAAAAATGCTAAACCTGATGAAGGCTTCCATTCTATAGTAGTTGAATACTTCTTTCCCCATATGAGTGTTTTCCCATCAATTTTTTTGAAACAAAATTGATGTTGGAAGCTAATGTTATTAAGTTGCTCAATACATTTTTATTCATGATGAGATTCCTGAATAAATCTTCGCATGTCAACAATTTCTTCTAATATATGAAAAACAAGCTCTGGAATGTATGCTTTCTTAATACATTCAATCAATGATGGTAAGATTCCAACATTTTCCCTCTTCAATGTTACTAAAAAATGACCGAATATTTGATCAATATGATCATGAGTGTGTCCAACAAGAAGAAAACCAACTTTCACCATTTGAAATATTCCCATTTCAACAAGAATGCTTAGATATCCAAAGACAATTTGATTTTTATTTTCATGACTAGTGTTGTCCAACTGTAGATAGAGAACTTGAGGAAGATTTCCAGACCAGTGAGTGAGCACATGATGAATTATGGTGATGGTCAGATTTGCATCATTATGAATATTTGGAGCTGTGAAGTAAACCATTAGACACATTTTTACATTGAAAACCATACAACCAACCAAGTGAAATTGAATGAAATTCTCTTCCTGTGAAATTTTGGGTGTACAGACAAAATGTGGTAGAAGTGTTTTCTTCTAGTACATGCCATCAATTATAATACCTAAATATTTGTTTGGAGAATCATAACACTTCTTTCGATGTTTGTACACCTTTTTCCTTTCACTTGATTGTTGATTCCGATGTTCTTGAAGTGCTTTGACTATGGAATATGCACATGACATAAAATGAAAATATTGATCATATGTTTTCATAGTTGATAACTATTCAATTTAAAAAAAATAAAAAAAATAGTAAATGCATACCTCTTTCTGCCTCTTCAAATTTATCTCTTATTGATTTAAGAGTAGCACATATACTACAAATCCCCATCCTCGACTTCTTAGGAATACAAACATTGTTGAATTTTTTCTTCCATATTCTTGTAAAATATGCATATATAATAAAATTACCATTTCCTTCAACACCTTCAACATATACTTTGTACAAGTTGTAGATTTCCCTCCTTGAGAAATTATTTGGAATATGTATTGTGTCTCTATCTAGCATACACTGTTCATGTTTGGAAAATAAATCACGCATTCATGACAATGTAGTGTTTGTCAATGTCCCACTCTCTCGTCCATGATGTACCTTTGAATAAAATGAAGTATCTTTTTCCAACCTTGTCTGGATTCTTGATAGACAAAGATTACCAATTGAGTGAAAATTTTTGAAATCCTTTCTGCAAAGAAAAATATTCCAAATGCTATAATCATATCATGTATTGGTGGATATCATGCACCCCATCAAATATGAATTTTGCATGCTCTTATTCATTGACAAATATGTCTTCCTTTTATTCAAGGAATACTTGCAGTCCATGCTTTTCAAACAATTCTATTGACAACATTGACTTGAAATCAATTCACTTAAATGAAAATTGATTTAGTGAGAAATTCTTTCCTAGAACTTGTATATCTAGAATGATTTGGATTGATATAAAAAGGTCTAGTCCCGGTCCTAGACACAATGTTTCTTTGCAATGTATCCACTATTTCATCATCCTCACTAGAATGATTTTCCTTATCACCAGAAGGAATATCAAGCAAAACATTGTCAGGAGACTAAACTAGAGAATACCGATCACCTTGATTTGTTGCAGCTGAATGAATGGGAACATCATCATCAACATAATAATTTGGGGGAAAATCATCATCAACATTGTGTCCACCATTGACATAATCATCTTCATTACTTTCAAAATCCCCACTTGAGTGAAAAATTTCACCATCCTGCTTAGTGCCTTGAAAATCTTCATCAGTATCTTGAAAATCCTCACTTGGAGGAAAATAAACATCATCAACATTGTTTCATTTTAATTTATCACTCGGGAAAGAGTGTCCACTAATGGTGTAATCATTTTCACTACTTTGAAAATCCCCACTTGAGAGATATTCTTCATCATCCTCATTACTAGCTTGAAAATCCTCACTTGGAGGAAAATCTTCATTATCCTCATCGGTACCTTGAAAATCCTCACTTGGAGGAAAATCATCATCACCAACATTTATTCTTTTAAATTCCTCATTCGGGAATGACTGTCCATTATTGCCATAATCGTCATTATTACTTTTAAAATCCCCACTTGGGGGGAATTCTTCATCATCCTCATTCATGCCTTGGAAATCCTCACTTGGAGAAAAATCTTCATGAGTACCTTCAAAATCCTCACTTGGAGGAAATTCATCATCACCAACATTATTGTCTTTAAATTCCCCACTCAGGAAAGAGTGTCCACCATTGTCATAATCATCTTCACTACTTTTAAAATTTCCACTTGAGGGAAATTCTCCATCATATTCATTGGTGCCTTGGAAATCTTCATCGGTACCTTGAAACTCCTCACTTGGAGGAAACTTTTCATCCCAATCATTTAAACGTTGATCATAGTCTCCACTTTGACCTACATTTTGATTAATTTCATTACTATTAAACTACTAAATAGATTTATCACCATCATATTCCTCCTCTTCAACATTGGTGCCTTGAAATTCCTCTGATTTAGGACTTTCATGAGTAACATGTTGGATAAAATTGCTTGCACTATGATCAAACTTCTGACTAGCTGAAAAATATGACGCCTCATTTGCATTACAAGCATTCCCATCACATTTCCTAGTCCCAACAAAAGAGGTATGTAGACAATTTGTTGATGTCTTAGAAATAAAATCTTCTTTATCTCACGAAGCCATCCCTTCTCTAAGAAAATAGAATGATACAAATACTCACCCTCCCAATGACATTCTTATAACTTACGTAATTATCTTTTCCGTCTAAATCCCCCCCCCCACCAAAATTTCCCCAAAATTTCACCCCAAAATATTCCCTCCAAAATTTCCCTTCAAATTTTTCCCTCCAAATTTTTCCCTCTAAAATTCCCCCCCAATTTTTTCCCTTAAAAATTAAAAACAACTTTTACTCTTTTATTTCGTTATTTACATGTTAAATACAATAGTTCTCATGTTTATTTATTTATCCCACATTCATTAAACATAATGATGATCCATATAATTTTAGGTATATATGTAGACAATATACCTATTTTTTATTTATCCCACATTTGTTATACTAACAATAATTTATATAATTTGTGTTATATATACACAATCTTATTTATCTTTTTACATTGTGTGATATCTTGGGCAGTATTTGTTAAAAGATTTTGAGCAAGCTACAAGGGAGAAACATTGAGAAGACATCTGAGGAGAATCTAACATTTCAGAGGTTATTTATTTTTTAAATTCTTACCATTTACCAAAGCAACAATTATAAGATCATATTTGAATCACATAATAATTTTTCATGCGAAAATTAAAAACCTTAAATTTTTTAGATGTTTTCTAATTTTTTCTAAGAAAATACCAACGTTTTTAAAAATTGAGACTTTTTTAAAAAAACTTTAACAAAATCCCTAAGATTTTTTGAAAAAAAAAACAGAATAGAAAATCAAATTTAGGTATAGTTTTGTAAAAATATTTAGTTTTTTTTTTATTCTTTTTTACTTAAATGTTTTTAGTTTTGGCCCATGGTGGTTATTTGGCAATGTCCTAGGCTTGGCCATGGGGCGATGCCTGGCATTGCCCCAACCCCCCGCGGCTAAGGCACAATCCCACTTGGCCATGGCATCGCCCCAACCCCCCACGACCAAGGGACAATCCCAACATAAGCCTAATAACTCCATGGGTCAAAATTTTTAATTTAAATTTTTTAAATTAGTTCTTATATTCAATGTTTTTTTTCAGTTTATTATAATGTAAAAGGCCTTTTTTTTTTTAATCTTATTGGAAAATGGCAGGAAAGAGATTATCTATGAATATATTTGGATCATGACCTGCAATAATGACATCCAAAATTGCAACTAGAACCTCCATGAATGTTAGACAACAAAATGATAGCATAACACCTGCGCTATCAATGGCAATGAAGAATGTTAGAGAGTGGAAATTTGTGGAAGGTGAAAACAAACTAGAATATTCTTGGTTTGTTAAAGACAAGCAAGAGAACAATGGAGATCATATATATTTGTATTGTGTCGAATTAGAACATGTGAAAGGAAATTATCAAGCACTTGTCTTGTTACGAGATACATGTTTGGTGCCAGCCACAAATATTGTTTATGCACTTGTCAAACAAGAAAAAAATTATATCAAGTTTATATATTGTTTCAAATTGAGCAATTATAACAAGAATGAATGTTTTCCAGAATTATGTGCATCCATCGCTGATGACATTGAGAAAGGAAATGTAAGTTTTTTTTATTTTTATTTTTGTGTCGTTTATTATTTTTAGTATCATGGTAATGTTTAATTTTATTTAACATAAAAATGTTATATTTTATTTTTACAACATTTTGTTGAACGACTTTCACATATGTTAGTGGGGATTTACTCTATGGAGAATAATATCATGGATGTCATCAACACTTTTCATATGGAAAAGATACATGAAGGAAGGAAAAATAAACATAAAGTAATGGAGGTTGAACCTGCAAGAGTAGACATAGAAGAACATGAAAGAAGAAAGAAAAATCATCATTCTAGAAATCCTAAAAGGGTTACATTTGAAAATGAGGAAACTCCAAATCAAGATTTTGCTGAGATTGGTCCCAATGAGGTTATCACTCCTTCCCGCAAAAAGAACAAACAAGATAAACATAAAAGAACGATGGTTGATGATGAGTCTATTCCTATTTATTATGAAAAACTAATTGATTTAGATGAAACACATTTAAATCATAAGAGGAAGAAAAAAAATGTTGATAATGTTCAAGAAGCCATCGTTAGCTCAGAGTATTATAGTGAAATTCCTAAAGGTAGTAGAGAAATAACAACACCAGGTGCTGATCTAGAGGATTGTATTATGAAAACAACACAAAATGCCATTCAAAATAGAATGAGGACGTTGAACTTAGTTGATGATGGCCACACATTTTAGTGAATGTGAAACAACTTTATAAACCCATATAAGTGCAAGCAAAATATCAAATGAGAAAACCACATCACTTGCATATTCATAATTTGAAAACATTGATTAGGTACAATCCATATGCACATTTGGTTGACTACCTAGTTTTTGTTGACCCAATTTAAGTTCCTACGAGGGAAGAATTTGATAAATCAAAATGTTTTGACTACAAATATTATGTGATTGGAGGAAATCATTCTGCAGAGGCTAGAAGAGAATTGATGCAAGAATATCCCAATAATCCTGTTTTTGAGACAACCAAATGCATAATTTATGTCGGTTTAATAGATTCAGAAACAACGTTACTGGCATGGGATCATAACACAAACAATGAGTATAGAATGTATATGAATTTCATTCAAAGGGTGAGATTTATCCATAATTAATTTTCTCAAATATGTCGTGGGGAAAAATCAAATGTTGATGTCAAGTTTCAGAAGCAATGTTGTATGGAAATAAGATTCCCACTTGATGATGAAAACACAAAAGAAAACAATTGCAAAGGAAGTGATATATTTAGAGTTGTGGATAACTGTTTTCAATTGGGATTTGGAACTGGACAGGTATGGGATTTGATAGATGATATCTTCACCCTATGGGAAGATATTAGTGTAAAAATCAGAGAGTTAAGAAGGCTAAACTATTGATATGCGGCACAAGTAAGACATGTCCTGACATAAAAAATATTCCAGATGATATGGATATAACACCTTGGAGATCAATACAAGGAGTGAAGGATGATAAACTTATCATAACTATATTATCATGTGTTAGGTCGGGAGAGTTGCCAATGGAAGAAATGTTCGATGAATTTAAAAAGTAAGTTTGTTGAGTTATTTTTATTTATGTTAGGACAAGAATGNATATATAACATTATTTTTGTTTTATTTAGTCACAAGGTGTATATGAGAATACAAGAGGAAATGGTCAAGATGTTGAATGAAGAAAGTTCAGATGATGTTAAACTCAACTATCTAGATTCAGGCTCTTCAACAGTATTGAAATAATTTTTTGTTGCATTCAAAAATGTATGTTGATTTATTACATTCATATTATTTGTTTGTAAGTTAATTTGTTTATATTTTAATAGTTATAGATATATAACTATATGTTTGTTTGTTTGTTTCATTAAAGATGCCAAAGAAGAATGCAGATGGAGTAACTGAAACATTTAAATTTTTTATTCAAAAAACCAAGTTTGAAAGAGAAAGAAGGAGACGTATTCAAAATGTTCAACTTGATGAGACCCTTTATCAATACATTTGGAATGGGCTCGACACTGTTCAATATAAAGTGATATTAGGTGATTGTGAACAACTTGCAAATATTGTTCCTAAAAAATAATACTCCCTAGTTATTGCGGATATCCCTCATGGTTATAATATCCAAAACATTGGATATGATACTGAGCCTTATACTTACCAAGCTTTCGATAAAGTGGTTATGGGATTTACGGAAGTTACAACATCACCATTTCAGAGATTTCTAGTATTTCATTCAGACACACAATAAGGATTAGTACAATCAAGCTTCAAGGGGAAATAAAAGACAAAGATGCAATTTATTTGGTAAGATATTGAAAGTGTATGTTTAGCAATTAAGATTAGAAAACAATTTTATTAATTCATTAGTTAATTGAATTTTCACTTATTTATGTTACAGGAACAAGCCTAATATTCAGAGCTCCAATGGAGAATCATTTAAACGTGATTTTGAGAGTATACATCTTGCAACCTGGATAAAAGATGATTCATATAATTCTATTCTTGTCAATGCAAAGGATGGAGAGACTCCTAGTAGTATATTGGTATACAATGATGTGGTTAGAAAGCTAACATACAAGGAAAAAGATTTGAAATGAGAGATGGTTAACATTTATCAAAAATCACAAGCATTAATTAATTATCTTACAGATACATTTTCAAATGAAGGAGATTGGGTTTTGTTTTTGTTCTTGGGTTTAGGTAAGAATTATGATCTAATATTTATGAATCATACTTCAATCCTATATTATTTTTAATTTATGTCTTTTTACAGTATCTAACTTCATTATTTATTTTGTATTTGGTGATTAGGTACACCATTAGTGTGTTCCCTATAGAAAGGAAGGAATTGCATAGCCATTGAAAGTGACCCAATGCAGTGCAGTTTTATTCAACAAAGAATTAATGTTATTCCAGCTCTTCGAGATGAAATGCAATAAGTTGGATTGAAGAAATGAGATTGTAGTGAAACAAAGGTGGTAAAATTGTCAAAGGAACCTCAAGTACCATTATGAGGAATGATTGGAAATGATCATTTTGGAGAACTTATGGATATCAAAGAGCCAATGGAAGAACAAAATGACACAATGGAAGCACAAAATGACGTCGAAGAAGATGATAAAGTGTCTGTTGAGAATGACGAATTTGGGATATATGATATTGTTGATTAGTTTTAAGATGCCTTTGAAGACGATGCTCAATTTTGCAAATTTTTGATGATATAACTGTAATGTTTTGACTTTCAGATTTTAAAATAAGAATAAAGATGTATATATTGTTGTTTTGTGATGAATCTTTTTATTGTTTTTTTTTTCATTTTATTTGTATGTGAATCACTATACATTGGAAATTTTTATTAAATGTTGACATTTTTTACTCCAAATGTATAAAAATATGAAAGAAAACGATAATGTTTTTTATAAAATTTTGACTTTTTTTTGTTCAATTATGTCCATAAAAATGCTTTATTTGACATGTTATTTTTAAGGAATATGTACCAAAATGTATAGGTTTTTTATTATATATGACTATAAAATGTGTATTTTTTTTCTAAATATTAAAAAATAATGTTATTTAACTACAATTTTTTTCGATGTATTGAAGTAAGGGTAAGCAATGTGCTAAAAATGATGTTTTTCACTATATTTAAAAAGTATGGAACAATAAATTAATTAAGGAGACAAAATTATATGAAAAATTGTAACTTCAACAATATTAACATAATCTGCATCGGGACATCAACAATATTAACATAATCTG
Source organism: Picea engelmannii (assembly GCA_009831015.1). Lineage (NCBI taxonomy): Eukaryota > Viridiplantae > Streptophyta > Pinopsida > Pinales > Pinaceae > Picea > Picea engelmannii. The sequence continues at coordinate 33,294 of ML786468.1, read as the reverse complement.
CATCGGGACATCAACAATATTTATACACACCGTTGTGTCAACCATACATCTACACACCAATACAGTATAGCAATGTCGTAAAAATGTTTTACAAATTTTTGTATTCGACCGGTGCTTTATGGATTAAGAAAAACACGACTTCCTAAGTACTATTTATTATGCACCGTCGAGTAGTCAATTTTTTTTATAAAATGACGATTTCCATATAAAAACAATATTTTTTCCATTCAATGCACTTTGTAAACAATGTGCCCTGGTGCGTATTTAGGTAAAATGTGCACAATCAACTATGAAAATGATTTTTTAATAATATTTCTAGTTGAAATAAAGCGATGTTTTTTATAAACAATTACGCGCCAATGCACTTACTATGTATTGAGCACATTGATTATCGTGAAGATGTTTTAAAAACGAATCTGACATCAACATGACGGTTTGGGATCCAATGCAATGAGTTGTTTCATTGCAATGGATAGGAAACACCCATATATAAACAAATAGAACCTATAAATAAATTGTTCTTAAAAAAAATTCTTCTTGTGAAATATAGAAGGAGAAAGCAAAACAACACTGAGGAGATTAGGGCTTCTAACACTGTTCAGGTAACCGTGAAACCTTTTTTTTGTTTGGGTATGCAATGGAAATTCTTTGAATCAAATAGGAGAATGATTAAGATGATTAATAGAATGAAATCATATACCTGAGATTTCTCCCCTGCAGATTTATACGTGATCTACAATTATCCCCCTCAAATTTGGTTCTTCAAAAAAAATCCACCCACTCTAAAGTCTTTGCTGATAAATCGTTGTTGCACAAATATCATTTCAAATTTTTGTCAAACAAATAAAAGAACGAATATGGTTTTCCTTTATAAACACAAAAACTCAAATTCCCGCTTATTTTTTCTTTGTATATTTCAGTGTATTGACGATAAATGCATGTGTTGTTTTTTTTTCTTCCGAAAGTTACATTTTTGGTGCGCTATATAGTCCATAACGCACTAGTGCGGTGTGTACATATAACACAACGATTTATTTTCGTAATAAATTTCAAAGTATTATTATTAAGTGCACATAATTTTTTTAACTTGCTTCAGTTGGTGCACTATACAATTCGAAAGAACTGATGTGGTGTGTAATTAGTAATGTATCAGGGTAGCGTGTAAGTAATAACGCACAATAAGACAGTTAAATTTAAACAATGCAAACGAAAACATCTGTATTTAATTTTTTTGGAGGTTTTGCTTTGTGAAGGAAATAACAAAGGTCAGTCTTTAATGCTTTTCTCAATTACATGCATTGGTGTGTTTGGTTTATCCATATGCACCGGTGCATCTTTATATGATGAAGCACACTAG
>ML786468.1:0-11370 GCA_009831015.1 Picea engelmannii | reverse complement strand
TATCATTCTATTTTCTTAGAGAAGGGATGGCTTCGTGAGATAAAGAAGATTTTATTTCTAAGACATCAACAAATTGTCTACATACCTCTTTTGTTGGGACTAGGAAATGTGATGGGAATGCTTGTAATGCAAATGAGGCGTCACATTTTTCAGCTAGTCAGAAGTTTGATCATAGTGCAAGCAATTTTATTCAACATGTTACTCATGCAAGTCCTAAATCAGAGGAATTTCAAGGCACCAATGTTGAAGAGGAGGAATATGATGGTGATAAATCTATTCAGTAGTTTAATAGTAATGAAAATAATCAAAATGTAGGTCAAAGTGGAGACTATGATCAACGTTTAAATGATTGGGATGAAAATTTTCCTCCAAGTGAGGAGTTTCAAGGTACCGATGAAGATTTCCAAGGCACCAATGAATATGATGGAGAATTTCCCTCAAGTGGAAATTTTCAAAAGTAGTGAAGATGATTATGGAAATGGTGGACACTCTTTCCTGAGTGGGGAATTTAAAGACAATAATGTTGGTGATGATGAATTTCCTCCAAGTGAGGATTTTGAAGGTACTCATGAAGATTTTTCTCCAAGTGAGGATTTCCAAGGATGAATGAGGATGATCAAGAATTCCCCCCAAGTGGGGATTTTAAAAGTAATAATGATGATTATGGCAATAATGGACAGTCATTCCCGAATGAGGAATTTAAAGGAAGCAATGTTGGTGATGATGATTTTCCTCCAAGTGAGGATTTTCAAGGTACCGATGAGGATAGTGAAGATTTTCCTCCAAGTGAAGATTTTCAAGCTAGTAATGAGGTTGATGAAGAATATCTCTCAAGTGGGGATTTTTCAAAGTAGTGAAAATGATTACACCATTAGTGGACACTCTTTCCCAAGTGATAAATTAAAATGAAACAATGTTGATGATGTTTATTTTCCTCCAAGTGAGGATTTTCAAGATATTGATGAAGATTTTCAAGGCACTAAGCAGGATGGTGAAATTTTTCACTCAAGTGGGGATTTTGAAAGCAATGAAGATGATTATGTCAATGGTGGACACAATGTTGATGATGATTTTCCCCCAAGTTATTATGTTGTTGATGATGTTCCCATTCATTCAGCTGCAACAAATCAAGGTGATCGATATTCTCTAGTTTAGTCTCCTGGCAATGTTTTGGTTGATATTCCTTCTGGTGATAAGGAAAATCATTCTAGTGAGGATGATGAAATAGTGGATACATTGCAAAGAAACATTGTGTCTAGGACCGGGACAAGACCTTTTTATATCAATCCAAATCATTCTATATATACAAGTTCTAGGAAAGAATTTCTCACTAAATCAATTTTCATTTAAGTGAATTGATTTCAAGTGAATGTTGTCAATAGAATTGTTTGAAAAGCATGGACTGCAGGTATTCCTTGAATAAAAGGAAGACATATTTTTCAATGAATAAGAGCATGCAAAATTCATATTTGATGGGGTGCATGATATCCACCAATACAGGATATGATTATAGCATTTGGAATATTGTTCTTTGCAGAAAGGATTTCAAAAAATTCCACTCAATTGGTAATCTTTGTCTATCAAGAATCCAGACAAGGTTGGAAAAAGATCCTTCATTTTATTCAAAGGTACATCATGGAAGAGAGAGTGGGACATTGACAAACACTGCATTGTCATGAATGCGTGATTTATTTTCCAAACATGGACAGTGTATGCTAGATAGAGACACAATACATATTCCAGATAATTTCTCAAGGAGGGAAATCTACAACTTGTACAAAGTATATGTTGAAGGTGTTGAAGGAAATGGTAATTTTATTATATATGCATATTTTACAAGAATATGGAAGAAAAAATTCAACAATGTATGTATTCCTAGGAAGTCGAGGATGGGGATTTGTAGTATATGTGCTACTCTTAAATCAATAAGAGATAAATTTGAAGAGGCAGAAAGAGGTATGCATTTACTATTTTTTTTATTTTTTTTAAATTGAGTAGTTATCAACTATGAAAACATATGATCAATATTTTCATTTTATGTCATGCGCATATTCCATAGTCAAAGCACTTCAAGAACATCGGAATCAACAATCAAGTGAAAGGAAAAAGGTGTACAAACATCGAAAGAAGTGTTATGATGCTCCAAACAAATATTTAGGTATTATAATTGATGGCATGGACTAGAAGAAAACACTTCTACCACATTTTGTCTGTACACCCAAAATTTCAAAGGAAGAGAATTTCATTCAATTTCACTTGGTTGGTTGTATGGTTTTCAATGTAAAAATGTGTCTAATGGCTTACTTCACAGCTCCAAATATTCATAATGATGCAAATCTGACCATCACCATAATTCATCATGTGCTCACTCGTTGGTCTGGAAATCTTCCTCGAGTTCTCTATCTACAGTTGGACAACACTAGTCATGAAAATAAAAATCAAATTGTCATTGGATATCTAAGCATTCTTGTTGAAATGGGAATCTTTCAAATGGTGAAAGTTGGTTTTCTTCTTGTTGGACACACTCATGATCATATTGATCAAATATTCGGTCATTTTTTAGTAACATTGAAGAGGGAAAATGCTGGAATCTTACCATCATTGATTGAATGTATTAAGAAAGCATACATTCCAGAGATTTTTTTTCATATATTAGAAGAAATTGTTGACATCCGAAGATTTATTCAGGAATCACATCATGAAGAAAAATGTATTGAGCAACTTAATAACATTAGCTTCCAACATCAATTTTGTTTCAAAAAAATTGATGGGAAAACACTCATATGGGGAAAGAAGTATTCAACTACTATAGAATGGGGGCCTTCATCAGGTTTAGCATTTTTGAATTTCATTCCATATCGTCCAATATTTGCATCAAAGTTACTATTTTTATAATCAGTTGTTGAAATCCATAATGCACGGAGGCATAATAGAGATGTAGATTATTCTGAATGCTTGGAAGAAATTAAAAAATTCCATTAAGGATACATATGAGTACTTTGATGGTGTTGATTCTGTTTGGTGGGAGTCTTTTTTCAATAGTCAAAGTGACATAATTTCAAGCTCAACAAATGAATATACAATGTTGAAGACTCCATTTCATTGGCCACAAAATATTCCAAATGAATCTGAAGAAACAAACATTGTTAAAATTCAACAAGAATCTTAATGTGTTATTGAGTTTACAAAAGCAAAGGAAATAGAAATGTATATTGGTTCGTGAAGGTCACGTGCACAACGTGATTCCATGGAACACCTTTACAGGGGTCCAGTACAAGATATTAAGGAGGGTACCATGATTGCAGTTTTAGCGACTGAAGTTCCACATGGTTATCCATTCTAGATTGGAAAGGTTATAAAGATTTAGAAAGAAAATGATGATGTTATTGTAATTGAAGTGCATTGGTATGTAACATGTACACACACATTCAATGGTGTGTACAAGCCATAGATGGTGGTTGAGAAACATGTCAATATAAAGAGAAAAAGAAAGGGTCAAAATACAACTCGTCGAGGCACTAAGCTCTTAAAATTAGATCATGTTGACATATTTGTTTATGACTTCAATTTGACAAAGAGAGGAACTCTTCGCTCCAAGACAACAAATATTATCAAGAGGTTGTTGCCACAAGAAATAAATGCAAGATGGGATTCTGTTGAACCTAGTCGTAGATCTAAAATAAATTTGACATATGAAATGTTGGGCATGCATGTAGACTCAGATGGTGCATTCATCAACAATAGAGAAGAGTATGGATCATCTACATATTCATCCAATCATGCATCTGAAGACAATGTAGACTCTGATGGTATTTCAAAAACCATGAGTCAATGTGAATAAGTGTATGAAACATTTTATGTGTTTTTGATCCATATGATGTTTGTATGGTAACTAAAAATGAGCATTGAACTTACATATGATCTTACATGAAGTTATGAATCTTTTTTTATGTTTTATGAATTATATGTTTTGATTATGGATAATATAATATAATTTCTTAGCTCATATGTTTTGAATATGGACAATATAACAATACTTTTAAGAAATAATTTATGTTTCATTCAATGTAACTTGTATTTAATTTTTTTATTAGAAGTAAAAAAATTATTAAAAAGTGACGTTAAATTTTTAAAGTATATTGTGATATTTTCATGGCATTATGTATTACCTTGTGCTTTTAGTGATAATAAGATTTTAAAAGTAAACATTTAAGGGTTGATTTTATGATTTTGTTTACAGTAATGATGAGTTCTTTTACCACTTTATAAAAATGTGTCATTTTCATACCCCAATGTTAGAATGGGTGCTAGTGGTAGCACTACTTTTCAATTTGATGGTTGATTTTGAGGTTTTGGTTTTAATGGTACCAAGTGCTAAAAATACGATTTCAAATTATCTAAAATTTTAACGTTTTGAAAAAAAAAATCAAAAACATCTTTTTTTTAGGTGTTGATTTTAAGGTTTTTCTGATCTACTGTCTGAATTTTGAAGTCCATGTTTGAAAAATGTTGTAATTTTGACCTCGTTTAAAAAAATGATGCTACCGATAGCACCACTTTTTGATTTGGGGGTTGATTTTGATTTTTTTATGAAAAAATATGGGTTTTTTGGGCCAGAGTTCTTGTTTTAAGGTCACAGTTCTCATTAAGTCGGTAACTTTGTTACCAGAGGTATGCAATCATTTATTTATTATTTTATGTACATCAAATTTAAGTATCGTGTGAAATACCAATTTTCATTTATTTTTTTTGCAGAAAAGAAAAACAAATAGAATCCATTCAACACATAAGACATGACGATGAGGAATAAAATGGTTGATCACAAACTTTGTGAGTATTTATGTTTTTAGTCTTTCTTAAGATTTCATGTTTTATGTGATCTATATATTTAAATTATTAATTTACACTTGTCCATGGATGTCTTCTACTAGGTGTTAACATACAAAAAGGAGCCAACCCATGAATTGATAAACATTGGTTAAGTATGGGTTGTGAGTATATGTTGAAGAATGAAAGTTTAATTGAACAATTTGTAAGTATTTATGTTGTTTAGTTTCCCTTGTTTATAATTAATAAAAAAAAATTGAAAAAAACTTTATATTGATTATATCGATTGTGCTTTGTCATGTCGTATTAATCATGCAACAAACAAAGTATGGAATGTAGCCAACAAAGGAGATTTTGAGAGAATTCATGAAGCATGGCTTCAAAAGAATGTGTATTGTTTATGAAAGACTTGGTGCTAAGGTATGTTTTTTTTATTTACACAATCATGTATATTCTACTATATATATAAATGTATATTTACTTATTACAATTTATTTCTATGTTTGTAGATGGAAGATAAATGGGTGAAACATAAAAAAACGAGTCGATTGAGAAAACATTATATTAAAAAACCAAAGTATAATATCACCTACAAATGATGAAGAAACTAGGCATGCACATATCTCGAGCAATGTCAACAGTTCAAATGATGAATGACAGACAATATAATTAAATGTTATTGCAAGTTGTATGTTTTGGAATATTTGTCTCTGAAAATTGAGGATTTTGCTTAATGTACTCAACATATTGTCTCAATTGCATGAGGACATGTTACCAATAAGTGTAACAATTACAAATTGGTTGCAATTTGATTATTTTATTTTACCTTTACGTTGTCCTTTTTTGTATGAAAATGGGTCTCTTATTCATATATAATAAAATGGGTTTCTTATTTCATTGCATTGTTGAATGTTGTAAAATGTTTTGTTCCTAAATAATTAATATGTGGATGATTTACATTGTTACAAATAACAGAGGTTTAATTGGTTGGATAACGCATTAACGCAATCATTATATCGAAATGCAATAACAAAAATATAAAACAATATTATTGTAAAAAAATATTTTGAAATGATTAATTGAAAATTTGTAAAAAACAATGAATTGAAATATATACATATCAATGCATTGTATTCTTTTGAACTCACTAGAGAGTGCATGCCATAATATAGACATTAGTGCATTTTGAGGAGTCATACGCACCGATTCATATTAATTATAATAACGCACCGGTATTTACTATTGAGAAAACGTTGGTGCCTATTTATCATTTCACAATTGTATGGTACTCATATTTGAAATATACATCGAGGCACTAAAAATAACTTACATACTAGTGTGTTAAGTTTATCATATGCACCAAGATTCTAAATATTATTTACGCACTGGTGCCTTTACTATAATATACACACTGGTACATACTAAAAATAATGGCGCCGACATCTCACCTCGAATATTTGAAATTTCAATACCCTTCGGTGCACATGGTAAAATAGATTATGGTACATACTATTTACACAATCACCAAGACACATACTATATTAAAGGCATTGGGTCTCAGGATAACTTGATCGCATCGGGGCTAACTATAATTTAAACACACCAGGGAAGACAAATCCTTAAATGCACCAGTGCTTCATATGAAAACAAGGTGGAATTAGTGTGTAGAAATTATAAGAGCAATGGTGCTCCGCATACAACGAAAAAGGCAAAACTGGTGCGCAATAATTATAAATGCACCGATGCATATTTTTATTATTATATTAAGAGCTGAGACGTATTATTATATTAATGTACCAATGCATTCTATTATAGTAACGTACAGGTGTGTGTTTGTCAATATCACACCAATGTGTTTTGACAAGAACAACACCGAAGAAAAAAACTCTGCTACAACCTTCGCCTAGCCAATTTGTTTTAGTTATATGGAACATCCACTAAAACCTCTGCTAAAACCTCCACAACCAATAGAGGAAGTTGTAGCAAAGGTTTCTTTGAAAATTTTACCAAATTTTGAGACACTAAAAACCTCCACAAAATCCTTTGTTAGAAGGTGTTCTCCTTGTAGTGAGGTTTGTGGCAAGAGGGTTCTCCCAGAGAGGGGGAGTGGACTATGAGGATAATTTTTCTTCAATCGCCAAGTACACTTCCATTAGAGTATTTGTGTCCTTGGTTTCACTTATGGGATGGAGGATACATCAAATGGATGTGAAGATATCTTTCCTTAATGTGATCATTGAGGAAGAAGTATACATAGAGCAACCTCAGGGATTTGAGATAAGTGTTAAGTTGTCGCATGTGTGAAAGCTTAAGAAAACATTGTGTTGACTCAAGCAAGCACCGAGAGCATGGTATTCTAGGATCGATGGATACCAACAAAGCATGGGATTCACCAAAAGAAAAACATATTTTAACTTTTATTACATATTTGTTTATATTGATCTACTCATTAAATTGGTGTTGTATGTAGATTACTTGTTTTTTACAAGTGCAGAGAAGTTCATTGTAGGGTGAAAAGAAAACATGGTATATGAATTTGAAATGAAGGACATTGGCCTGATGTATTACTTCTTGGGTTTGGAGGTTTGGCAGAGACCAAGGAATTTTTTTCTTGGGCGAGGTAAGTATGCAGTCTAAATCCTAAATAGGTTTTAGATGGAGGATTACAAACATATGGCCACACCCATGATCACTAATATGAAGAAGGTGACATCTTCAGATTCAGAGTTGGATGATCCCACATTGTATAGGGAGATAATAGGTTCTTTAATGTATTTGGTCAACACCGGGCCAAATATATGTTTTGTAGTGAACACCATGATTTGGTTCATGATGGAGCCAAGGCAGGAGAATTAGGTAGCAGTAAAACACATGTTTGGGTATTTGAGGGACACAATGGAGTATGCTTTGAGTTACCTTGGAGGTGGTGAAGTGACGTTGTAGGGGTATTCAAACTCAGATTGAGGAGGTAGTGCAGCAAACAGGAAGAGCACCTCATGGTTTTTTTTATCTTGGGATCAACAATGATATTTTGGTTTATTAGGAAGTAGACTTTTGTAGCACTTATATCAATAGAGGCAGAGTACATGGAAATTTGTACTACTATTTGTGAGGCCATCTAGCTTCGCTATTTACTTTTAAGTGTGTTTAATCAAGAGTTGGAACCTATAATGATTTACTATGATAATCAGAATTGTATCAAACTCTCCAATGTTTCATGATAGGTCTAGACATATAGAGATCAAATATCACTTCATATGAGATGGGGTTCATAAGGGAGTGTTGAAGATCTAGTATATTCCCATGGATTAGCAAGTAGTTGATATTCTGACCAAGCCCTTGAAAAGAGGGAATTTTGAGGCATTCAAAGTCAGACTTGGATTAGTGCAGAATTCCTTCCTCGCTAAGAGGGAGTGTTGATAATTATAGCTCAGACAAGAAATTCCACATAGGTTCCACGTGAACGTGTGAGAAGTAGTTTGAGATATTTTCAAAAAGCAATTCTATTTTCAAAAATAAAATTCTATTTTATAATTCACTTTAGTTAAAAATGGAAAGTCTTGTTTTAGCAGTCGAGTCTAAAAAGTGTATTTCATGCATGCATGACTTAGACTAGGAGTAATCTCAAAAATAGATTAGGGTTTTGGACTTAGCTAAAAGCATAAAGACAGGAAAAGATAGAGAGTTAATACAAACAAGAACGTATGAGCAGTTCAGCAAGTTGAGAAACCAGGAGAGAGATGGAGGGGGGTTTAGGCAGAGGAAAACTCAGGTATCTTTCATGGAGATGTAGTACAAATCTATAGAGTAATAAGGTTTAGTTTTTACAATCGTATAGACATACCATACATGTGTTTGTATATTATGTTCAGATAGTCTAGACAGTCCGTACAACAAGTCGTACTTTCTCAACATGTTGTTGTGCTCAAGTTCAGGATGATTTCGGTAACCATGTAGTGTTTTTTTTATGATAGCTTGTGGAGGTTTCCTTGTAATTTTTTTGAAGGAATGAAAAGTTGATTTGGAGGAGTAATTATATGTGTATGTGTGAAATTGTTTATGCTTCCACTATTTGATTTCTATCTATTGTGTGATTGGTGTTATGGTCTAAAATTTAATTCTTGGATAATTAAATTCAAAAATTTGCTTGTGTAATTGAGATCATAAGGACTTTAGTCACATAGAACTTGGAATTTTCACAGACACTTGGAAAGAAACGTTATCTTTCCCATAGATCCCTCTTTCACCTTCCCCTCTTGTAGGCTCATAGCTCTCTTGTGCTCCTAGAAACCATCTTGGACCATTTTATAGATATCCCAACATTATATTTTTACAAAACATCGAATCTAGCTTGTATATTTCAACATCTATATGGCTATCCAAATTATAGTTGGCCCTTGGCCTTGAGCATTGTATTATGAATCCATACAAAACACACTTTACAACATTTATATTGCAGAGTCATTTATTTTAGCTCATATGAATCGACACCCATCATAATAACCACATTTACAATTTATACATACTCTGATCCAATACCTTTGAAATATCATAATTGGGGTATTATAGGGGCCTAGAGTCATTATATAGTTGTTCAAGAAAAGTATCCTCTTCAAATTCAAACTCAAAGTCAGAGTGGCATATATGTTCAACCATAAAATGTTTTTGAGGGTTGTAGATATGTCCCTTAAACTAGAGATTAGAACATTTACAACATAGGTTTAAGTTTGAAGGATTAGTTTTGTGGACATGGAAATGGCTAAGGTTTTTTATTTGTGGAATTTTTGGATTCCCCTCTTCATTGACCCTCCTATCATATGCATGACCACTTTTACTAGAGACAAGTAGATTTCTCTTAGTAGAGTATGTTTTCCTAGATAAAGTAATGTCTTTGTCCAAATAAACAAGTTCGAACATTCTTACCTCAATCCAATTTTTTGGCCTTATATCTTAGATGTATATCATTTGTGTTAGATCTACAAAGTTTGGGCTTTGACTCTAATATTTGTAACCTCTCAATGTATTATTTGATTGTCAAGTATTTTTGGAACATGTGCATCAATCGAATATCCTAGGGATTTCCCCCATTACGATCTACTCTTTAAGTTAACGCATCCACAAACTTGAAAAAGACCCCTCTAGGGGTTTTAGAGATCCATGTCTCACCCCATGTATGGGCTTCCCCATCAAGATGTTGCAAGGCCACATTTTCATTCTCCTAGTTGAAAATTTGTTTCACCTTAATGCTAATTTGATCTTGCTCAACCATGTGTGCACTCCACATCACTTCCAAAATCATATTATGGGTTCCTCACATGTATATTGAAGGTGGGTTTGTGAGAGTTTCGTGTAGTTGATGAGATTCATCTCTCATTCCTCAAGTTTTTGTGTCCTCCTCTTCCTCCTATGATATTTTAGGATTGTGGAGTCGAGTATCTAGCTTCATTTACATGGTCCTTTTTCCTAGAGTTTGCATTTGTTACATCATTTCTTCTACAAAAATTGTGAGTATATTATCTAGATCTACATTGGTCACATATTGGGATCTTCCCCTTGATATGTTTTTTGGAGACCCTAGGCTCTAGTTGTGCAATAAGAGTGAAAATTGACTAACGCTCTAATACCAACTTGCAATGTTCTTATCCCCAAAATAGCACTACTATTGCAACTATAAAAATAAGAAAAATGGAAAGCTAAGAATAACATAAAATAAAAATCCAAAGTCGGGGACAATGTTGGGGGCATCTTCTGCTTCTATTGGTAAAAAATGTCAAAGGTTATAAATGAGAAGAGGAGGGGGTGTTGAATTTTTTGATTCTCGTATCTGATAATTATTTCCTTATGATTAATGTTATCATAGATTAATTACACGATGGAAACCTCAACTGTAAGTAGATATTATATGAAATAATATTGTATATGAGATATGAGATATTACAATTGAGGGCCTCGACATATATACTTGGGTTGAGTTCCCTTTCATTAATGGACATGTCTTTTCCATTATTGTCTTTTCATTAATTAATTTATAATTAATTATTAATTATATTATAAATATATTGTTTATATATTTATAATATAATGTAATCAACATAACCAATCTGGGAGAATGTATGCCCAATGTTGAAACATCAACACTCCCTCTCAGCAAGGGAGACATTATGCATCATGCCAAGCTTGTCTCTGAAGTATACAAACTTCATCCTAGACTCATGACACATGTTTGTCAATCTTGGGAGATGTCTCTCTCCCATCTGAACCTAAGGGGGAAATCCCTTTGCGGCTCTCCCCTTGATCCAACTAACTCTCTCTGAGATCAAGCTTACTCTAGGTCTGCATGGTATAACATCTAGAATCTCGAGTCTTTATCACTCCTAGTCAAATCAGCATGACTAAGGAGAAATACTACACGTGGGCCATTCACCACTAGCAAAGCCCCGTGAGTGAAAGTATCATTTTCCTTTTGTCAAATCGTTATGACCAATATAGGATAATGTATGCCCAATGTTGCATCTTGATCTTGTATATCCATTTGGAAGTCAC
>ML786467.1:1543904-1557396 GCA_009831015.1 Picea engelmannii | reverse complement strand
TTTCTTTACTACAACACTAAGCTGCTTTTGGAATTGAGCATATATAGTGCGCAGTTATCTTTGAAACAAAAGACTTCCCTGGGTTGATAATTTATGTTTCACTTAGTTGTTTAAAATTAATTAAGCAATTATAGTGACCAACACTAACTAGCTCTCAGGTTTTCCAACCACACAACAAATCTGGATTTCCATCTTTCTTTCCACCTCAGCCTGCACAACCCAAAGAAATGAACACCATTCTCTTCCATGCAGTCCCTAAGGCTATTTCATTTATCTCTAGGGATCCAGTGCTACTAGTAAGGAAATATCCCTACTGGAAACTCCAAGGATTCTCAGTTGTGGACAGTTCTTTCCGAACTTCCATCAATCTCATGTACACAGGAATCCATTCCCTCCTGGAATGATCAATAATCTATTAAATACATATAGTAATGGCTCTCCTCATCCATCCATTTGTTCCATGCTCATACCCAGAGAAAACGAATTAGCAATAAAGAGGCAGCAAAAGTGAAAGAGTGAGAAGGGTCTAACTATGAATGAATAAGAACAAGTGCACACTCAAGCTTTCACAGGATTTTCAGCACCCACAACAATCCAAATTACATCATCTCTCTTCTACCCATCTTACACAACCCAAGAGAATGGACCCCTTTATCTTCCACACAGTCCCTTAGGATGTCCATCTCTTTCCATGGCTCTAATGCATCTGGTCAAGAATCTCCATGCTGGGACTCTTAGGGTTCGCAGTTGTGAGAAAAAATGAACACAGGCTAAAGCATCTCAGACATGTAGGAATTAATTCATGATTGGAATACACCATCAGACTTTACATCAAACAAAACCATGGCTCTTCTCCAATAATTTGTTTTCCTTTCCCAACCCAAAACACGAATGAGGAAAGATGAGTGGGTGAAAGAATGAGTAGAGAGAGAACAAAATGAAAGGTGTGAAAAATGAACAATGAGTGAGTGAGTGAAGAAGAACCAACCCACAAACCACCAAATATGGGTTTATATAATTACTTGGAAATCAAGAACCACATGCCCTTCCCCAAGAAACTCATGTAACCACTTTTCTCCATAAAATCAATTATGGGTAGATAAAATATAAAATAAATATTTATCCCCTTAAGCCCCCTCTCTCATGGAATCATATCCCCCTATATCTTTTGTCCTTATCTGTCTTACATCCAACAATGTATTTTATTAATGTATATGAAGTATTACATTTCCTCAGCAATTTGGGCCCTTTTCAACTTTAACGGCTCACCATCCTAAGCTATAATTACATAATACATTATATTCCATAAGGGTTAAAACTGGGGTGTTACACTTCTCATCCATGATATGGTTCAATTTATAGCCTTCAAATGGAACTGAAGGGCCAATTTGAAACGCTTCCACTATATGGAAGGTCAAGGATCATGGATCTCATCATGTGACATGGAAACCTGACACAATTTTTAATTTTGGGCACAAAACCCGATGTACGTAGGTTGTAATGGAGAAACCTGCGTATACACATGTTGTCTAATTGGTAGGGTGTGTATATGTGGAAAAATATGATTTTTGTCTCTGAAAAATATAAAAGGGGACTTCAAGTCTGCATAGGGAAATGGAAAGGCCATCCAAGCAAGTTGCATGGAGTGAGGAAAAATTAGCTATAATAGACCCTGTAGGGGGAAATCCCCTCCTACAACCCCCTCACGTGGAGGCTTGTACATTATTCATGGGGTATAAACAAGGCTGAAAACAAAGACCTATGAATTAGAAAGATAACCAGGCTCCAAAACCAATAATATCCCACTTGGAGACTAATCATATCAACTCCACTGTTGTTTTATCTACTGGACTATGATTCTTCTTAGACCTGGAAAATTTCTCATATTCACCTTCATGCTTGAAGGCCAACTCAAACTGAGAAGGAACTCAATTTCTCCCTCGTTACTCCCTTTGTTAACATGTATTCAGGATTCTGGCTAGTATGTATCTTTTCCAACTTCAAATTTCCATCTTCCAGGATGGATCATATGAAATGGTACCTAAGTTGTATATGCTTAGTATTCAAATGAAAGGTTTAGTTCTTTGCAATATGAATGGAACTCTCACTGTCACACCACAACCTGCTATTCTCCTGCTTCTTTCCAAGTTCCTTCATAAACCTCTGTAACCAAATCATATCTTTACTAGACTCTATAGCAACAACATACTCTGCTTCCATTGTTGAAAGTGCAACAAACTTTTGCATTTTAGAAATCCAACCTATTGTTGTTCCACCTATAGTAAAAGCATGCCCTATGGTTCTCCTCTTGGTGTATTTATCACCTTCCACATCTGAATCAACATATCCCTATAGAACAATGTTTAAACCTCCAAAACATAATGCATGAGTAGTGGTACCTCTCAAATACTCAATAATCCACTTTATTTCCTTCCAATGTTCTTTACCTGGATTGTCCATATACCTTCTCACAACTCCCACTGCATGTGCAACATCTAGTATTGTGCAAACCATAGCATACATCAAACTTCCAACTGCTAATGAATAAGGGATCCTGGACATGTATTTTATCCCCTCATGTGTCTTGGAACGCATTTCCTTGGTTAATTTGAAATGTTTGGCCAAAGGTGTACTAACTGATTTTACATTCTACATTGTAAACCTCTTCAATACCTTCTCTATATACTCACCCTAAGACAATGTCAATTTGCGATTTTTCATGTCTCTTGTTATTCTCATACCAAGTATTTTCTTTGCAGCACCCAAATCCTTCATCGCAAATGAATTAGATAATTTCTTCTTGAGCACATTTATATCCTACATATTAGACCCTACAACAAGCATGCCATCTACATACAATAACAAGATAATATAACTTCCATTTTCTATCCTTTTAAAATAAACACAGTGATCAAATTGACATCTACTATAATCTTGTTCTGTCGTAAACCTGCCAAACTTCAAATACCATTGCCTTGGATCTTTGTTTATGCCATACAAGCTCTTCTTCAATCTGCATACCAAATTTTCCTTCCCTTTGATCACATACCCCTGTGGTTATTGCATATAAATCTCTTGATCCAAATCCCCATGGAGAAAAGTTGTTTTTACATCCAACTGTTGAAGATGAAAATATTATAATACCACAAGACTAAAAATAGTCCTAATTGAATTCATTTTAACAACAGGAGAAAATATTTCATCAAAATCTATATCTTTCTTTTTTTCAAGCCCCTTTACAACAAGTTTAGCCTTATATCGCTTTTTTTCTCCATATTATTTCTTCAACTTGTAAACCCATTTATTCAACAATGTTCTTTTTCCTACAGGCAACTGAACCAAATCCCAAGTCTTTTTATTTACCAAGGAATCCATTTCCTCTTTCATTCCTTTCTCCCACTTATTTTTAGTGTCTACTTGGATTGCCTCTTCATAACATTCTGGTTCACCAGAATCAGTCAACAATAAATAATACAATGAAGGAGAGTATCTTTAGGGGGTCTACTTAACCTGGTAGATCTTCTAACAACACTTGCAGGAGTTTGAGGTACTTGTTTCTCCTGTTGTTGTACATTGTCATTTTCTAGTACCTTTGGAATTTATTTTTCAGTGATCTCATCAAGCACATTGTATCCTGGTTTTTCTTCTTCATGTTTCCTTCCATGCAATTGATATTTATACATGAACTTCTCATTGAATTTGACATATCTAATCCTAATGATTTTTTTATTTTCATAATCTCATAAGTGATAACCAAAATCATTAACATTGTATCCAATAAAGGTACACTTCTTGTATTTTTCTTCAATCTTTGTTCTATTTTCTTTATCAATATGGACAAATGCTTCACAACTGAAAGTCTTCATAAATAAATAGTTTACCTTTTTACATGTCCCTGCCTCTTATGGAATGCCACCATCCAAAAAACTTGAAGGTCCTATTTTTATTAAGTAAACAAAAGTATCTGCAACATCTTCCTAGAACTATAAGGGCAACCTAGCATGCAATTTCATACTCCTTGCATGCTCCATGATTGTCCTATTCATCCTTTCTGACACAAAATTTTCTTGTGGTGTTCCTGGAACTGCATTCTCTCTATGAATACCATGGTGTAACAATAATAATCAAACTACTCATTGCAGTATTCACCTCCATTGTCTGATCTGAGACACTTCAACCTTTTTTCTGTCTCATTCTCAACCAAATCTTTCCATTTCTTAAAAGTATCAAAAACATCAGATTTTTGTTGAATGCAATAAACCAAAATTTTTCTAGTTGCATCATTAATAAAAGTAACATAATAATGAGAGCCACCAAGAGATTATGCATGAGTTGTTCCCCATACATATGTATGCATAAGTTCTAACTTTTCATTCTTCTTTAACTTTCCAACTCTAAGAAAGCTGGCTCTCTTATGTTTTCCATAAACACGGTGCTCACAAAAATCCAAATCAATTTGTTTAATATCTGGAAACAAATTTATTTTATGAAGTATATGCATCCCCTTCTCACTCATGTGTTCAAGCCTATGATGCCACAATGTTGTATCCACTCTTGTAGAAGATAAAGAGATATAAGATTCAGTATTAACAATACATAAATACAATGTACCTACCTTCTCTCCTTTTTCTATCACCAGTGATCCTTTGGTGACCTTCCATGCCTTATCTATAAATATAGATATACAACCTTCACTTTCCAACTTCCCTATTGAAATTATATTTTTCCTTAGATATGATAAATGTATTAGCTCTTTCAAAAAACATTGGTTTTCATTCTTTTGTTTTATTTGTACCTTACCCATTCCAACAATTTTTCATGGTGCATCATCACCCAAATGAACCTGTTCAAAATCACCTTGAACATAATATATAAAATGTTTCCTATGGGGTGTGGCATGAAATGAAGCCCCTGAATATACGACCCATGACTCTAAAATATTATCTACAGAAAGAATCAAAGAATCTTGTAACACATCACCTGTTATATCTACTTCCTAATTTTTCTCCTGTTGTCCATCCTTTTGTTTCTATGGAGCTCTACAGTATTTCTAGAGATGTCCTTTATTCCCACAATTCTAGCACTCTATCTTTCCCAATATGGATTTGGACCTACCCTTCCTAGTGTTCTTGCAGTTCCTTGATTCCTTTCCTCTATCCTTTGTTTTCCTTTTTTCTCCACATTCAATGCATTACTTGATGTTTCACCTGTGCTTTTCCATCACATTTCCCCACTAAGGATAACACCAACAACATAATCAAATTTTAGAGTGTTTGAACCAGAGACAAAGTTAGTTTCATCCATGACCAAATGATTCCAAATTTATGGCAATGAGCACATGATTATACTTCAGGGATAGTTCTCATAGGTTGCATCCCATATGTTTTTAAATGAAAATATATCGTCGTCTGGAGCATCAACAAATTCATCCAGAACATAAGGGTCATCCCATTGCAGATAAATTCTCTTGTTTCCTTGGTGCCTTCAATATTTATGGAGATGATGAAATTATCGGAGCCAAAACTGGTTTACAAAGGGGAAGAAGAAAGGAATTTTCTAAAAAGAAAAAATAATGGAATTGAACTTCTTCAAGAGTATTTACAGGATCCTGGATCAATGCTAGAAGACATATCTAGAATTCAAGTAAGTTCTTTGAAAAATACCTATAAAGAAATTTCCTGGTTATTTGCTTGAAGTGTTCGCTAAGACTCTACAGAAACCACTCCTTGATTGGAATTGTATATATTTCATTTCATGGTTCACAAAAATGAAATCTTCGACTAAGTGAAGATTATTTCAAATCATATTACTGCACAATTGAAAAATTTCAAGACTGAGAAGAAATTTTGTATGTCATCTTATTTGGTATTTTCTATCACCTGTTTTCATACTTTTAAGGGTTTAAATATTTCCAAAAGGGTAAAAGTAAAGGTGGACCCTATGACCATGTGGTATCAAGATTTGTGGATGGAAAAGGTTGGCCACCATTTATATGAAGTATATAATGATTTTGTGTCTAAATTTAAGAAGTTATTATTTGGAGAAGATACTTCTCGACTCTCACTAGAGGCATCATCTTTTCTGAAAGGGAAAGGAATCCTTGAAAGAATAGATGATTACAATATCAACAGGGTTTTTTTATCTAACAAAAAACCCATTTTACTTCTGTATTTTGTATATGATAAATTTTTTATTATTGAAATGGATAGAAAATACAGATTCCAGTTTCATGCATTTTCTAAGAAAAGAAAAAAGAAATCTGTTATCACTGAAATTTCGTCTACAAATGGTCACAGTAATCCAGCATATCCAAACACCTATTCATTCATTCATGGCCCAAAAAATGTATTTCCAAAGGGTACAAACTATACAACTAGTTATAAAATCAACATGCTCTCAAAATATAAAGGAACTGCATGCACACACACCAGTTGAAAACGTCAAGAAAGCGCACATGCACTCGACGCGCAACTATGTACACAAAAAACCACACACACCTGAGAACAACACATTTATGCTTCTTGTCGGCCCCTCACCCACTTCTGGTGCAGCTCCTAGGTCGATTTGACCCTCAAATCCGAGCTAAATCCAAGTGGAGGGCTGGTCAAAGACCTAAGGGTGCCCTAAAGGGCCCCTTGTTTACACTAAAGACTTGTTGGATAATGCCTCAAAGATTTACTATAAAAAGAGGCCATGAGTGCACTATATTTTCAAGAATCTCATTGTATTGTTATGATGCCTCTATTCTCCTACAAAGAACCTCTTTCCTTCTTGGAGCATACTAGCATCATTTCATTAAGCTATTCACCTCACCTCTTGAGGGAATAAGATTGTATTTCTTCACCATTTCCTTTCTAGTTTTCTATTTGTAAGAAGATCTCTCACATAGGGGACTCAAGAGACCTCCCTTGGAGGAAGAGGGGATCCATAAGTCCCCCTTTTTCCTTGGTGTTTTCCCACTAATATAATCTCTCCATTGGTGGCATGAATATTTTTCAACTGTTTGACTAATTTTGGTTCTAATTTCCTTATGCATTGTAGTTTTGTTTCTGTAGTTGTTATTAGATTAGTTGTTTGTTTATTTCATGTGATTGAGTCATTTGATTCATACACTAACTTCTATCTTATTCAGCTGACCCAACTGGACTTGCAAGTGTCCCTCTTTTTCGCATTCAAGTGACGAAAAGGATACAACATATTAGTGACCATACTGGGGAATGTATCAATTTCCTCCCTATTTGGTTTGTTTGAGCACTTCTTTCTAACTTATTTACCTTGCAGGGATCATAACCAGCCTAGTCATACCTGCAAAGAGCTGAATTCAGAGCTAGAAGAGGATAATTTCATTTAAAACTTTCTTCCCAAGCACGTATCAAAACGTGCGTGGGTTTTCCAACCCATAGGCGCGTCCTCTGAGCACGTGCGCCAACAACATTGTTCTTCTCAGCGCATGCTACACATAGTGTGCCAAAAGGTCATTGTTTCTCTGCGCATTGGTGCCACATGTGCCTCTGTCTACTCTGTGACCCGCGCATCTATCCAAAAATCCAACATTGTAAGGGTTGTTTGTGATATTTTGAAGGCCCCTAACCTTTTAAATATTGATTCTATGCCATTTGTAATATGAACCACACTTAGATTCCCTCTCCACATGAAGGGTTAGTCAAAACATAGGCACTTAGGAGGTTAAAAACCTTGTTTATCCTCTTTTTTCTTTCATTTTGCCACGTGGATGGCTTGTTTTGACTGTAAAAGTTAAGTTAAGATCATTTTATATCACATATATAAACACTTGCATTGGTACCATAAATCAAACTTCAATCATTGAGTATGCTCTTCTCTCTCACTATAGAGCGATCTTGAGAATCAGAAAAATGATTGAGGGAATATTTCATCTCCCTTAAAAACAAAATCTTTAGGAGAGGACAAATCCCCCCTAGGGCCCCTCTTAGTTTCTTTTTTCAAACATATTAAATTTGTAAGGTCCCATACATGCCCACATGTTGCAAAGATAGGATAGTTTTGAAACTACTTTCTTAGTTTACATCACTAGGGGAGTTTATGTTGGTTAACTGAGAGGGGGGGGGGGGGGGTGAATCAGTTGTTACCGAGATTAAACAATTATGCTTATTTTAAACTCTTTGCAAAGCATTGAATAACAATCACAATAATGCAGGGAAGTAAGCAATAGAACATACAACATCATTCACACATATGAAATATATAGAGACAGACATTTCCTAAGGAAACCCATAAACGGTAAAAACCTCTTCTTCTTTATATGATAAGTAATATTTACATTCTGTAAATTATCATACTTATGAGCACCAAATCATAATGAGGCTACAAACTCTATTTTGCAAGATGCAACTTGCTGAGAGCACCAACTCTCTATTTTCTCTAACACCTACTAGAAGGAAGCACCAACTCCCTGGTTTCTCTAGCACCTACTAGAAGGAAGCACCAACACCCTGGTTTCTCTAGCACCCACTAGAAGGAAGCACCAACTCCCTAAGTTTTCTAGCACCAACTGGATGGAAGCACCAACTTACAGTCACATAGGCACCAACCTATATAACAAAGAACAACAGTTCTCCCTTACACCACCTGCCACCCTGGTTTCTCTAGCTGCAACCAGATGGAAGCTACAACTCCCTATGTTCAAGCACCCACTTGAACCTCTGAGGACAACAATCCTTCCTAGCACCTCCCTTCCACCCTGAAATATAAATTTTTCTATATATAAATTTATCACAGTGATACAATATTTATCATTGGCTTACTAGGCTTATCAGTGTTCTTCTATGCTTCTCTACTCTCCTGTATTAGTGTCTCTCTGTCTGCATATTCTTGCAATTTCTGATCTTCTATTTTTCTCTACAAGAGAACATCATTCTTCCTTTAGTGTCTCATTGTCTTGTTGCACACATGCCTTGTTCTTTCTGTGCTTCTTCCTTTTATGCTTTATGTGCCATGTCCATTCAATGCACCATTCCTCTTCTTTGTATTTCAGCTGCTGCACACTCCTTCTTCTACACTCCTGAATCCCTCTCAACAACAACAACCATCTCTTCTTTCTTCTGACTTCTTATAGTCTCTGTGCACCTTGCGCATCCACTGTGTGCAATGCTTCTACATGCTCTTCATGTCGAGTGCTCTGCCTGTTCATCATTGCAACTCTTCAACTTCTCTAGTTGTTAAACCCATGTGTTCATCATCACTGGGTGTTATGCTAAGATTCCTTAGCCTCTCCAACATTCGAGACTGTTTGTCTTCTCTGTCACAGTTGATATCATCCTCTCTGTTGCAGTTACAGGCTTCAACGCTCATTCATCTATCAATTTCCTCTACGAACAGTCTTCATTCCACTGGCAGATTCCTTGATACTCTTCAGCTCCTCTGGCAATCACACAAAAATATCTTCGAGTCCTCTAGCAGAAACCATTAGTGGTTTCTAGAAATTACAATATGAACCTCCAAAGACCGATTCAGTAACTGAATCACCACTGATCGATTAACTTTCAAGAGAAACAATAGCCCTTCGATCATATTCCTGAATAACCTGCACCGTTGGATCGTAAATGATGGGTCTCGCGCTTATTTCACCATTTCACAATTCGGCTTTTCGGTATCCCTATGGTGAGGCATATCGACTCTCCAAGTCATGATCTCTGAAATGGAGATTATCTTCATGCTACCTCCCCCCTTGAGCCTTCGTCAATGTGACCATGGGTTATGACCAAGGGCCAATTCTGAACATGTATTTCACATTTCAAGTTTCATGGATTCTGTGATGAGTCGTCTCGACTCTCCATCTCCCAAACTCTGAAATGGAGCTTGTCTCTTCAAGTTCTTCGATGATGTGACCACTGACAGTGACCATATCCTTATTCGAAAATGCATTTCGTCATTTCGTCATTTCGACATTCCTGTTGCAAAGTGTTTCGACACTCCAACTCCCGGTATCTAAAACCAACACCAAAAGGTGTTTTTTCGCATTTCAGCATTTCGGCATTCCAACATTCCTTGTGATGAAGTGTTTTGACACTCCATCTCCCAGTATCCTAAATCTACACAAAACAGTGTTTCGGGGTTTCGCATTTCGGGACTTCGGGACTCCTGTGATGAAGAGACTCAACTGTTGACTCCTCCAACTCCCGGTATTTGAAACTCTGGTTGATGTGCCTGTTTGGGGATTTTTGAAATTTCGCATTTCGGCACTTCAGGACTCTTGTGATGAAGAGTCTTGACTCTTGACTTCTCCAACTCCTGGTATCAGAACCTCCGGTCGATGTGCCTATTTTGGGTTTTCGGGGTTTCACATTTTGGCACTCCGGGACTCCTGTGATGAAGAGTCTCGACTCTTGCCTCCTCCAAATCTCGGTATCCGAAAATCCGGTTGATGTGCCTATTTTAGGATTTCAGGGTTTCTCATTTCGACACTTCCTGCCGTGAGTTTCTTCCTTGACTCCTCCAGCTCCCGGTATTCGAAACTCTGAAATGGAGTTTACTCTTCTGATATTGCCATTCGATCATCGTTGCGCTTCTAGTATTGCCACTTTCTCTTGCTCGTCATCGTCGAACTGAGCTTGCCATTAATGACAAACAAATACTCTGCCTGCCTATTCTTGTCATCAAATGAACAAGCACACTCTCGCACTCTACGTGCACCTCTGCACTATCTCTTCTGGTCTTCACAAGCTTGCTCTGCTTCATCTCCCCAAAATACATTTGGTTCCCGCCTGACACATTATACCTATACTCAAGCCATCATCGTTGTTGCACTTTCCATCAATGACAAGCATATGCTTCCTATAAAACATGCCAACAATATCCCCCTTTGGCATTGATGGAAACAAAGGCACTTGGACCTGTTCTTTTCTCCCCCTTTGACATCAATGTCAAAGAAAACACGCTCCCCCTGAGTTGTTGCAGTATTTTTCGACGGTATCAGATATTCAATCAATACAAACTCCCCCTAATAGGATGGACTCTCTTAGGTGTGAGACGGGATGACACCCATCTTCTGTCGGAGATATTCAAATGGTGTCTTGGCTAGGGGTTTAGTAAATATGTCTGCAATTTGTTATGTGGTTGGAATGTAATGGACCTGAACATTCTGATTGGTGACCTTCTCTCTCAAAAAATGGTATTTTATGGGAATATGCTTGGTCTTGGAGTGGAATACAGGATTCTTGGACACACTGATGGCACTAGTGTTATCACAATGAATTGAGATTGGTGCAGCGTATTATACCTCCAAGTCTGCAAGTGTCTAAATCATCCATAATACCTAAGTGAAATAGGTAGCAACAACAATGTACTATGCCTCTGTAGTTGATAAATAAATGGAACCTTGCTTTTTAATCAACCATGCTACTAGAGAATCTCCTAAGAAGAATGCACCTCCACTCGTGCTTTTCCTTTCATCCATGCAGTTATCCCAATTAGCATCTGAGTAGACTGCTAATTGAAAATTTTCATTCTTAGGATACCATAGGCCATAGTTCATTGTTTCTTTCAAATATCTGAATATCCTTTTGATAGCTAGCAAATGAATCTATTTAGGTGCAGACTGATATCTTCCTACCATTCCAACATCATGCATTATGTCTGGGCGAGATGCTGTGATGTACAACAGGCTGCCTATCATTGACCTATATGAACTTCGATGAACATCAGGTGAGTCATCATCCTTGCTTAATTTTCATCCAGTAACCATAGGTGTTCCCACCGGCTTAGAATCTTCCATTTGAAACCTTTTCAACATTTCTCTTAGATATTTTTCTTGAGAAATGAACATCCCTTCAGACCTCTGAGTAATTTGCAGACCAAGAAAAAATGACAGTTCACCTATCATAGACATTTCAAACTCAGGCTCCATGGCATAAGCAAACCATTGTACCAATGAATCCTTATTACATCTGAAGATGATGTCATCTACATAGAGCAACATGATGAGCAAATCATTATCCTCTATTTTGATATATAGATTGTTGTCAATTGTTCCTCTCTTGAACCCTTTGTCTTTGAGATACGTATCCAGTTTATGATACCAGGCACAAGGGGCTTGTTTTAACCCATATAAATCTTTCTTCAGCTTGCATACTAAGTCAGGGTTATCATACAGTTCAAAACCCTCTCGTTGTTCCATATAGACTTCTTCATTTAAATCTCCATTTAGAAAAGCTTACTTGACATCCATTTGATAGACTTTAAACCTTTTATGACAAGCATAGGAAAGAAATATTCTAATAGCCTCTAATCTTGCTACAGGCGCAAATGTTTCATCAAAATCCGGTCCTTCTATTTGAGCATAGCCTTTACAGACCAATCTTGCTTTGTTCCTGACAACTTGTCCCTGCTCATTCAACTTATTCTTAAAGATCCATTTGGAACCAATGATATTTTTACTTTCAGGTCTATGAACCATCTCCCACGTATTGTTTTTCTCAATCTAATCAAGTTCATCATTCATTGCTTTAACCCAATGATCATCTTTGCTAGCTTCATTAAAATTCTTGGGTTCCAACATGGATATGAAATATATATGTGATTGTTTAGTGTTTTTGATTATCTTTCTCCTGGTTTGTACACCTTTGTCTTTTTCACCAATTATCTGACTTGCAGGATGATTCTTTTGAGTGATTTTCGAGGAGGAATTTGAAGTTGTCTGTTGATTTGAGTCTGTCTGAGTATCTATGTCTTCATCTGATTAAGAGTCTTCATTTTCTGATTCTTGGACCTGTTCATCTTCAGCTTTAGTTGTGTCCTCTATAGAAGACTGTAGTAACCCAGATTTCAAATTAACGTTTAAAATTTCTTTTCAAATTTCTGTAATTTCTATAAGTCTTTAAAGAAGTAAATATTCATAATTTACAATCTATCTCCATACTTATGTAATAAAATTTGGCGATAGGTACTAAATTTAAGTAAACAAATCATAAATTTGAGTTTAAATACCTCGGTCTGATGCTGTCTGCAGCAGCTTGCTCCCTTCGCTTGAACCTATCCGCAACAGCTTGCTCCTTAAGACACCCCAAAACCAGCCACCCTACCGACTAGTACGCCTAGCCCTAGGACATCAATGGGCACCCTAGCCCTCCGAGCCCAAAACCTCTTCAGCCCCGGTGCACTGTAAATCCCACTGTAAACCACTCTCCCTATACTCCAAGCTCTCCTCCCTCGTAGAATGCATGAAAAAATGAATCCCCCTCCTACTCCTTCTCCACCTCCCTTATTCCTCCTTCACCGCCCTCCCACATTCATTCCCCCACCAAACACCTTATCTCTTTATTAATGCCTTATCCATTCATTTATTTCTTATTTATTGTCTTATCCTTTACTTAAATGTTTCCTTTTACGTATGGGTTACGTTATCCCCCTATGGGATACGTAACCCCATTTAATCATTACATTTTATTTTTAACCATTAATTTAATACTTAATCAATTAATGACTCACTTAATAATTAATCATTCATTAACCCTTA
>ML786467.1:1507368-1541252 GCA_009831015.1 Picea engelmannii | reverse complement strand
ATACTTAAGCTAATCATAGTAAAAAAATAATTAATTAATAACATATAATTAATTAAGGTTATATAATAATTAATTATAATTTAGCTAATTTTTAGGATTATTTATGAAATTATTCATATTAATAAGTAAAGGGTCATTACAAAGACTCATTATTGTACACCTCTCTTTCTGGGATTCCTTCATCAACTTTTACGTCAATACAGTCAACCATTTTATGCAGCCTCTTATTATAGCATATGTATCCTTTACTATTTGTAGCATACCCTAAGAAGATACCTTCATCAGCCCTGTCATCATATTTTCCAAGGTTCTCATCATTATTCCTTATGTAACATTTACTCCCAAAGACTTTGAAGTGTTTGATTGAAGCAGGTCTCCCATACCACGGTTCATAAGGTGTCTTGTAACTTTGTGGTATGAGGTGGGATTTGTTAAGAATGTGGATTGTTGTGTCTATTACTTCTACCTAGTAGTTTTGACCAATGTTCTTCTCATTCATCATTGACCTGACCATTTGCTGCATTGTTCTGTTTTGCCTCTCAACTACTCCATTTTGTTGTGGAGTTATTGGGATTGTGTATTCTCTCTTGATCACATGCTTATCATAGAATTCCTTGAAATCACTTGACATAAATTCTCCTCCTCTATCTGATCTTACTGCCTTTAACCTCTTGCCTGTTTGATTCTCAGTTAAAGCCTTAAATTTTTTAAACTTCTCAAATGCTTTATCTTTTTCCTTGAGAAAGGCAACCCAAGTAATTATGGAGTAATCATCAATAATCAACATGAAGTAGTTTTCTTTCCCTGTGCCTTCCTGTCTTGATGGTCCACATAAATCCATATGAACTAGTTGGAGTAGTTTCTCTATTGAAGTAAAGCTCTTGGACTTAAAATGTGTCCTGGTTAGCTTTCCTACTTGGCAGGGTTTACACATAGAATCTTCGGGCTTTTGATATTCTCGGAAGATCTTTTACTGCCTCAAGATTTTTGAGCTTGATTAAGTGGTCAAAGTTTAGATGTCCAAGTCTCCTATGCCATATCCAACTTTCATCATGTTTTATTATATGACACTCTTCTCTATCTTCTTTCAACACATATACATTATTTTCTATCCTGATGCCTTTGGACACCACTTGTCCTGAGTTTATAGACTTTATCTTGCAGTCCTTGGACGTGAGCACTACTTCACATCCTCTGTCACATATTTGACTTACATTGAGTAGATTATGATTCATCCCATCTACAAGCAGAACATTTTGGGCTTTTCCTTTTCCATTACTTAGACTCACCATCCCTTTACCCTTTATTTTAACTGGAACATCATTTCCAAAGGTTACATTTCCTGATTTGCTTTCACTTAGAGATAGAAACTTACCTTTGTCTCCCATCATATGTTTGGAGCATCCACTGTCTATATACCAAGGGTTTGTTTGTCTTTGAGATGACAACACTAATCCACACTTGTCACTTTCTTTATTCTTCCAAACCTTGACATTTTCTATAGGGGAATTCAAATATGGTTCATAGTTCCTTAAGCGACAGTCAACAGATTTATGTCCATAGTTATGACAGATGTAACATTCTGGTTAGTCAAATAAAGGATCATAACGATTGTTATGCTTAACTTGTGTCCTTCTCCCATCCATCAAAGGATTTGCAGTCTGTGGTGGTTTGTTACTTGGCTGTATCATTCTTTGTTGTGGCAGATATCTATATCTTGAATGTCTTGATTACTCATAATTTAATTTTAAAGAATAGTTTATAGCTTTATGACCAAAGTTAGAACAGAAGAAACAATATCCATAGAAAAAACTTTGGTACCTAGAAAATTTTTGTCTTCTTTGAGGAGGTCAATTTCTTTCATGCTGATAATTTCTCTGATCTACAGATTCAGTTCTGGTACTTTTTCTTTCATTCCTTCTTGGTAGCTGATTTTCTTTCTTTGTTTCTGCAGAGTGATTGTTGTCAATGTTTGAGGATTTGACAAACTTGATAGGTTCTTTGTTTCTTGGCTGACCACTACTTGATCCCTCTTCATAACCCAAACCATTTTTCAGCATTGGATTCCTTTGTTGATTCAGAATGGTGGCTAATCCTTCTGAGGATTTGATACTTGACAAATTCTGATGATACAAGGCTTGAAACCTCTCCAACTCTTTCCTAGTTTTCACTACTTCTTCTTCCAGAGCTTTACATCTTGCCTTTTTTTCTGATAACTGTTGTTTCAGAATGTCCTTGATTTTCTTTGCCTCTTCTAATTCCACTTTTAGCAGGGCAAAGTATTCATCAGGCTGTTTACTGTCTTTCTCGAACTGTATCAACAATTGTTTTTTCTTTCTGTTCCTAATTCTGAGTCTGTCACTCTCTTCCAGTGCACTGATCAGTTCTCCTTCCATATCAACCACAGCTTCTTCATCATTATCATCACTGCCTATGCTTTTATTATCATAATCCTCTTTGTCCATAAGTATGAAGTCATTTAGTTTATCTTCAATAGAGGATTCATTGTCTTCATCATTTGAAGGATCATCATCATTGTTTACACAAAGACTTTTCTTCTTAAAATTATTCTCTTTAAAGAAATTTATGTGTTTGTGCTTCTCCTCATCATCACATGTCTGATCCTTTCTTTTGTGAGGAAATTTACTAGCAAAGTGACCTATCTTACCACAGTTGAAATATTTGAAAGGTTGTTTACCTTTGTATTTTCCTGATCCCCTCTTCAGTCTCTTCACAAATTTTGCTTCAATTTCATTAGGCTTAGAATCCTCATTCTTGTCTGCCTTAAATGATGCTTCTTTGGAGGTGGGTTTGTCTTTAAATATTCTCATTTCATATGCAGTCAATGTTCCTAGAAGTTGATCAAACTCCAAGTATTTTAGATCATTAAGTTCTTCTATAGCAAAGACCTTTGGGTTGAACCTATCTGGTAGAGATCTCAAAATTTTCTGAACTAAAGAAGGTTCCTCAATTTTTTCACCAAGTGCTTTCATTGCATTTACCAGTTCTTCAACTCTCAGAAAGTATTTTTCAATAGTTTCATCTTGTTTCATCTCCAGCTGTTCAAACTGTACTTTGTAGGTTTGAAGCTTGGTGTCCTTTGCCTTCTCATTACCTTCATAACTGCTAATGAGTTTTCCCCACATTTCTTTGGCAGTTCCTAGGTGCATAACTTTTACGAATTCTACTTTTGCAAGCCCACTCAGGATAGAATTCATAGCCTTAGCGTTGAAGCTAAATTCTAGCTTGTCATCCTTATTAGCTAGTACAAATGGCTTTACATAACCAGTATCTACCACATCCCACACATCTGCACCTAAATCCATTATATAGGTTCTCATTCTAACGTTCTAGAAGGTAAAGTTTGTTCCATTGAACAGAGGGGCCTTATTGGTTGAATTTCCTTCATGGATTGACATGTTTAAGCTCTAGGATCTACCCTTAGATAAAAGGGGTCGGCTCTGATACCAATTGTTGGACAACTGAGAGGGGGTGGCGTAAATCAGTTGTTACCGAGCTTAAACAATTATGCTTATTTTAAACTCTTTGTAGAGAATTGAGTGACAATCACAATAATGCAGGGAAGTNATGAAATATACAGAGACAGATATTTCCTGAGGAAACCCATAAAGGGTAAAAACCTCTTCTTCTTTATATGATAAGTAATCTTTACATTCTATACATTATCATACTTATGAGCACCAACTCATAATGAGGCTACAACCTCTGTTTTCCAAGATGCAACTTGCTGAGAGCACCAACTCTCTATTTTCTCTAGCACCTACTAGAAGGAAGCAACAATTCCTTGGTTTCTCTAGCACCTACTAGAAGGAATCACCAACTCCCTAGTTTCTCTAGCACCCATTAGATAGAAGCACCAACTCCCTAAGTGTTCCAGCACCAACTAGATGGAAGCACCAAATTCCATTCACACAGGCACCAACCTGTATAACAGAGAACAACAGTTCTCCCTTGCACCACCCTGCCACCCTAGTTTCTCTGGCTGCAACTAGATAGAAGATACAACTCCCTGTGTTCAAGCACCCACTTGAACCTCTAAGGATAACAGTCCTCCCTAGAACCTCCCTTCCACCCTGAAATATATAGTTTTCTATATATAAATTTATCACAGTGATACAATATTTATCATTTTCTTACTAGGCTTATCACTGTTTTGCTATGCTTCTCTTCTCTCTTCTATCAGTGTCTCTCTGTTTGCATCTTCTTGCAATTTCTGATCTTCTACTTTTCTCTACAAGAGCACCTCAACCTTCCTTTAGTGTCTCACTGTCTTGCGACACACATGCCTTGCGATTTTTGTGCTTCTACCTTTTATGCTTTGTGCGTCATTTCCATTCAAATCACCATTCCTCTTCTCTGTATTTCAACAGTTGTACACTCCTCCTTCTACACTCCTGAATCCCTCTCAACAACAACAACCATCTCTTCTTTCTTCTACCTTCTTATAGTCTCTGTGCACCTTGTGCATCCCCCGTGCACAATGCTTCTGCATGCTCTTCATGTCGAGTGCTCTGCCTGTTCATCATTGCAACTCTTCAAATTATCTGTTTGTTAAACCCATGTGTCCATCATCACTGGGTGTTATGATGAGATTCCTTAGCCTCTCCAATAGTCGATACTCTTTGTCTTCTCTGTCACAGTCGAGATCATCCTCTATGTTTCTGTTATAGGCTTCAACACTCATCCATCTATCAATTTCCTCTACGAATAGTCTTCATTCCACTGGCATATTCCTTGAGACTCCTTAGCTCCTCTGGTAATCACACAGAAGTCTCTTCAAGTCCTCTGGAAGAGACCATCAGTGGTTTCTAGCAGTTACACTGTGAACCTCCAAAGACCACTTTAGCAATTTAATCGCCATTGATCGATTAACTATGAAGAACAACAATATCCCTTCAATCATATTCCTGAATAACCTGCACTGTTGGATCATAAATGATGGGTCTCGCGCTTATTTCGCCATTTCGCAATTTGGCCTTTCGGCATTTCGGCATTCTAGCATTCAGCTTTTCGGCATCCCTATGGTGAGGTATCTCGAATCTCCAAGTCATGATCTTCGAAATTCATATTAGCTTCATGCTACCTCCTCCCTTGAGCCTTCGTTAATGTGACCATGGGTTATGACCAAGGGCCAATTCTGAACATGTATTTTGCATTTCACATTTTGGGGATTTTGTGATGAGTCGTCTCAACTCTCCATGTCCCAAACTCAAAAATGGAGCTTGTCTCTTCGAGCTCTTCTCTACATCTCTTCGACAATGTGACCACTGGCAGTGACCATAGCCTTATTCAAAAACGCATTTCGGCGTTTCATGATTTTGGCATTCCTGTTGCAAAGTGTTTCGACACTACAACTCCCAGTATCCGAAACCAACACCAAAAGGTGTTTTTCACATTTCATCATTTCAACATTTCGGCATTCCTTGTGATGAAGTGTTTTGACGCTCCATCTCTCGGTATCCAAAATCTACACAAAAAGTTGTTTCGGTGTTTCGCATTTCACGACTTCGGGACTCCTATGATGAAGAATCTTGACTCTTGACTCCTCCAATTCCCGGTATCTGAAACTCCAGTTGATGTGCCTGTTTCAGGATTTTCGGCGTTTCACATTTCAAAACTTCGGGACTCCTATGATGAAGAGTCTCGACTCTTGACTTCTCTAACTCCTGGTATCTGAACCTCCAGTCGATTTGCCTATTTCGGGTTTTTGGGGTTTCGCATTTCGGCACTCCGGGACTCCTGTGATGAAGAGTCTCGACTCTTGCCTCCTCCAACTCCTGGTATCTGAAAATCCAGTTGATGTTCTTGTTTCATTATTTTGGGGTTTCCCATTTCGACACTTCCTGCCGTGAGTTGCTTCCTTGACTCCTCTAGCTCCCGGTACCCAAAACTCTGAAATGGAGTTTACTCTTCTGATCTTTCCATGTGATCATCGTCGCATTGTTGGTCTTGCCACTTTCTCTTGTTCGTCATTGTCGGGCTTAGATTTCCATTAATGACAAACAAATACTCTGCCTGCCTGTTCTTGTCATCAAATGAACAAGCACACTCTCGCACTCTGCGTGCACCTCTG
The DNA here is from genome assembly GCA_009831015.1 of Picea engelmannii. NCBI lineage: Eukaryota > Viridiplantae > Streptophyta > Pinopsida > Pinales > Pinaceae > Picea > Picea engelmannii. The sequence continues at coordinate 1,535,158 of ML786467.1, read as the reverse complement.
CACTATCTCTTCTGGTCTTGACGAGCTTGCTCTGCTTCGTCTCCCCAAAATACTTTTGGTGCCCACCTAACACATTATACTTGTACTCAAGCCATCATCGTTGTTGTACTTTCCATCAATGACAAGCATACACTGCCTGTAAAACATGCCAATAGTTTAAAGATTATTGTAATTGGCCCATACATGCCCACATGCTTTCAATATAGGATAGTCTTTTGAATCTTTCTTAGATTAAATAACATTAGGGAGTTTAAAGGATTAATTAAGGACCCATATGTCCACATGCTAGTTCTTTAGGGACTTTAAAATTCTGCAAGGTTGTACCAATGGCATCTAGTAAGATAGGTAATCAAGACTTGTAAGGACCACACAAAGTCTACATGCTGCAAGGTGACACCTAACTTATTAAAAATTTGGCACATTTTATCACTTGCTCACACACAAAGTCACTACTCACTCACATAATTTCATCTCGAATTGTGGAGGTTGAAGTAGGTTTCCTGCAAAGGGATTCCAAAACGTCCCACTATTTCTTGAAGGAATGATCCACTCCCACTTAATTCAAACCAGGTTGGTTCACACCCCCAATCTCTCAAACAACCACACCTAAAATTTTCTAAAAACTCACTAAGTTTTCCTCCACAGGAGGTGCCAAAATAAATTTTTAATCTAGGTAGGATCTCGGGGATATGCATCCAAATAAATCCTCGTTATCTAGTTCTCACATATTCAAAACATTAGAAGTTGATAAATAGGGAACTTTAAAAATCCTCCAAGTCAAGTGCTCCTACACCATAAGTCAGGGAGATACCTGTGAAGATTTGAAGGCTGAGGTCTGGTTATTCTATGCGTCCCCCCTTGAGGCACCCACCTCTTGGAAGGGATCCAACCCATGACCCATTTCTGAGGCCAAAAATCTAAATGTCTCACTTTGATCGAGGTACCTAGTGGAAAATTTTTAGGATATCTACCCAGGTGGCAATTGTGGGCTGCAATTGCACCTTGATCAGATTTTATGTAGCTATTGGGAAATATCGCCAGCTCTTTCGGGATATGCACCCTCTACCCCTCATTATAACTGATTATTTCATCCTTCACTAGTTCCTCTTCTGGTGGCTTCAGACCCCACTGTTGAGTACTATTGGAAGGTCCAGTGTTATTTGAGAGGAAGGGTGTTACGTCTTTTTAGGACATGAACATTTGTTTTCTTTGTTCTTCCACATGAACAAAATACACCTAACCACATGTATGCTTCTTTTCAATTGATTTATGTGTGATTCTCTTGTGATTACATACAATTGTGAGATATATTGTGAAGGTCCAAAATTATACAAAGAATCTTGTTCATTTATTCCTCTCATCACCATTTACACACATTTTCACTTTTCTAGTCGGACAATATAGGGGACCCACAAAATCCTCGTTGTTCCAGACACTTGCAAAATCTCCCTCCTATTCTAGGAGGATTGCCTAGTTTTGCCAAACTCACCGGCTCAACCCTCTCACACCCCTATGAATACTACTATATTGGGATCAAATTTTCTTGGTTCCACTTTACTTGGGTCCACTTCCCAAGGTCATCCATACACTAGCTCTCCTTCACAAGGAGGTGAAGGGTACACTTATTCTCAAGGGACAAGTACACCCCCACTAAACCCCACTCAAGGGTCAGGTTTATCACCTGCTCACACCATGGCTGGAACCAATCCTCCACCACCACTCCAGATGCCATATTTGGCCTCCCTCAACATATCGGATCTTAGAAAACTCATGAATGATCCTATATTGCATGACTCCACATGGCCTGCAATGCCTATCAAACTACCTTCAAACATTCCCAAGTTTGAAGGGAAGACGAGAGAAGACACTAACAACCATGTCATGAACTTACACCTATGGTTCTCTTCAAACAACATCATGGATGACTCCATCCGATTAAGGTTATTTCAGTGCACACTCACAGGCCCATTAGCCAAGTGGTATGTAGATGAAAAATCAGATTCCCATGTGACTTTTGAATCATTGGTCAAAAATGTTTTGACCTTATTTCAACAACCAATCCGCCATGACAATGGTGTTGAACTGATCTCCAAGTTTAAACAAACCTCAGCCACACATATCGTTGACCACATTCATGAATGACATCGACGACGTGGTTTATGAAAAGAAGAAACCACCAAGCAACAATGCCTCGATTGGTTTCTCAGATCACTCATCCCTCTCCTTGAGAAAGATGTGGCCTCCACCTTCCCCCAAAGTGAAGAGAAATCCATCAGCAAGGATCAACAATACGACCTCATTTATTCACAGTCAGGATACTTATATACAGTACTACCTAACGCCCCGAGACCTATACCATTCGGCCAAGACAAACCTGGGATGTCTCACTCAGTGGATGGATTGATTGGTACCACAACACACCACAACCCGTACACCCAACCACCCCTATATACAATACACCCCAATATCCTTCGATATAAGGAGGACCCCCTTATTACCCTCTTCCCCCTTATCAGCAGCCATACTCTATTGTTTCACTCCCACCCATGAGTAGACCCACATCGACACCCATGATGCGCTCGATTGTTTAGCCAAGTTCTGGTACCCCCTCTACCTCAACTTACATCCTGAGTACTAATGAAAGTACTACGCCTTCCTATGCACCTTATAGGTCATTACCAGAAAATAATCCGTACTTTCCATTTCCTGGCCCTCCACATCCCATTGCGCCTCCACAAGGAAAACCACATGCTGGGGTTAAATTTGTTCATCCCTCTCCCATTCAACAATTTCAAAATTTTGAACAACTGAATATGGAAAATCCGGCCCATCAGTCGAATCATGCCAAAAGTAAAGGAAAAAACCGAAACAATAATAACCCAAGACTAGGGGGAAACAACCCCTAACATAACCAACCTATTGGGGGAAACCAAAATAAGGGGAACCAGAACCCCCAAGGGGGAAATAAAAACAAACTCCAAAGGAAGAACAACAAAAACCTTTGAACAAACTTCCCTTGTTCCCTTTGCGGTGAGCACAGTCATTATACTCACCATTTCCCCCAAATCGTCGACTTCAAATGGATGAAAGATTCCATGAATGTGCCATGTTCTCCAGCGCCACCTGCCCCTCAGCAGGCCCCATAATAGTATTTGCAACAACCACCCTCGGTGGTGTTTCAAAACCTTATTCCACATCAAGGTGTGATGAATACCCAATAGGAAATGCACCTTGTCCCAACACAGATGAAACAACACCAAAACCCTGGGAATTTGGTGGATCGTACTATCCTCACTAGCAAAGAATAATTTATTCTACAAACGCACAGTTGTCAATACAAAACACCCCCTGAATATACTCCCACCACTTCGGAGACATCTCCAGTTATAGTCGGACAACCTTTGATGATTCCATGCCCTAACACTGAACCACCCATTAATATTCCTCGCATCCCATTACGATGGAATGGAAACAACCCTCAGGCTAGGGCAGAACACAATTACAGTTTGGTCGATGACTTGCCGCAATCTCCTGCTGCCATGTTAGTCTTAGAGGTCCTCCAAACCTATCCCACTCAATGAAAATCATTGCTCTCTACCTTGGGGGCAGTCGACCCTGTTGATACTAGAATCATCACATTTGATCTAGATTGTGTGGAACCTCATCTCCCCACTTTGATAGCTTTCCAGATACCATTCAAAATTTGGAACATCGCAGTTCATCAATGCATCATTGATGAAGGTGCATCTACATGCATCATGTCCAAAAACATCTGGCAGAAACTTGGCTCCCCCAAGCTAATACCATCTGTCATCACTTTGAGAGATTATGATGGACAACCATCCTCTCCTGAAGGGCTCTTTCAAAATGTCCCCGTTGAACTCGGGGGAAAAACCATTCTTATTGAAATTAAGGTTATCGACATCCCGCTCGATTACAACATCTTGTTTGGACGTAAATACATGTACACTATGAATTTTGTGGCCTCTTTTGTGTTTCAAACGATGATGTTCCTCCATGATGGGAAGATTATCACCATCAACCAAGTTTCACATTATGAGGCCAACCCTTCCTCCAACATCGATAACATCCTACCTCTTTTCCACACAAATTTTGATTCCTACCTACTCATCGATATGGGCCCCATAATTTTAAAGGACCCATCCTTGCTAGGGACATACCATGGAGCACCATCGCTCATACATCCCTCAGCACAAGTGTGTGTCATATCTTCCGATGGAACTAAAACTGGAGATACCATCCCTCCCATAGAGGCTTCTCCACCCCTTGAGGTCCCACTAGTGGATGAAAACCTCCCTTAGGAATTACCTGAGAACTTTAAGACACCTCTTACCCCCAATTTCACCCCTCCCCAAGGACAAATCCCAGTTTGGGAGACCATCCCCCGAGCCATCACTCAAATCCCCTTCTTCTACCCCCCACTCGGCATACAATATTTTCAGGTAGCCGCAATGCTTACCCTTCCCAACATGGTTCTTTCCATTATGATATGGTATCTACACCCACCCGCGATGGTCCCTCAACCATCCCTCCCTCCCCAAATAGAGGGAATCCAAATGAAAATCCCCATACTCACTCCCACCGCACCATCCTCACCCCTAATTACTAGTACCACCGCAATGGCTCGAGGCAGACGAAAGAAGAATGATCCCACCACTCCACTTCCTCCCCAAGTTCAACCTCCTTGTGCACTATGCGATAAATAAGGACACCCCAAAAATAGATGTCCCTCTCTCCCCAAGTTACGCAATCTGATCAAACTTCCTCGAGCGACCACACTGCTCGTCACTTCACCAAACACACCTGGTACTACCACCACGCCCCCTACTACAGGTAGAAAAAGTCTACGAACCAAATTCACATGTGCCATATGTTTAGAGTATGGCCATTACACCCACCATTGTCGTGCACTGCCTTAGTTTTGACAAATGCTAACGACAGTACACCAATGATTTTAGCAAGAACCCCTTCCATTCGCGGCATCAAGTACCCATGTCACTGACATCCATTATGTCACAACCTTAGTCAATGAATGAATAAGATTCCATTTCTCTCTTTGTGAATCACTTGACCATTTCACGTACCAGTGTCCTATGATTATTGAATACAAATGTCATCAAATGGCCCTTATTCAAAATCCTCCACCCACCCCACTTCTAGGAATGGCAGTGATTCCCCCTACTCCATATCCAAATATTGTTCATATTATCTCTCCTGATCCTGAGTCACTTACCACTCCTCCATGGTTCATGGATAGCCTGTATGAGTATATTCCCCGAAATCCCCCCAATTCTCTGGTTCATTTCCCCCAGGAAATCTTATGACCGACCACAATTTTTAACCCACAATATCTATACATTTGGTTTATGTCAAGCATGCCATCACACCATCATTGCGATACCCCCTCCACATCTTCACCACCTGAACATAACCACACAGTGACAATCACCAATGTTACTCCCCTGGATCCCCTATATTCTCGTGAGTTCCACTGTGATGAAGATATCCTCGAGGAAATAACTACACCTGATTTCCCATGGAATGCGCTCCATCATAGAGTGCTCTTTCTCTCACTAGAAGCCTTTAACCCTCCTAGTGAAGCCTCCATATGCGCAATCAAAACAAAATATTTCATTCCATCTGGGCATATCGACTGGTTCAATAACCCTATCCTAGCCCCCGATTCTTTTGAAGAAGGTAACATGGCCAACATTTCCCCCACTGTCAAAATTGATATTTCCATCAAACCTAGAATCGTAGAAGAACTCACCATTGACGTTGCTTTCTCCCCTGAAGAACTCACAACTTACAAAGCTCTCTTTCAGGAATACCAGGATATTTTTACCTGGTCATAAATGGAGATGCCCATTGCCTAGCCTATGTTAACGCCCTGCAAATTTCCTAGAGGTTCTCAGAAAAGAAGAAATCTATGGGAGGTAACTTTATCCAACCACTTCAAAGCTGGGATCTAGCCCTTCCAGCTTCAGAGAGGGATCTCTCTGTATGATTTCGAAATGTTTTGAATATAAAATATTAGGCTAGGTAAATAGAATCTGTTGGTTTTGTTTGTTGTAGTTTTAATTGGGTTGGCTGAGAGAAACTCTACACATCCATTGGGCTATGGGGTTGTATCATGAAAAATAAAATCTAGACCAGAAAACAAAGAAACCTTTCACAGGGTGAGATAATATAATCGTTGGATTCTTTTAGCAGCATAAATGAGGAAATAGTAGAAAAGGTGAGAATGCCAATTATGACAAAGAAGCAGTTAAGAATTTCTTTATCATAAAATCAGAAGATGAAACACTAAAATCTTTCAAAGTGAGAAATAGGGTATACAAAGATAAATCCTTCAACATTCATTACTTTCAAAGATTATATTTAGCAAACAGTGTGATAACTAAGTGAGAATAACATTAAACCTAGAAAGAAAAACATCACCAGTGAATACACACAAGAATCCTATAAAAAATCCTCTTTGTATTAATGGAAGATCTCTTGAAAAATATTACAGTCTGATAGCTCGTAGGGAATAAATATAAACCCTCAATACTTTGAAAAGTGAAGTATCTATAACCCAAAATTACAAACGATCTTGTCATTAAAGATCAAGACGTGGTGAGTATTTTTAGCCTAACTAACTTAACAAATTACAAAAATCTAGGAACTGTTTGATGATCTGTCACAACTGCATGCTTTTTCTTGGGTGAGCCATTGGTGAGGCCTCTGCATGACCTCATCTGATTGGATAGTTAACTAGGCTGGGACAACTCATCTACTACTCGATCAGGTCACAAATCTCTTCCCATAGAAGATGACTAGGAACGCTGACTTTGAGTAGCCTTCAGTAGACTTCATCCATTTCTGTGTACTTGGCAAAAGTAGGATTATTGATGAAGATGTACCAGATCTCATGTTGAATGTTGATGTCCAACTGAAGTGCATCTAGGAATGCCTTGCCAGTGATGCTTCCTTGAATTCTTGAAAACTTCGAACTATCCTTAGCCACATCGTCCAATCTCCTTTTGTAGTCTGGGAGTGTCATCAGTTTGTCGTTTATCACCTTCAGAATAGGAAAACCTTTCTTCTGTAGAGCCTTAATCTTGCTGAAAAACCTTTGTACCCCTAAGTCCATGGCCTGAACCTTTTTTTCTAACTATAGCATCAGTCCTCTCTTGGTCAAGACTCTTTTGACCTCAAGGATGGTCTCTATTCTATCCTCAATTCTCATCTCTTACATCTCCTCTCTGGTTTTAGAATTCAAGAATTTGATGATTTCATTAGATTATGTGGGCATCTCTCCTAGTTCTGATCTGATCTTCTCAATGGCTTGTTTACTTCTCTACACCAATTCATTTTTCTCAAACATAATCTATATGATTGGCCATATTTCATTCATAGACTTGGTGATGTCTGTCCAGACACTTTCTTTGACTTCGGCTAGTGTCTTACTTTCCACTGTTTGCTTTCGAAGCTGCTGCAACTCTTGTTTGAGCTGGTTTGACACCTGTTTTTCCTTGGAGAAACTGGTTTGATAAGAATATTTGAGTTCCTGAAGGTTCTCAATCTCCTTTTTGAGCCTACTAATCTTTGTCTCCTGCAGGTTCATCTCTTCCATAGATTTGGCCAATTCAATCGTCTTTTCCAGAGACATTAGTGGATTCGCTGATGGGACTTCTACTAGTGATGTTGTGCTCACTCCTGAGAGTGGAACTGCACTCAATGGAATGACTTCCATGGGTTTCAATTGTTCTTTCTCTTTCACTATCTTCTCCATCTCAACTTCCATTTCCTTCGGTTGTGCATTCTGCTCCATGATTAACTTAAGCATCTCATATTTTTCTCCTTCTGTCTCTGCTATTTCCTTTGCCTGCGAGTCTACTGTTGGGGGCAACTTCAATTGTTTTCTCAAAGATTCTATGTCTGCATTTTTATTCTTGATCATCTCCTCGACTGCTTTCACATTCGAGGGATCATACCCGATCTTGAGGATCAGTTCCTCCAGCGTCTTGATCCTATTAGCCTTGGCAAAGGATGATATTTTATCCAGCTTCAACTGTGTCTGGATGTTGTTCAGAGACACTTGTAACTTGGAGGTAGTAGTGGAATCATGTGCCAGCGTGGAGAAAACCATTTCTCCCATCTGCCTGTGCAAATCCATTTGATCAGCAGGATGCATGTCCTTGGTCTGGAATTCAAAAGTGGCCCTTTTGTAATCGGTGATTACCTTTGGGTTTGGTACCTATGCTTGGAGGAATGCCATGTGCATTATTCCCTTCTCTGTGTCAAATGTCGATAGAAACCTGTGTTGTGAAGTCGACGTCTGCTTCCAGAATTGGGCATATGTGTTGTTGGTCAGAGTTTGATTCTTTTTCTTGATCAAGTCATATTTCTCAAAGATGCTCAGCTTTGGTCCTGTCTTACCTGGTTGGTTGATTAGTGGAGTGTCTGTAGTATTCTTTGGTAACACAATGGTTATAAGAGGCTTGCTTCTTGTGTTGAGGAGTGACCGATCGACCTCTGTCACTATGGTGGATGGAATTTCCTTTTCTCCAGCCGGGTCAGGAGATGGATTGGTTTTTGGCCTCTTTGTATGCAGTCAGAATTCTTCTAATGACACTTCAGTGACAGGAGGTGACAGATCCTGCCTAGGCATTTTCTCCTTCGGATCCTATGGTGTGGTTTTCTGTGATACAGTGACCGGGGGGTCCTATTGTTCTGTTTCAACCAAAGTGTTTGGTTCCCATCTTGTCTAATTTGCAAATTTCTCCACCTCAGGCCTAGATTCGTGGACATACGGGATATTCTTGTTTTTTATCCTCATGTCTGAAATGATCCCACATGGATCATAGTGCCATGTGAAACTCATGAAGAATTTCATTTCCTTCAGCAACCTGTCTGCTTCCCCCCTGATGCATCGATTGTTGCAGATGAAAGACCCAATCTACCCTTTGATTTTGAGTTGTTGCTTCTTCTTTAAAGACAAAAAATGAATATCATCCGAGTTTATCATCTGCCTTATGTATTCTAGAGAAAACATTCTGACAGGTAAGTATTTAGGCAATTTATATGGGGCCAACTCGCACCCATAGACTCTAATCTCAGTGTGATCTTGGTATAGGTACCAATCACTAGTCTTTGTATGATTTGAGAGATGTAGTATCCTCTGAACTTCGTCATTAATCCTGGGTTCAGGTCTGCTGCTGAGCATACTCACCACTGGGTGGTAGAACTAATCAATGAACTGCTTGAAACTGAATTCCGTGGAGTTATGTCTGAGCAAGGAAGTCCATGTGGTTACTTCCTGGGGCTTTGCATATCCATCCATCTTCTTCATAGAAAAAGCAAATTTGTCCGCTTGGAAGAAAACGAACAGGTATGCCAGTATTGAAGAATACTGAAACATGCCTTCTGTGGCAAAATTGATGAATTTCTCATGAATGTTGTTCGCCAGGAATGTGCTGAAGTCAAACTGTGTAGTGGGATTCTCATCGGTGGAGAATATGGACACAAATACTAGAATGGGTTCATCTACCCACTTATCTGAATAATAACCCAACAAGGTGCATAGGGACGTGATAACCTGGTTTCCTTTGGTTGAGAACATGGAGGAAGGATAAGGGTGATTTTTTGCGGGGAGCTAAGCGGACTGTGGAAGGAAAAGCTCAAATATTTGAGCTCTTTGAGGAAAAGACATCTTCTGGTATAACTCTGTAAGGATTTCAAGGTTAAAAGGTGATGCAGAGTCAGCTCGGGATATTTTCATCATTTGGTCGATGGTTTCTGGTGTGATGATTAAAAGAACTTTCCCAAAGGAGGATGCGATGGCTCTTTGCTCAAGAATATAGTGGGCTTGGAACTTGAGGGTGAACTCTGGGAAATGGTGAATCTGGGGGAAGAGATACAGGGGTAGGTTAGACTCCCAGAGTCCAATTTCATCACTTTGGTCCAAGAATATTTCTTTAAGCCATGATTGAAGGTCTACGAAGTCGAAATCACACTTAGTGTCTACGATTAATTAGTATTTCTCGGCTAGTGGAATCTTGCTAAGATCAGCAGGAGGTGGGAGGAACAGATTCTCCTCTCCTTCTGTTCATTTTGATTTTGGCGCCATTACTATAACAATACCTGCAAATAAAACAATGTTAGTGGTGACGACTGTAGATGGGGGCGAATGACTATAATGGAGAAGAAAATGGAGTAAATTCTCTAGTGAGATGAATGGGTAAATGGTGAAGGAATGAAGAGTGAGGGTAATTTTGAGTAAACGAGTATCTGTTAGGCGTGAGGGACAAGTCAGCTGGTTAACGGATAAGTTACCCAGTAATAAATGGCTAACGGGTCATTTAGAATGTGAGATGGTAGGTGACAATGACTGAGGGATATGGATGGGTGATGTGGCAGTTATCGATTGGGGGAAAAAATCATGGTGAGGGGACTTTCCATGAGTGAATGGGGGAGAAGGACTGAGGAAGTTATGGGATGTGACTCTTTTGAAAAGGTGGATGATGACGTCAGAGGTGATGAGGTATGTCAGACAGTATGAGGCGGTGGGACTCGGGACCAGAAGATTCATGCCACGTATAGATAGGGGGCCCGCCAGAGTGAGATTCCATTCCGGACCCCCCCACCACTAAAGGTAGATCAGTTGGGGGGGTCTGAAAAACACCTTGAGCCATTGATCTACGTGCTTTTCTCTCCACCGCAGATCTGTGCGCAATCTTTATCACACATTCCAGACCCCCCCCCCTCCATTAAAGGAAGAACAAACGGGGGGGGTCCGAAATCCAATATAGACTGTAGATCTGAGCACTGAAACTTGGGCCGTCCAAATGTGTGCATGCATTATCAATGATTCTGGACCCCCCCCTCCGTTAAAGGTAGAACGGTTGGGGGGGTCCGGAAAGATTTGTCCACCATAGATCTGGGCATGATCATCTGGATCGTTGATATATGAGTGATGCATAAATGTGGGCATGGAAAGTATATGCACCCAGAGAACTTAGGATAAGTGCATATCATGGGTTTTTCCCAATCTTTTTCATGTTACATCACCAAGGGGCTAGGCAAAAAACTTTTTAAGCATCCAAGACATGGTCCAACATTGATCATCGAGATGGTTTTATTTAAATCAAGCAAACTACCCTATGTTCTAACCTAAACTCCTTTGACAATTAACCCAGATTAAGCTATTGGGATAAGAACTTACTCTATCCTGGGGCTACCTGACGAAGATTAGACAGTCTGGCCAGATTTATTCACTAACTAACCTAGGTCACTTGGATAAGATTAAACAGTTTAGCCAAGCTTATTCACTATTCCTATCAAGATCAATTTAAAAGAACTTGGCCATGCTTGAAAGGTATGGACCAAGTCACTGTTATTGCATGGGGCTCTTATTGAAATTTTGTTATGCCCTCTTTTCTTTTTTCTTTTTCTTTCTTTTCTTTTTCTTTTTCTTTCTTTTATTTTTTCTTTTTCTTTCTTTTCTTTTTTCTTTTTCTTTTTATTTATTTTCTCAAATTATTTGCAGAATGAAAAATCATTTGACAAACAAAAAACACTAAAGAGATAACATTCCAGTCACCAGTTGATCCTATAAATTATAGGGTGATAAGAGCCTCGATCCTTCTATCATCAAACATCGCATCGAAACTTGGACAGATAACACCCCTGTATGAAAAAAGTAACTCCCACTACACCCATCCAAAGCAGTGACTATCAAAGCCTAAATTGACAAATTATGTGTTGCAGGGTTCATATACCCCATCACATACACATCATGGGTCTCCAACCCCGTCCCTGTCAACAACAAATAGGGCATTATTTGCATCTGCACTAACTTTTGTGATCTCAATCACACATTTCCCAAAGATAACTTCCCAACACCTTTTCTCGACCAAATTATCGATGATTGTGCCAGCTAAGAGACCTTGTCCTTCATGGAAGGTTTCTCTGGCTACAATCAAATTCGGATTCATCCAACAAATCAGTATAAAACCACATTCACTACCCCATGGGGTACTTTTGCATATAGTTTCATGCCTTTTGGACTCAAGAACGCCGGTGCGACATTCCAATGAGACATCACCTACATTTTCCATGATCTCGTGCACATCATCCTCTCTTACTTGGACGACCTCACCGCTCAATCCAAGAAATGAACTCAACATCTCTATGACTTACAGATCATCCTTCAATGATGTCAACAATACAATATCTACTTGAACCCCCTCAAGTGTGTATCTTTCATCACCGTCGGACACATAAAGGAGCCTACATCCTGTCTTCGCTCGAAGGCTATCCTCTCAAATAACCCATCAATGGGTTGTACTTAAATTATTTTTATGCCTGAGCGTATTCACCCTACACTAGGAGTTTTTCTTTTTTGTACACATTTGTAGAGTTTGTTCTTTATCTTTAGATATTGTTCATGTTGGGTATTTGGTTTTTTATGTGTGTAGGTGCTCGGTCACCACAAGGAAATACATCCCCTTCAAGAAAGGCTCGAAACTGGCATGTAGTCATTCCCTTTGAATACCAATTGCATCTCCCAGTCACAACCTTCGACATTTTCCTGCAGGACCCTCACATCCGGCTCTGCAGTACTATCACCTCCACTGCATTTCAAGTACTATCACCCAGTAGAATTCTCCCCCACATGAGTTGTCCCATTCATAGTCCTATTTGGCACTTTGACACTCATGCTTCTTTCACCCCCTAGGGATGGGAGTCCCTATAGTCATATGCATGTTCGAGAATCAGCCACATACTTCTTCTCCTTATTATGCTAGCCTTCCCAATGGACTCCCAGTATTTCTCATCATGGTTTCAATTGTACTACACCTCCGCAGTATCATTAACCTTCCATTTCATCCACAATCAGTTTTCCCATCTGCAAATTTCCCTCCATTCAGTTACCTCATAAAGAAACCCACCCATGGGGCCCCCACCCTCCACCAGTTCTTCATACAACTTGAGCCCTCATAGGCCAAGCCACCTTGCACTGGGGCACCCGTTTTTGTATCTACACGTTTACCCCGACTGATTCTTTATTCATTCGATAATTGTACAAAAACTTTATTTTCATCATTTACATAGTTTTTGTTGTCGCCTTTAGCGACCTTCCTTTCTTGAAAAAGAAACCCCTATCACCCTTGGTTGGGGAATTCCTTTACATTATTACTCTTTCTTGACATCGTCCATAAACCCTGAGTATCCCACAGTCTAGGTACCACCGATCTCTGATTTTTTCCACTATGTCACGCCTCTGGCACAATTTAACTCCATGTCTAGTCATCCCCCTAACGTTAGGTCAAGTTTGATGGTTGTTTCCACCCATACTTCACACATATCCCCAACCAAGGGAAGTCTTGAGTCTCACCACATCTTGACTTCGTCTATGTTCCTCATCAATTCCTAATCTCATCCCATGGATTTCTTTAAGCCCTTTGCTTCTTGGAGTCCCGTCTCCCTTTCTATCGACATCAACACAATTCCCAAACAGGTGACAATATCTTGAATCTCATTACCTTTAGAATGAGGAGTCTTGGATGGCGCAGGGAGAACCATCATTTCTCTCTGGTGTCATTGACCCCCATAACATTCGACTTCAACACAACGTCATGTTACGGTGGGTCTTACTTGGCGACTATTGCAGTTGTTTTATACTAACTGAAGACCTTTGACAATTGTTAGGCTATCAATGCCTGTGAATCATGAACACTTCTCACAGGTGTCATCGCCTCTTTTCAGAGTATGATTCACCATCATAATTTTCATCTACCATGATCAAACCGCCCCAGAGGGCACTGCAGTTATCTACATTAGTGTACAACTTCAGTTACTGTCTTAGACATTTTGAGTTACATGACATGAGCATGGGGCATGTATGCCTCGTTTGTATACAATTTTTCTTCTTACTGTTTTATACTCAAGAGCCCTCCCTTGGAGGAATATGGGATCCATAAGTCCCCCTTTTTACTTGGTGTTTTCCCACTAATATAATCTCTCCACTGGTGGGATGAATATTGGTCAACTGTTTGATTAATTTTGGTTCTAATTTCCTTATGCATTGTAGTTTTGTTTCTTTAGTTGTTTGTTTTTTTCATGTGATTGAGTCATTTGACTCATACACTAACTTCTATCATGTTCATCTAACCCAACTAGACTTGCAAGTGTCCCTCTTTTGCTCATGCAAGTGATGAAAATGATACAACACAATCCACACCTCTTCCTTGGAAAGTTGGTGAAATTATTCTCATATGAATTTCCAAGATTGATGAATATGCTTCCTATTTTGACCATTCCAACTTGAGATATGCATAATAAATCAAGGGGTTTAACCCCAATCATATTTTTTACAACCATTTGATTTCATTCGAGCTCATCGATGCACTCATAAACTAATTTGTATGTAAATAAGAGGATAATGATATCCATGAACCTAATATTCAAGAAGTTGGCATATATTCTGATGATATATAATCTATCATAAGTACCAAATAACATCACAAGGAAAGAGGTAATCCTTCAAATAAGAAAAGTTCTTAGTGACCAATTTTTTCTCGAAGAAGTGTTCTACCCAAGATAAACATTCATCCTGGTACATCACACAAAGAAAAATACAGAGTAATAATTCAGGGGATGTCGAAGAAATAAACCCTCCTCAGAGGAACTTCGATAACCCCCACAAGTTAAAGATTAAAATAAAAAGAACTAATTCACAGCAAGAGGGAGGAGAAACAAATGCACCTGAACATGATTTATTAATGGATAATATGGACCTGGATGTGGATATCGAGAATATTACCTTTCCACATGAAGAAGAACCCGCTAGAGAAGATGTACAACATATTTCTACACTTGTGGTCTGGGATGAGATATTTTCTTGTGAAGAGAATTTTGTAGTACAAAATTCCTTTCTTGACATAGATTCTAAGAAATTCATCTTTGAAAGAACCATGAATAGTAAAAGTGGAAAGTTGTGGTTTACCATTGATACACGAAACATGTTAGCTTCTAGATTTTCATCCATTCACAAAGTTATATGGGATGCACTATATTTTTCAATTCCCAATATGGAGGAAGAAAATTCTTGGTTGAAAGAGAAAAATAAGTAATTGGAAGCAACTCTCATGCCTCCACCTATTCTGGCTTCCCCCATGGACATGATTCGACCCAAGAGAAATTTTCAAGAAACCTCAGAGTCAAGTGCTAGAGTAAAAGGAATTTCAATATTAATTATTGCCACTCAACATTTTGTCAAGGAAAAAATAAAGAAAAGAATGTGTTTGATTTTATATTTATGGGATTTAGAAAAAATATTTTCCTCTAGAGGCCTCAGAATTTAGATCACTAGAGAATATTTGAATACAAATATGAAAACTTATGAAGGTTTTTATACAGATGGAGTTGTGATGTTTGTAATGAAGGTTTCGGTAATGACAAAGTAGATGAGAAAGCAAGAAGATTTACCTTCCACGAGCCACATAGAGCAACTAAAGGCATTATGGATTGAAAATATCAATGTATTGAAGGGTTTGCCAACTCAATTGATTGAATTATCAAGAAGGGATATGGAAGAATACTCAACAATAATTCATTTATATATAGTTGGTACCACTATTGAAGTATCGGACCCTAATTGTATCTGAAATTGAATGCTCATTATTTGACAACAATTCGAAGAGAAAATTGAAGAATTAAATAAGGCATTAGCTGAAAATTTTGATATTATGATGGAACTCACACATGATGATATTGATAGCTATCTTGTTGAGTATACCAATATAAATTAAGAAATAGAGAATACTTTGCAAAATGTATCTATTGATCATAGAGGAATCGAAAATGAGTTGTTTAATATTAAAGTAAAACAAGAAGTAATTGTTTCCCCGTTAAATAATTACATTCAAGAATGGTTAAACAACTCAATTGCCAAGATTTATGACATACCAATATAAGCAGTTACAACAAGAAATCTAACCACAACAAGAAAGGGTACAAAAGAAACAACAACAAGAAAATGAAAGGAGAGATATTCCATCATAGTAAGTCTATGTTGATCACATATTTCTTCCCTTATCAATTTTTCATCCAATTCTTCTTCTTCTTTAACTAGAAAAGTATAACCAAATATTGATAAACTTCTTATTTGTCTTCTTTCCATATTCTGTTGTTTGAGATCCTCCCATACTCCTATTTATATTTCATACTTTCTTGCACAATTTTTCTTTATGTTCTTCGAGAACCCCAATCCCAGTCTATTGGAAAAACGCTTGAATTTCATGCACTGTAAAGACATTATTATTTTTAAGAAATCCCAGATAACCAATTAGGGATCAATTTTGATTGTATTTTATAACTTTGAGTTTTGAGTATAAATTATTTGAAATTGATCTATCATAATATTCTTTTGAGATCCATAAGTATTACTCTCTAAAAGTTATCGCATGCAAACAAACCATCTTCTTTTATTTTGAATGTGATCATAATCTCTATTTATGTTATGATGGATGTGATGACATTTTTATTTTCTGTAAGGTGTGATGTTTCAGATTCTTGGTCCACTTCTCAAGAATTCTCTTTTATAAATATAATTTTACTTTTGAGCACTTTATTTTTTCTTGAGCATTACAGATTGGACTATATTATGCGATATGGCTCTATATTATTCTTGATTTGAATTACAAATAAAAATCATAATCCAAAGAGGAGTACCACCTCTTTAAAAAAAGTAGGAGGATTCATATCCTTGTGAGGTTGTCATTTTGGTCCTTGACGAATTCAAGCATCAACATTTTTGGAAACCATACTGGGGAACAAACTTGAAGATGTAAAGTTGGTTTTAGATCACAAACTCATATGAATTTCCCTTAGGCTAACCAGACCTAGTTAGAAATTGGATTGAATAACCAACGAAGTACTATGCACCATTTACAAAATTTTGCAATAACAACAACTAGAACTAGAGAAGAATTAGAAAGGTCATCGGAAACACTAGTTCAAGAAGAAGAAAGAAAAATTCTCCGAAGAAAAAGAAGAGACAAAATACAATACTGGAGAAACAAAATATGATCTCGAAGAGAACAATATCAAGGAATAAATTGAAGATGGACGAGTAAAAAGGACCAATTACCATAAGCAAGAGCAAGCAATTGAGCCTCTCAGAAGTTGAAAAACATCCTTTTGAAGAAAAGGAGGAAACCTTCAGACATGGGTGATAGAGAAAACCCAATAGAAGAAATACATGAAGAAAGATGAGAAGAAGGGTGAGAAAAAAGGTACATAAATCTAATAAGGGTAATAGAATCCCCTCTTGACCTTTGAAGAGAACAACATGAGCTCCCAGTTCTTCCTAAAAATACTTTGAAGAAATTTTCTGAAGATGGAAATATTGATGCTAAAAGACATGTTGAATTATTTTTTGGATGTTTTTTATTTCCATCTTATCAAACATGATGATTTGATGGTAAGGTTGTTTCTCCAAACTTTGTCGGGCCAAGCTTATGAATGGTACACATCATTACCCAAAAGATCAATTGGCTCATTTGATGATCTTGAAATAATTTTCTTAAATATGTTTTCTCCTCCAGTCATGTATCATAATCTTCTTACCAAATTCACCCAAATTTGTTTAAAGAAAAATGAGAGGATAAGATATTTCAATTTAAGATTCAACAAAACATTGAATAAAATCCCTAAAGAAAGGAGGCATAATGATCCAGTAATACTTGGTTGCTATAAAAATGCCTTGTCATACAATGTGAAGTTAGCCATTAGAGATTCTCAAATTGAGACTTTAGATGAAGCAATAAGCAAAGCTATAGAGATGGAGGAAATCATGATTGAAACAGGCATTGATCCTAACATTATCCTTGAAAGAGTGAAAAGGTATATGGATAGTTTGAATATTGTTGATCAAGGAGCATATAGTTCGAAGAAGAATGAAGATAAAAATCCATTACCTAGTGAAAATCAAGTAGTCGATGAAGGATTCTTTAAAGTAATTATCCTGAATGTAAGAACAGATCACGTTGCAGCTCCAGAGATAAAGAAAAGAATGGAGATTGATCAGATGAACAAAACCATTAGACAAATGTAGAATGAAATAACAAGGCTAAGAAGGAATGATAGTTTCATGCCTAATCTAAGGATGTCGGTTCTAGAGAAAAGAAGGAACCCTTCCCAAGAACAAAGAACAAGGTTTGAAAATGTCGACAACCAACAAAGATAGAGGGTTCATAGAAAGACAACTCTGAACGCAGTAATACTTGATGAACCATACAATGAGAAAATGGTTGAGCAAAAAAATGATTATATGCTAGAAGAAATTTTTGAATCTATACAGATGGATCGATGCAAGACATCCATGTACACATTTGAGGAAGACGAAGATGATCTTATCTCGCAAGAAATTGTTTTCCAAACACGGGCATGTGTAAATAAGTCCAAGAATAAAGAGAGTCTGAAAAAGAAAAAGAAAAAGATAAGGAGAAAGAGAGTGATAAAAGTAAAGTGACTAGTACAGAAGTTAAAAAGGAAGAAAATAAACTCAACCCCATTTATATGATATACAATGTTGTTGACGATCTATGCAAGTTAAGAATTACTCTTCGTTTTACAAAAGTAGTAAAAATTCCCCAAGAGAGGGAAAAAATCCTAAAATTGTTGGATGGGCCATCTTGGATAATTGAAACAATTATTGCAAACCCAAAACAGGTTCAACATATATCAGTGGTAAAAGTAAGAGGTAAAGTTCCACCTTTCTACATTTCAATAGAGAATCATGATGTTTTGCTCCATAATTATCTGGTAGATTCGGGTGCGATAAACAAGATCATTCGTTTAGCAGTGATGGAGGCACTTGGCATGAGATATAGAAAATATTATGAAAAATGTGAGAGAACCTATGCAATTGATTCTAGGAAGGTACCAGCCTATGGAGAAATTAAGTATTTTTATGCCTGGATTACCGTCGCTCCCCATATCATCATAGTTTTCAATATTGTGGTGGTGGATCTTCCTCCAACATACAGAGTTATACTTGGAAGAGACTGGTCTTCCATGATTGGTGGCTATATAATGAATGATGTAAGTTGTATGATTTTTCCTAACAAATATGGAGTGATGATCAAGGTTCATCGCGAACCCACGAGATCATTTTCTTTCAAAAAGAAGGATAATGAATTGATGGAAGATTATATAGATGTTGGTATTGAGAATTATGTCATCCTCGATATCGAGAAAATAAAGGACATTAAGAGGGAAGATACTTATTTTTTCGAATATTGGAGATTGTCGTTCGATGGAGATTTTTTAAGTTCAAGAAGTGGAGTTGGAATTTTACTCAAAATCCCTGAGAAGGTTGTATACCCACATGCCATTAGACTTGAGTTCCCTTGTACAAATAATGAAGTAGAGTATGAAGCCATAATTCAATGGATGATCCTAGCGATGGAGATGAATATTGAACATTTGATTATTACTGGGGACTCGGAGTTGATAATAAATCATATCACTTAGAATTATAATATTAAAAAGGAAAGGATCGAGTTATATTTCAAAAGAGTGATGAATTAAGGGAGGCCTTTAGTTCCTTCAATATATATTTTATTCCAAGGGATAAAAATAAAAAATCATATTGTTTATCATTGGTCACTTCATTTTCAAATCCAGATGACATCCAAAGTGAGACATATTTTCAAGTGAAAAACGTTTTTTGACCCTTAGTGCCAGATAACCAAGATTATCTCCAAGTCTTTGAGAATGATGAAGACTTAAAATATATTTTGGAAAATGAAAATAACATTGAAGATAATGAAATTTCCATTGTTCCAAATAATTGTGTCCAATCTGAGTCTCTTTTCACAAGAGATGATCATACAAAAAGTCTCAAGGAAGAAGTATCGGTCCATAAATTACAAGAAACGAATAAAATCAATATTGGAACTGATAATTCCCCAAAGTACATAAATATGGGAGTTGATTGTACATCTGAAGAACCTGATCAATATATCGCCCTTTTCAAAGAATATTTTGATGCTTTTTCTTGGAGTTATGATGACCTGAAAGCCTATGATAAATCAATATTTCAACATATAATCCCATTAAGAGAAGGAAAAAATCCCTTTAGGAATAAAATATGAATGATGAATCCTAAGTTGAAACCATTAGTGAAGATTGAATTAGAGAAATTGAGGAAATTTGTTATCATATACCCCATCAAACATTCTGTCTAGATTTCAAACCCAGTGGTTGTGAAGAAAAAGACCGAAGAAATTTGGATGTGTATGGATTTTAGATATCTCAATAAAGTAATCATTTAAGACAATTATCCCCTACCTAACATGAAATTTCATCTTCAACAAGTTACTGGGTCTTCTTGTATGTCCATGTTAGATGGATTTTCAGGATACAATCAATTTTTATTTGTAGAGGAAGACATCCCTAAGACGACTTTAATAACATTGTGGGATACATATGCTTATTATCAGTTTCCATTTGGTTTGAAAAATGCTAGAGCTACTTTCCAAAGGGATATGGATCATGCGTTTGGAGGATTGATAGGAAACTTTATGGTGGATTACCAAGATGATCTAACACTCCATTCAAAGGAGAGAAAAGAACATATCTATCATCTAAGGTGTTGTTCATGAGTTTATACTTAAGGCTTCAAAGTATAATGTCAAGGAATCCATAAATAAAGGAGGTTTTAGTGTTTGTGTTTTCTACCTCTGTTATGTGAGAAAAAATCCTAAAAATGAATTAACAACATAACAACTCAGAGGTCATCTTTTGTGTCTGAGTTAAAATTAAAAGAATTGGCTATAAAGAGAAAAAAATAAAGATGTTAGACAAAGCAAGGCATCTATTACAGAAGAATCTTACTTCGCTACAGGAGAAGAAAATAGATGATATAACCTTAAATGAAGCATAAAATGTAGCAATCCAATTAACTCACAGGTCTTGTATTTACTAACAGTAAAACAAAGGAAAAGTTGTGTGCTATTAAATTACTAAATGAAATGTAACCACAATAGATGTTGTACTAAATTGTGATCAAGCATTCATCACAGAGATATATAAAAAGATACTAGAATGTGGAAAGAAAAAAGAACACATAACTCAAATGAACAAAATGTGGAATCTATGATCTATATTTGTATTAATCCTCAATGAGGAGAGATTTATCCACTACATATGGAAAAAATCCAACATTTCTTTAGTCTTTTGAAAATATATTTATACAAGAGGTTCTCAACCCTAGGTGGTTGGAATTATCGTTATTCTTAGACAATAATGGTTACAAAATGAAAACTTGAATTGTTTCATTTGGTTTTTCTCTATCTTTTTCTCATACCGGCAGAAACAGACATGTACATGTTACTTCATTGATTGTTTGAACTACTCCATTTTCCTCGCTCAAGACATTCCACACACCTACTTAGAAATTGTACTACTAGTCTAGAAGGTTTTGTCACATCTTTTTCCTCAAAAAGATACAACTTCTTTTGTAATTGTGGCAACCTTTCTTCTATCCTTTTATCTTCAGAAATCATTGACTATAACTGTAACTTTGGATTTACCAACCAGCTATCTATTTGAGAGATGTCAACCTGCTTTAGATATGAAATTTCATCTTGAGCTGCCTCTAATCTTTCTTTGATGTCAAGTTGATGCTTTACAATATTGATTTGTCCTAGTATTTCAAAACCATCATCCTTTCTGAGGCTTAGTGATTCTTTATTAAGATAATGAAAAACTCTTCACAATCCTCTTTTATTTCCTTGGTCGTTCTTTTACTCTCAGCTATATTGGCCTCCCATGTCTTTAATATTATATCACCTCTAATCTGTTCTGCAACAGTCAATCTGAGAGTTACATATATTTCTTCTCTAGTTGATGACACAACTGATTCTTGAAAAGTGGTTCGGGCTGTAGTAGCCTCTCTTTCTCTGAAACCAATATTATCCAAAGATTGGTTTACTTCCCAAAAATGATTTTGGATGATTTCTACCTTAGTAAAAAGGCTTTGTTGTTCTATATTTAGTTTCTTTATCACTTCCAATGCTTGATCTTGAAACAATGTTATATCCACAACCATTTTCTCAGTGGAACTGACCTTGTCTTGTAATTGTTTTACCAAGTCATCTTCCAAAATAGTTTGTCTTTCACTCACTTGCATATTCTTATGCATATCATCAAGATTGGACTTGAGCAATTGGATTTCTTGTTTATCACTAGCTCTAGCTTGTTCAAGCCCTTTATTGTCTTCATTTATGACATTCGTTTATGTAGTCTTTATTTGATTTTTCAACTAAGAATAGGTTAGTTGTTTCAAAATCTCCTAAAGAGCCTGCTACATCTGTAGCAAACTCTTCTTCTTCCAATTTTTTTCCATCCAATAGTACTCTGTTCTTTTTGACAGATACACCTTCTTTCTGGTGCATTTCTTTCTTCACCACATCTTTCCTTTTCTTACTGAAAAATAAATTGGAATGAGGTATCTCTTCAATAGGGATAGGCATGAGATCTCCTATGAGTATTACCTCTACATTAGGGTTTCCTCTGGTGAACTATAATGGCATGACAACCTGAATGGGGCTGTCGATTTCTATAGATAATTTTTTTTCGGTTCCATTTGTAGTTGATTTGTCTGATGAAGACAATGGACTATCTTCTCATTTATTTTCTAATGTCTCTGCTTGATCTTTGGTCTGGTTATCTAATATCTCTATCTCTGGGATATCTTCTTTCTGAGTTGAGACCTGATATTTCTCTAAGTTTTCCAGGGCTTCTTGTTTCCTAGAGCTTACAGCTTCTGGATTTTGGGTCTCTGTTTGTTGTGTAGATGTTGACATTGGGTTTTCCCCTTGTAATACTTTCGGAAGACTACTTATTCAATGATTTTGGAAGTTGTAAAAACAAATCATTTTATCAAGTGATAGATCTTGAACTCATCTCGAAACTTTTGGGTAAGATTTCTCCCCTCAAAAGATTTCATCCTGAGAGGACTCTTCATGTTTGTACTTTTTAAGATTTCAACTAGCCATATGGTTACCCACGAACTTCTGCAAGTCGTGCTTCTTCAATTCAATGTTAACCAGCTTTATTTCTTCTAGGGCCGCAACCTCCACTTTGGAGTGGTTGAAATACAATAAAGAAAATGCACCAATATGTAAGAGAAAATATGTCCATACCTTTTTTTGCGTTGCTTTGAGTTCTTTGATAATCTGGTCAAGTATTGTTTGTTGTACGACCTCACGGCACACCAGTCGGTCTAGTAAAAATTGCAGTAAAGAATATGGGGGAACTGAACAACCGAAAACTCTGATATAATTGAAGTGTTCCTCGATGTACCAGTCTGCCACTTTATCTAGGTTAGCCACAATTATGTCTGAAATTCTAGGAGGTGGGTGAACAAGTATAGTAGTGTGCATCGGCACTGCTACCCAATTATAGATTTCATAAAATAAATCCTTCGCTTTGTCTTCCCAAAGTTTTGAATGATAAATATGAATTGGTTCTGCACTATCTGGAGTCCAGATCCAATCTGTTAGTGGGAAAGGCATCATGAAATAGATGGCATCCATAATATAAGCTAACATGAAGAATGAAGTTGATTTCCCTTTGGCTTTCTTTGCCAGTATTCTGTAATTTCACTAGCCATACTATCCGACAATATCCCAGTCGAAGAATATTCTTCCGCTACTATGTGTACAATGGGTACCCATGGTAGAAAGAAATTGGATGTGTTCTATTTTCCATAGAGTCTACACATGATCATGGCTATATACATGAATTGCGGTTCTAGCGATGAGATTGAGTATATTCCATGAGAATCGGCTCTAAAATTTTCGGGGCGTGAACACCAATCCTTGATCAAGTTGAAAAGACTCTTTCCATATTGATCACACTCCTTCTTGTTAAAATTCACTAAGAAGCTGGCATTGTAAACGAATTTTGGTGTTGAAGACAGTTTATACATCACATGTATGTGTTCTGGCCGAAATGACCCAACGACTACCTTCTGAGAATTGAAAATAGTTCTAGTTGGGATATCCACATGATCCAGTGCCCATTTAATCATGTCATTGTAGGGTAAAAGACTCGGCCTTGTTGCTACCTTATGCATCTCTAACTGAGAAATAGTCTTGTATTTGGTAGATAAGTCTTCATTTTCATTGTCGCTTGAATCATGAGGGTAGTTTACTAGTTTGTACTATAGGATGTTTAATACATTCATCCATGTTTTAACTGTGTTTATACTTCTAGGTGAGGTGTTGGAGAAAACCTCTGAACTCTGGCCTGAACTCTCACTAGTTTCTTTAGCTGCTTTTTGTGGCGACATAATAGAAGTTCTTAAAAACCTTTTATTTGTCACAGAAAATGCACAGGATTGAGTATCTCGTTAAGCAATCTCTGCCAAAACATGACTATAATTGAAAATGAAAAAATCTTTCTTGCCTTAGATGCCTCAACCTGCATATACCTTTACTGACAATAAGTTTAATTCTTTTAATCAAAATATTTGGTCATTAAAGAAGGATCTTATTTGAAATCATTTCCTAGGTTGTTCATTTAATAACATTAATGGTCAATTTTAATGATCGGGAAAGTATAAATCTAATTTGAAATCACCTGTATCGCAATCAACATAAACTCAATGGTTAAATTAAAATGTTTTATATTGATAATAAATCGAGTTTATATGACTAATTAATTATGTTTAACCTTGATCCACTTTGGGATTTTGGGTCTCGTTATATCCTACTTATTTTCAAGCTATAACCTCGAACCGCAAAAACACGATTGATTAATTAATCTTAATCATGTTTAACTTTTGTAAATAATTGTGATTAATTAATGATTTCGCGATTTCGGATGTTGAGAGTTTAAGTTATCATTTGAGGCAGGATTCCCGAAACGTGAAGTTGCGATAAGATTAATTATCATTAATAATTTTTTAATTATTTAATTAACCCGATTTAACTTAAGCTAGTTTTGCGACTTCGCATATCGAAACTTTGGGCTTCTTGATATGTCTAACTGTTAGTATTGAGAAACCCCAAAACGCGATACTTTGAAACCCATCTTTAGTGATTTATCCTTTTAATGAATGAGTAGCTCCATAACTTGAAAATATTTTAGAACATTGGATTAATCAGGAGACTTTACCGATGATAGTATCCAAGTGCACATTTATCCTTATTTAAACAAAATGAAACTTTTTAAGTCTAATATTTTATTAAGCCCTAATCTTGGCTCATTACCCCTTAAACAGGGCATATTACATTAGTAATGTTATTTTATTTATGTCGGCTTTATTCCATTATTTGTAATTATACCTCCTAGTCTCCTACATATACCAAGGAGACATTTTCATTTGGAATCATATTGTACTTGAACATTTATGTGGGGTAAAAGGAGGTTTCCCCCTCGAAGAGGCTTATTATCTAAAATTCTCTTTTTTTCAAGGCATTGAGTACTTATTCATATTTTTTTCTATGCTACATTGATATTTGGTTCTTAACATATGGTATCGGAGCTCAAGGTCTTGGGGTTTCGCTACTACATATGCGACACCGTGGAATTTTCACTATAACTTTTTTTCTACAACGATTCAGAAGGAATGTCTTGGAGGATAGTTAGTAGACAAATCAAGGTACGTTGGGTTAAAATTTTAGCTCCTAAGGCCTTATACTTTCAGAGATACAGCCTTTGTAAGACAGGGTTCTGGAATCATCCTGAATTTAGTCATTGCGGAATTGTCGCTATAAAATGTTTTCTGTAAATTTTCCAACCCTAAAATCTAGAGGATATTCTTCGAAATTAGCAAGGTATCTATGGTAGAAAATTCAGCTTCTGGTTCATCTTAAATTTGTAGATACACCCTGTGGAAGGTAGGGTATCTGGCTAGTCTCAAGCAGGTGTTCCGAGTAAAACAATCATAAATTATTCCTAGAGTATCCACATTGAGTGAGACTAGTTGCATTGGATAGTGGACAAACCATACTAGTTTAGGTACAGGTTTAAGAATTTTATATCAATTATTTTGTGCGGGGCACGCTATACAAGTGAGATCTCCTGGAAAGGAAACAAATCAGCAAGTTTTGGGGAAGTTACCATAAATTACACTTGGCACATCGAATTTTGATCAGAACTATGGAATTGAAGAGAAGAAATATTAGAGACCTATAAAGAATAAAATTTTATACTCAAAAGGGCCGAAATTTTGGAGATACAATAAAAGGAAAATTGTCTAGTAGAACCACCTCAAAATCAAGGTTTAAAGTGATACTTGGCCAACATGCCACCAAAAAAGGGAACTTCTACACCAAATAATCCTCCAGAAAATCCTACTTGGACTCTTGATTAAGGTGAAGAAATGTGTAGGTACATAAATGATTTACAAAAGAAGATAATAACAAAATATGAACTACAAGAGATGATGGATTCAATAGAAGCTAAGTTTGAGGCAATAAATACTAAGATGGACACTTTTAAATGGGAGATCATGGAAGGATTGAAAATTTTCCTAATAGAGAGGACACCTGAAAGTGAAAATGTATCCCATGAAATTCATGATGAGGAAACAAGGAAGGTGAATCAAGAATGGAGAAATTCCAACTTTGGATTGAAGACCAACCACGTTCCTAAGATCGATATGAGGAAGTTTGATGGAAAGAACCCAATCACATGGATACTTCAGATGGATAAATTCTTTGATCTACATAATGTTCCACATACACAAAAGGTATGAATTGCTTCTTTATATTTAGAACCCAATCAATTTGTATGGTATCAATGGCTTTGTTCTCACAAATCACTCGTCACTTGAACAATTTTCACAAAAGAAATGATAGCACACTATGAGGATACAAGGAGCAATACCTTCTTTAGCCAATTGATAAATCTCAAGCAAAAGGGTTCAGTTACCAAGCACATTGAGAACTTCCAAAGATTGAATATAAAGGTAACAGATATTCTAGATGAGCACTTGATTGATGTATTCATAGGAACTTTAAAGGATAACATTCAACATGAGGTTCGCCTTTAGGAACCCAAATCATTGGAGAATGCATTTAAAGTGGCAAGAAATGTTGAAATTAAAAATATGGCTATGGCCACTAGAAGGACCAATCCTAACATCTATAGAGAGAATAATGCTCCTTCTTCTAAAACACCTCAACCTACAAGGTTGACACCTCAACAATTAGAGGAAAGAAAAGAAAAAAAATTATGCTTAAATTGTGACAGTAAGTAGAGTAAGGGACATAAGTGTGGTGAGAAGCAATTATTCTACATATATTGTGAAGAGGAAGAAGAACAAGAACAACAACCATCTCAAGATGAAAACGTAGAATCAATTTGGTCTAAAGAGTTGACTCCCATGATATCATGTAATTCTTTGGCTGGAATTAGCACTCCTCAAACCCTCAAGATCGAAGGAAACATCAAAAATAAAAAGATAATAGTCCTAATTGATTCTGGTAGTACTCATAATTTCATTCACTATAAATTAGCCAAAGCCATAAATTGCTTTGTATATCCAGCGCCAGAGTTTCAAGTAATGATTGTAGATGGAGGGACTATCAATTGCTCAGGAATATGTAATGAAAAGTCCAATGATTGTTATACCCATGGGTGGTTTTGATGTTGTACTAGGAATCCAATGGTTACAATCATTAGGAACAATGGATTTTAATTTTCAAGAACTTTTCATGAAATTTTCATTGGAAGGAAAAGAAATTGAGTTAAGAGG
>ML786467.1:1484782-1506720 GCA_009831015.1 Picea engelmannii | reverse complement strand
GGTTGATGAATTCCATTTTCAAGCCCTTCCTTCGAAAATTTGTGTTAGTATTTTTTGATGATATACTAATCTATAACAAGTCTTGGGAGGATCATGTGCGACATGTTGACAAGGTGCTACAACTACTAAAGGAGAAACAACTACTAAAGTAGCAACAACTATATGCCAAACCATCCAACTGTTTCTTTGGAGTGAAGGAGGTAGATTATTTGGGTCATATTGTATCTCATGAAGGTGTCAAGGTAGACCCTAACAATATTAAGGCCATGAAGGACTGGCCGATTCCCAAAACATTGAAGAATCTTAGAGGATTTTTGGGTTTGACAAGTTACTATCACAAGTTTGTTCGACACTATGGAAGAATAGAAGCACCTTTAATGGAACTAACTAAGAAGGATGCATTTTCATGGACTCCAGAGGCAACTAAAGCTTTTGAACAACTTAAAGAGGTGATGTGAAAAGCTCCTATCTTGACCACTCCAGACTTCACAAAAACCTTTATTGTGGAATCTGATGCATCGGGAAATGGAATTGGTGTTTTACTAATGCAAGAAGGAAGGCCCCTGGCTTTTGAAAGTCGACCACTCAAGGGAAGGGACTTACACAAACCCATTTATGAGAAGGAAATGATGGCAATACTGCATGAATTGAATAAATGGCACCCTTACCTAATAGGTAGGCACTTCAAGGTCAAAAAAGATCATGATAGTCTTAAATACTTCTTGGAACAAAGACTATCTTCAAAAGAACATAAAAAATGGGTAACCAAAATATTGGGTTATGATTTTGAAATCGTTTATAAAAAGGGGAAGAAAAATGTTGTGGTAGATGCACTCTCAAGAAAGGATGAATATGTTGAGGCCTTTCTCTGTGCTATCTCTATCATCCAACCCGATTGGATAATAGAAGCAAGGGATTAATGGAAGAATGACAAAAAAGTGTGAACTCTCATTCAAAGGTTGCAGCAGGATTCTAGTGCATCAGATACATTTACATTGAAAAATGATTCGCTATGGTACAAATATCGCTTATATTTATGTAAGAACTCGCAACTCAAACAAAAGGTACTATTGGAATTGCACACCTCTCCAGTAGGAGGGCACTCGGGATTTTTGAAAACCTACCATAGAGTCAAGAAGGAATTTTTTGGGGATGGCCTTAAAAATGATGTTCAAAGATTTGTGGCAAAATGTTTGGTTTTCCAAAAAAATAACGTGGAAACAATTAATACCCCAGGTCTTTTACAACCATTAGCCATCCCAAGTCAGTGTTGGGAGGAGGTTTCCATGGATTTCATCATAGGGTTACCGAAGTCTGAAGGAAAGAGTGTCATCATGGTGATTGTTGGTAGACTGACCAAGTACACACACTTTTGTGCACTCTCTCATCCCTTCAAAGCTAGTACAGTTTCCAGCGCATTCATGGAGACAGTTCAAAAGCTACATGGAAGCTCAAAGATTATTGTAAGTGACAGAGATCCCATATTCATTGGACATTTTTGGATAGAATTATTTTCTTGTTTGGGTACTCAATTGGCTCATAGCTCATCCTATCATTCTCAATCTGATGGAAAAACTGAGATAGTGAACAAATGTCTATAAGGATACCTTCCTTTCTTTGTCTCTGATAAACAAACACAATGGTTCAAATGGTTACCCTTGGCAGAATGGTGGTAGAACACTTCCTTTCATACTACAAAAAAAATGAAACCATTTATGGAACTCTATGGATACCATCCTCCTTCCATCACTTCTTCTCTAAAATAAAAATCTAAGGTTCAAGCAGTGGAAGATCACATCGAGCATCAACAACAAGTTCTCCAAATCTTAAAGGACAACTTGACCAGGGCACATAATCGCATGAAAGAAGTTTTGAAGTAGGCAATTGGGTGTTTTTAAGACTACAACCATACAAACAGATGTCCCTCAAGCAATCCAAGAAGGATAATAAATTATCACCAAAGTACTATGGCCCTTATAAGGTGTTGCAAAAGATTGGTACTATGGCATACAAATTGGAGTTGCCTAGATCATCACAAGTACACCCAGTTTTCCATGTTTCATGCTTAAATAAGGTTATATGTGACAAGATCCCAGTTCAAACTATATTGTCAGAACTTAACGAGGAAGGAAAAATCATATTGGAGCCTGAAGCCATCACTGACACAAGAATTCGCCAGCTCGGGAATAGATCCATTTCAGAGTATCTCATTAAATGGAGGAAACTACTAGCTGAAGATTCCACTTGGGAATATGCGTCTTTTATACAGAAGCATATAGAGTTACTCAAGCATTGCGAACAACACTTGTCTCAAGGGGACGGACATGTTAAGCCCTAATATTGGCTTAGTACTCATTATTTGGGGCATATTACATTAGTAATGTTATTTTATTTATGCTGTCTTTATTCCATTAGTTGTAATTATACATCGTAGTCTCCTATATATACCAAGGAGACATTTTCATTTGGAATCATCTTGTACTTGAACATTTATGTGGGGTAAAAGGAGGTTGCCCCCTCGAAGAGGCTTATTATCTGAAATTATCTCTTTTTCAAGGTGTTGAGTACTTATTCAGAGGTTTTTCTATGCTATATTGATATTTGGTTCTTAACATGTTTTAGAACAATATCTATGTTTCAACATAAGGCAAGTGTTTGAAAGATGTAGATTGTATGGGGTTTCTCTAAATCCAAAGAAATGTTTGTTTATTGTAGTTGAAGGGAATTTATTGGGGAACATTGTCTAAAAATAAGGAATTTATATTGATCCAGAAAGGGCCAGGGATATCAATGAGCTCAATCCTCCATCTTCTAAGAACGGAGTGCAATCATTTTTTGGAAAGATAAATTTAGTGTGGAGGTTTGCTCCCGATTATGCGAGCATAGTAAAACCGATTAATCTATTTTTAAATAAATACCAATAGTTTGAATGGAATTAAAATACATAGGAGGCATTTAATAACATCAAAATGGAAATTCCTACAGCACCAGTGCTCATCAGTTCATATTTTCAAAGAGACTTTATCATGTATTATTTTTCTACAGAAAGTTTCATGGCATAGGTCCTTACCCAAAGAAATGTTAAAGGTGAATATTTACAAATCAACTTTCTGATTAAGACCCTCCATGAATATGGATTAATATATTCAGATTTGGAGAAGCAAGCGTTGTCTCTCATGAAACCAGTAGCATATTTTAGGACATATATTTTAAATTCTCATGTCATAGTGTATGTTTCATCCTTTCCGGTAAAGATGCTTTTGAACCAACAACTAAGAGAAGGGAAATGGGTGAATTGGTTGGAAAAAATTAAAGAGCATGACATCGGAATAAATTCTTTGAAATAAGTCAAAGGGAAAGGATTTTGCAAACTCATTGCGGATAGTGATGCCCTGGATGGAGTGATTTTGGCTTCAATTGGAAATCCTGTATCTATCTCGGAGTGGTACAAAGATATTGTATTCTATTTAAAATCTAGTCAGTTTCCCATCAGCATGACTCCAAAGGAAAGAAGAGATTTAAATATTAATTCAATTCATTATGTGTCGATTGCTGAAATATTGTTCAGAAGAAACTATGATGTCATGTTATTGATATGTGTAGATGAAAGGTAGGCCAAGGGACTGATACAAGAGTTTCATGAAGGCATATGTGGAGGAATTGTTTTGTCTACTTCTACAACACATAAAATAATAAGAGCCAAATATTATTGGCCATCAATTTTCAAGGATTCATATACGATGGTGAGATTATTCCTACCCTGTCAAAAACTCTTAGGAAAGATGAAGAGGTTTTCAATTCCTTTGCAACCCATATTAGTAGAACAACCATTTACACAATGGGGTCTGGATGTCATTAGGAAAATAAATCCAAAATCAAGTAAGGGGCACATGTATATTCTCATTGCTATAGACTATTTCACGAAATGGAAGGAAGAAACAACATTGAAAAAGGTCGATTCTGAGTAATTTATTAAATTACTCAATGATAATATCTTGTCGATATTTGTTGTTCCATGGAAACTTATTACAAACAATGGCTCAATTTTCATTGGATCAAATTTCACAAAAATTTTCGGAGAATTTGGCATTGTGATGGGAAAATCATCAAATTACTATCCACAAGGGAATGTCCTTGACGAGACTACAAATACAATATTGATTCAAATCTTGAAGAACACTATTGACCGAAATCAGAAAAATATGGAACTTAAAGTTGACATACGCTTTCTAGGCAAGCAAAATGACATCGAAGGATAGCATTGGGATGTCTCCTTACATGTTGGTTTATGGCAAGGAAGTGAAGATGTCAATAAGCCTTGAATTGAATGCTTTGAATTATTTTGTCAACCTAGAGGATGTTGAAGATACTCCCCCTTTGCACTGAATCATTTTTTGAAATTAGAAGAAGAAAGAAGTTAGGCTTTGAAGAAAATATCACAGAGGCATCAAAATGTTAAGAAATATTTCGATCAAAGTGAAACAATCAAGAACTTTCAAAAGGGAGAATTGGTGTTGTTTTGGAACAAAGTGAAAGAGAACCCGTCAATGCATATGAAGTTCAGAGCACTCTTGATTGGTCCTTACCTCATTGAGAAAATCATGGGTTTCAACTCATACACGATGAAATATATGAAGGGAAATATGTTGATGTTTCTTGTCAACGGGAAAGATTTGAAAAGTTTCTTCACTTGAAATACTCTCTTTTCTTTGTACATAGCTTTTTGTTTTTATTTTGTACATCCTCACTATTTTTTTCTCCATTTCCCAAAGGATAAAACATATGGTCATGAGATTCTAGATTCTTGACAACTCACAAGGGGTTATCATCCCATAGTTGGAGCCATTTGTTAAGTCCCATTTGTTATTCCCCTTTCTTTCTATCTTCCCTTTTCTTTTCTTCCCTTTTTTTTCCCCCTTCTATAAAATGCTTCCCCGGATCTTCCATATCCCCTTTTTCCTTTATTTTGTTGAATCAAGATTACCATACTTAGTCATTTTATCCATATTTTTGGGTTGGTGGACTTCTAGACTCTCAGACTTGTATTATGTTCCCTTTAACCATACATCAGTCTTCTTCAACACTTAGTTTATTTTTGTATCACAGACTCACATGTTATGATTTCACTCCTCTCATAGCCTGCTTGACGTATCTCAATACTTAGTCATTTCATCTATTCAGAATTTTAGATTTTCAAACTCACAGACTTGCCCTTCCATTATAATCGCTCACTCCAACTCTCCTCCATCACATGTCCCTTCTTTCACTTTTATCGAGTCACATTCAATACCATATTTATGAACTCAACTACTAAATTCATTTATGAAATGGTCATTAATTAATTTTGTTTATATCAAGGAAAAATACATTTATTTCGAGTTAATTCTTTCTTCGAAAGAAATCTAACTTAAAATCATTTTACTGTGAAAAATAATATTACAATAAAATCTCGCCAACTCAATGAATCTAGTCATGAGAAAACAACTGTTATGTGGATATACCTTGAACCTCTTCACCAGAGAAGACCAAAAATATCATTGTTCTAGGTCATATTGGTAGTATTCAAATTTGTTGGGTAAAGAAAACAACAAGGTGTGGAATTCAGGGATATTTCTCACAGGCTTCATCCCAGAGGATTTTGAATGCAAATATATCATTGCTTGGTGAATCGACAAATTCATCCATAAAAGAAGGGTCATCCCATTGCAGAGAAGTTCTCCTATTTCCTTGGCACCTTCAATATTTAGGGAGATGTTGAAAGTTTCAGAGCCAAACCTGGTTTACAAAGGGGAAGAAGTGTTATAGTGAAAAATTCCACACTTATGCATTTCTACCATGGCGTAACCCTTTCCCAATGCTTGTTAGAATTTTCCCTTAAGTTACCCTCAAAAATAATTTAAAAATCATGCCCTGAGAGAATATTTGTGGGTATTCCTAGTGCAATGCATGGATATCCACAACTTTCCTCACTGTAACTAGTGGATGCCCTCATTTTTTCTAAAAAATAAAATAATATTGTGTTTTCGGGCAGTTTTTTCGGTTGGGCTTGTTTTCCAATTACCCTTTCCCGTATACAATGAAATTCAACTCCCAAAACCTCTTTGGGAAGATATAAAACAACCATGTAGGGATAATGAGAACAACACAAGTACCTTGGTGCAAATTTATTCTACCAGCATCTAACAACCCTCATTTCCCTATATTCTCTGAGCAACATGCCCTTTAGTTTGAAACTCCCTTTCTAGAGATTCTTTACCATTTTATGTGGCTATAGGGTGTCTCCTTATCCCTATATTAGTCATTGAGATAATATAATATTGGTTGATTTGATTCTTGAGGATTTTCGGAGGAATCTAGATAGTTGACTTCAAGACAGTCCCTAAGGTTGGACAAGGTTGTAACTTGCCTTTTCCACTTGTTGATAATAAAACAGTTTGTTTTCCCCCAAATTTTGTCTTCAATGTATGTTTATCTTTATGCTTACTTTGAATATGAAATGTAACATGCACATGATTTTGATTTCATAAATACTTTTGTCACATCCCTAGTTTTGTATCTATCTTTTAGGCTGATTCTAGAAAATGATTGGGAGCTCTTCAATGAATTGGAGAAAGGATCGACATCAAATAAGAGAAAAAGGTGCACCTTATTTTATCCTCTCTATCCTTACTTTCTCCTAATTTAAGTAGTTATTTACTTTAGTTTTTGTGTTCTTGTCACTAAGGAGAGATTTTTATCTCTTTAACATAGTCTTCCTCTGTTCTGATCACGACCCAAGATCACAAGGGAAAAATCCCTTAATAAAGAAGACATGAATTTTCTAAAATGAAGAAATAATGGAATCAAACTTCTCCAATAGTATTTACAGGATCCTACATCAATGCCAGAAGACATATACAGTATTCAAGTAAGTTCTTTGAAAAATCCCTACAAAGAAATTGTTTAGTTATCTGCTTGAATTATTGGCCAAGACTCTACAGAAACCATTCCTCAATTGGCATTGTATATATTTCATTTCACGGTCCACAAAAATGCCATCTTCAACTGGAAGAATATTATTTCAAATGATATTACTTCACAACTAAAAAACTTAAAGATTGAGAAGAAATTTTATATGTCATCTTATTTGGTATTTTCTATCACCTATTGTCATACTTTTAAGGGTTTAAATATTTCTATAAGGGTAAAAGTAAAGGTGGACCCTGTGACCATGTGGTATCAAGCTTTGTGGAGGCAGAAGGTTGGCCACCATTTATATGAATTATATAATGATTTTGTATCTAAATTTAAGAAGATATTATTTAGAGAAGAGACTTCTCGAATATCATTGGAGGCATCCTCTTTTTTGAAAGGGAAAGGAATCCTTGAAAGAATGGATGATTAAACTATCATCAGGGTTTTTTGTTGTAACGAAAAACCAATTTTCCTTCCATATTATGTATCTAATAAACTGTTAATTATTGAAATGTCTAGACAATACAGATTCTGGTTTCACACCTTTTCTGAGAAAAGAAAAAAGAAATTCATACCTCTTCCTTGGAAAGTTGGTGAAATTCTTCTTAGAGGAATTTCCAATATCGACGAATATGATTCCTATTTACACCATTCCATACTTATATATGCAGAAGAAATTAAGGGGTTTGAACCCAATCATCTTTTTTACAATCATTTGATTTCAGGAAGGCGCATGCCTCCACTCATAAACTCATTTGTAAGAAGAGAAGAGGAGAATTATATCCATGACCCTAATATTCAAGAAGCTGACAGAGATTATGGAAATACAGAAACTATCATAAGTACCACATAACATCACAAGGAAAGAGATAATCCTTCAAATGAGAAAAGTGCTCTTTCACCAGTGGTTTCTTGAATAATTTTTCTGCCCAAGATAAAACCTCATCCCATGAAATCACAACAAAGAAAAATACAGAGTAATAATTCAGGGGATGATGAAGAAATAAACCTTCCTCATGGGAACTTAGAGAACCCCCACAAGTTAAAGATTAAAAGAAAAAGAACTAATT
Organism: Picea engelmannii; assembly: GCA_009831015.1. Taxonomy (NCBI): domain Eukaryota; kingdom Viridiplantae; phylum Streptophyta; class Pinopsida; order Pinales; family Pinaceae; genus Picea; species Picea engelmannii. The sequence continues at coordinate 1,498,696 of ML786467.1, read as the reverse complement.
CAAAACAAGAGGGAGGAGAAAAACATTCACATGAACATAATTTATTACTCGATAATATGGACCTAGATGTGGATATCAAGAATATCACCTTTCCAGACGAAGAAGAACCTGCTAGAGAAGATGTACAAAATATTTCTACACTTGTGGTCCAAGATGAGATATTTTCTGATGAAGAGACTTTTGATGTAAAATATTCCTCGTTTGACAGAGAGTAAAAGTGGAAAGTTGTGGTCTACATTGATACACAGAACATGTTACCTTCTAGATTGTTGTCCATTCACAAAGTTACAGGGGATGCACTAGATTTTTCAATTTCCAATATGGAGGAAGAAAATAATTGGTTGAAAGAGAAAATTAAGGAATTGGAAGTAATTGTCATGACTTAACCTATTATGGCTTCCCTCGTGGCCATGATTCGACCCGACATAAATTTTCAAGAAATCCCAGGGTGAAGTGCTAGAGTTAAAGGAATTTCAAGCTTAATCATTGCCACTCGATATTTTGTTGAGGAAAACATAAAGAAAATAATGTATTTGATTTTAGAGTTATGGGATTTTAGAAAAAATATTTTCCTCTATAGGCCTCAGAATTTAGAAAACCAAATAATATTTGAGTACAAATATGAAAAATGATGAAGGTTTTTATATAGATGGATTTGTGATATTTGTAATGAAGGTTTCGGCAATGATGGAATAGATGATAAAGAAAGAATATTTACCTTCCACGAGCCGCATCAAGCAACTAAAGACATGCTAGATTGAAAAAATCAATTTATTGAAGGGAATGTCAACTCAATTGACTTATTTGTCATGAAGGAAGACGAAATAACACTCAACAATTCTTAATTTAGATATCATCAGTACCACTATTGAAGTCCTAGACCATAAGTTTATCTCAAATTCAATGTTCATGACTCGACAACAATTCGAAGAGAAAATTGAAGAATCAAAAAAGACATGAGATGAATAGTTTGATAATATGATTGAGGTCACACATGATGATCTTGACAACTAGATTGTTGAGTATACCAATAGAAATGAAGATATTGAGAACACTCTGCAAAATTTATATATTGATCATAGAGGAATAAAAAATGAGTTGTTTAATATTAAAGTAAAACAATAAGTGACCATTTCCCCGTTAAATAATTATATTCAAGAATGGTTAAACAACTCAATTTCCAAGATTTCTGAAATACCAACAGAAGTAGTTACAACTGGCAATCTAACCGCAACAAGAAAGGGTACAAAAGAAACAACAAAAAGAAAATGAAAGCAGAGATATTCCATAATAGTGAGTCTTTGTTGATCACATATTTATTCCCTTATCAGTTTTTCATCCAATTATTCTTCTTCTTTAACTAGAAAAGTATAACCAAATACTGATAAACTTCTTATTTGTCTTCTTTCTAGATTCTATAGTTCAAGATATTCCCATGCTCCTCTTTCTATTTCATACTTTATTGTACATGTTTTCTTTATGGTACATGGGAGCCTGAATCCCAGTCAATTGGAGAAACACTTGAATTTCATGCACTATAATAGACATTATTATTTTTTAGAAATCCCAGAGATGTAATTCAGGATCAATTTTGACTATATTTTATAACTCTGATTTTTAAGTATAGAGTATTTGAAATTGATCTATCATAATATTCTTTTGATCTCCATAAGTATTACTCTCTAAAAGTTCTCTCATGCGAACAAACCATCTTCTTTTATTTTTAATGTGATCAGAATATTTATTTTTTCTATGATGGATGTGAAGACATTTTTATTTAATGTAAAGTGTGATGTTTGAGATTCTTGGTCCACTTCTCAGGAATTCTCTTTTATAAATATTTTTTTACTTTTCAACACTTTATTTTTTCTTGAGCATTAAATATTGGACTATATTATGTGATATGGCCCTATATTATTCTTGATTTGAATTACAAAGAAATATCATAGCCAAATAGAAGTACCACCTCTTTAAAAATGTACAAGGATTCATATCCTCATGAGGTTGTCATTTCGGTCCTTGATGGATTCAATCGTCAACATGATTATAAGTGTTCTGATATTTTGATAGAGCATATTGGAGATATTTATATTCAAACTGAAGAAGAAATTATCAATATTGATCAACAATTTCTACAACGTTCAGAAGAAAGGCTATGTACATTCCATAAATTTGTTCATAAAAGCATTGATTTACCAATCATACAAGAAGGGGTTTTAGCTTATCATATAATGCTTGAAAGTTCAAATTCTCTTTTTGAAAATAAACATACCAATCCCACAAATTTATCATAACATGCTTGAAATTCCATAACCAAACCATAGTAAAAATGATGAGGTAAAGAATGAAGAATTTCTTGAAAATTTCGCTGACAATAATTATTCTAGAGATCTTTTTCATTTCCTTGTCTCTAATTATTTTTACTCCATATATCTTGATTTATTCTTATATTTGATGTGCATGAAACTTTATCTATTTTATCTAACAATGTTCCTTTGAAATCTAATTATTTTTCGAGTGTTGGTGATTTGACCATTAAACACAAAGTTAGTGAATTGGGATTTGTAATATCACTCGATGATTTTCCATTTCAATCATCCATAGGGAAAAGAGGTACATTGAAAAATGTTTATATTCGACCAATTTTTTAAGGAATCAATACACCCATTCTTGTTGAAGTTGAAGATTATTTTATTCATAAGAACCATTTTCTTAATTGTTTCAATTTTGTGGATGATAATCAAATATTTGATAAATCATTCTCAATAACTTTCAATCACCACCAATATATATCTGTTGATTCACCTATAATCATTGGTTATTTGAGTAAAAACATTACACTTCAGGTTGATTCGTTGATTATGTCAAATTTTCTCGATTTTACTCCACTCACGAAAAAAAAAAAAAAAAACTTTCACTAAGCCATGCTAATGCCAGTATTTTGATTTTTCAAATTGATTTTCATAATTTTTAGGACATGATTGCAAAATGGTTAGAAGACTCTTATCTCAAGAGTTTTCCAAATAATGGTAATATTATGTTTTCCTTATTTGTGAAGGGAGATCAATGTGGTAAGCATGATGCATTTTTTTTTATCTGTTATTTCCACACATCTCATTTCTCATTATTAATTAGTATTTTTATTGGTTTTCCTATATTGGAATTTCTTCTATGGTTGCATTGGAAATACAATTTCACTTATTATTTTGATCTTTGAAGTAGTTTAGAGTAGGTTTAGGAGTAGATTACTTTTGTTCTATTTTTCACTTTTTCTTTTTGAATAATGCATTTATGAAGAAACATTGATATCAAATGCACAATGCGAGCCATAATCAAAATATAGTGAGGGAAGTTTATTTTAAATTCATTTCTCTCTTTTTTATTCATACATTTGTTCATAATTTTTTTGGTTAAGCATTTCTTTTCAAAACTCATTAATTATGAAATGTTGAATGCCATCATTTTCAAACATGAATATTTTAAAAGAGAGTAAAAGGATAAGGAAATTATTTTTTAAAATTCACATTGTTTTCCCTTGACACAAAATTTTATGAATATCGCTTACCACCACACATAACTGCATATATTTTAATTAAGGATTTTTCTTGTTCTTTTTATAATTACATTTTGATATATATATATATATATATATATATATATATATATATATATATATATATATATATATATATATATATACTTTAATAATAAGCTTGATTAAATTAACATCTCATGCATTTTTTAATACAATTTTTCTATATATCACTATCTTAAGGAAAGAACCTACCTATATACAAAAACTTTTAAATGATGTAATTCAGATTTGTTATCAAAATTTAGTTCTTCCTTTTGATTTTTGACTTTGATTCATACAGAGTTGTTAATTTGTTCAAAATTTATTTTGACTTTGTTTATACTTATGCTTTTGTACTTCCAGTTTCTTTTCCTCTTGCTTTTGAAAATTTTCTTGAAGTTTGAAAGAGTTTGTAAATAAATAATGTCATTTGGTTTTCATTACTGAGCGTATTTTTATATCTCTTTCAGACAGAACTAAAGTTCCGCATAAAGGGAAATTTTTAAGGAAATGCATGTTTTTTTGAAATCTATTACCATGATACAACAATTACTTGGTTTTGAAATATCTGATTTTGAACTATCAATAGAAGAATCAAGTAGAAATTTTCAATTATTATCTAGAGATGATATATTTTTTCAAAAACAATAAAAAACAAGTTTACTTTTAAAGGAATCTATTTTAAGAGGCCAAGGGAAGTCAATGATTCTAGTAATCATTTGACCTTTTACGCCATCTTGTCTCTTAAGGAGACTTTAGAATTTCTCTCCCATTTACTAAACAATCTCAGTCGCAAATATCAATAATTACCCATATTTTTAGCTTCTCTTTATTTTGATTTCTTGGGACAAGAGAACTCAGCTAAAATGGGTTTAAGAGACATCTCAATCGAGGATATAGATTTATACTATCAACAGTGGCTCCATCTGTGATATAAAAGATTCCAAATCATTATTCAAATACATTATAAATCTACATGTAAATATTTTAGAATCTTCATATCATTCAATTCCTTTAAGGGGATTTTGAGTCTGCTCCCCCAACATAAAATAGGAAGGTGCTTAGTTATGAATCTATAACTAGTGTGATGGGACCCAAGCATATAATTTGGGTTAAAAGGTATCCATGTCAAGGATATGGACACCTTTTTGTTGTAGTGGTCATGTCTGTGGCATTGGGGTCATCCTTATATACTAGTTACTCATTTGGTGACTTGGTAATTCTTAGAATTGATTCTTGGTAAAGTTATTGTTAAATCATTTTCTTATTCTTCAAAGATATTTGGAAAATAGTGGAAATATTTTTACATTTTTGACAATTTTTTAAAAGTTCAAATTGTATCTATATAAACCATTATTGATAAAGAAGAAATCACGGTTTTAGAAATTAGTAATATAGGAATACATTTATCCTTCAAATTATTTCCTTGTAATCAACCAAATATAACTTCTTAGCCCACTATGTCACCATTGGTTGGTGTTATAACCCTAAATTGCTCCATACATGCATACTTGGCATTTGGCCCTCTTACATGCTATTTTTTCCAAGCCATCACTAAGTTGCTCTTCTTAAAAACTCTTTTTTGGAAGATGTACGCACCCTGCACCATTACCACACGCGTACACATGCCTGTTGCACCACTACATCCTGCATACATACGCTAGCTGCACCATTACAGCCCATGTATACTTGAAAAAGTTGCAAGGAATTCGTTGATATTACGGCTATTGGGTAGTTTCCCAACTAATCCACCGCCTATATCCGGTCACCCAATAGAATAACATCATTTTTTCATATAAAAGGAGGTGTTGGGGTTTCGTTCCCAAGATAACCATAATAACGGTGAAACTCTACCTGTTTCACATTCCCTCTTTGCCTCAAGCATTTGCAGCCTTGTTGTGAGAATTGCATAAGAATTCCCTATTTTTCCCTTTTTCCTCCATCATAAACGCATTCCATTTCCAAGAATAAGGTTGAGAGGAGAAACATACACAGAGGTGCTCTTGGAGCTTGGTGAAGAGGATCTCAGACCAAGTTCGTGGAGCAGTAGTTGACCTTGTTGTAAGTAATCATTGTGATATCAATAAAAGAAATAATTTTCCTGTCCCGAAATATGATGTCTCAAATGTTTGCATTTGATTTATGTTTATTTCTAACATCTAAATCATAGTTTATATATGAAATGCATGTTTGTAGTTTCTTGATTATCTGTTTGTGAATGCAGGTCATCTTTGGGAGTAGATTTGCAGTCAGCGGAGCTATCAATCATGAGAGGATCGACATTGGACGCAGAGTAAAAGGTACATTTACCTAATCCTTCTCACTTTGTCTTTCATGTATGAGTCTGGGATACATTTGGGGTAGTTAGAAAAGTAGGATACTTTTAGACAGTTGTGATCTTCCTACATTGTAAACCCTGGTGTAACCATAGGGGTTTTCTTCCTGCTAGCAGAACTGGAGACCATACTAGGGAAGCCTCTAGGGTTTTAGGGGATTTTTTGGGTGTCTGATTGGTTTTATTCCTTTTGAGTTTATTTTTGACTCTGCTGAGTCTTTAAGGGATTCTGGTCACTTGGTTGTACCATACCAATTTTTCCCTACCCTGTTAGTCTACCTATTTTATTTTTTTCAATAAGTACATAGGTGTATGCGGCCTTTTGTGGGTCAGCACACGTAGATACGCACCCTGCTTTATAGAAATCCCGCGTAAATATGCAGGCTGCTTAAGAATAAATAGCATACATGTGTCAAGAAACTGTTTTTAAGAAGAGGCAGTCAACCTCTTCCCTGATTGAGGTTTTACTTCCCACGGTTTCTTGACTGAGTCTGGTGTCTCTATTTTTATAGTCAAATCTTGGGTTAGAATTCAGTTTACTTTTTTATTTAGTTTCTTGTGTTTCCTAGGTTTTTTAACTTATTTTTATCTTGAAATTTTAATGAAAATGAGTTGCATTCATCAGTATTTTGAGGGGACATGAATCGTGTATTCATCAGTTTCTTTTAGCATCTTTTTCTATTTCTACTTTGATTGGAAGAAAATATTAAAAAAAAACTTAGTTTGTTAGGTCTCTTTCTTTCTTGTCATTTTCTTTGCATTGTTATTTGAAAAAGAAAAAGAATTAGCATAGTGTTGTGTTTTCTTCTCATCTTGAAAGCATTTCAAAAGAAAAATAAGAAAGATAATCCTTTTTTTCTAATGTTCTTATAAGTTTCACTTTTCACAAGAGTCTTAACAACATTAGTTGCACTACCAAACCTTTTGAGTTAATCAATCCATTAAAACAAACACTAAACCTAAAATTAACTAGAGTTTTATGTTTGTAGGGTCAATCAACTAGTTTAGGGTGAGGGCATTGAATTAGGTTGGAGAGGAAACTCTTCAAGGCCATTAAACAAACATTGGAGTCTAAGTTAGGGAGATTTAAAGCTGAGTGATGTGAAAGTTATCCGGGACCCCCCTCTAACACATGGACTAAACATGAGGTCGTGTGAGGAAAGGCAGTGGAGATAACCCCTCCAAAGCCAGACTAAACATAGTGGGGAATGCATATTGAGGATCTGTCATGGGATACTATCGCTCGCATTTTCCTACAGATATTTGTGGACCTCGAATCCATTCGATATCCTTTGTTGTCTTTCATACCACTGGCTTTCGATAGCCTCGATAGGTTTCAGACTTGTTATCCTTCTCATTCTAGTCCACCCGACTGTCGACTGTACCCGCTTGGACATTGTTTGCGAGATGGGAACTTAGTTGCCCATTTTTTAGGGACTTACATGGGTGACTACGTGGGTATACCACGATACCTAAGGAAGACGTCGAGTCACACTTTGCAGAGCATACCTGGAGGATGCTTCCGTTTTCGAGTTGCACCTGCACCGGTAAGTTTCTCTAGTGTTGGTTGGCGTAACTATTCTTCCTACTAGGTAGTAGTTTGCTTGATTTGCCTTCAGGAATGTTTGGTGTGTGCTTTGTGCTCCCTAGTTTTCCATAGTGAGTTAGTCGGTCATTATTTGGGTCTCTGACCCAAGGTGGTAGACCTCCCACTCCATCGGTCGTGAGGACTTTTTGGTATTCCGCTTAGAAACGTGGAGACGCCTCTTTATAGGTGTTGTTTTTCATAACACTGGTTCATCGAAGTCAGTGTGTGATATGTTTACGGACTTGAATGATCCCGCAAGGGGAGAAACTGTGCATAAGATCTTGATGGATAAAGTTCCTGATGATACCAACCAAGGAACCCCTTCACAAGGGGATTCTTGTGCTTTTCCTTTCTTCGAAAACATTGGTGTCCCTTTGATGTCCACTTTGTACATTCCTGGGTTGAATGTGGGATTACTGGTTTGGTTGGGTACTATTTCAAATGTCCCAAATTCTCTTGACGCTTCTCATTTAATCACTTTGCGTCATGGGAATCACGTTGATGTTCCTTTTTCAATGAAGTATTCCCCTCATCCTTCTCCCGTCTCTGGTGAAAGTATAATTACTAGTAACCAGAAGTCTAAACAAAATAGAAAGAGGAAGAATAGGAAGAAGAAATCACCAACCTCTATGAGTCATGTTGGAGATGGGTCCTCAACCTCTGCTAGTCATGTTGAATACCAACACCCATCCTTTGAAAGTCATGCTGGGGGCACTCACCCAGCCTCTGCAAGTCATACTAGGGGGGGAATTCCAGTCACTGTTAGTCATACTGGAGACAGGTTTGTAGCCTCTGCGAGTCATGTTATCGACCCATCACCAACCTCTACAAGTCATGTTGGAGATGTGAAACTAACCACTGCTAGTCATGATTGGGGAATTGATTCTATTGAGAAACCTAAACGGATAGGACGTAAGATTAAGTTCCCTTGTAAGCTTTACAAGGAATACCACCTTACTCATTTATGCCCTGGCCTTCCAGAGGTACGAAGATTATGGTCCTTGTCTGCAAGATCTTTTGATTCTGAGTCTTATGAGGTTTCCTCACATCCTATTCAGTCAGTGGTTAATAAATTGGTCACGCCCATGCAATCTTCAGCTGATCCCACTCTTCTCTTGGAGAGTGTCGAGTCTACCAATGTGGTCATGCTGATGCAGTATTCGACTAATCCCACTCCTCTTTTGGGGGCTGATGTGACTATAGACCATGTTGTCTCGTAGCTTATTCAACCAATGGTTGAGAAAGTGGTCATGCTGATGCAGTATTCGGTTGATCCCACTCTTCTCTTGGAGAGTGTCGAGTCTACCAAAGTGGTTACACTGATGCAATCTTCAGTTGATCCCACTCTTCTCTTAGGGAGTGATGTGTCTACTGACTGTGTTTTTAGCATTTCCAGTTCAGTACTTTTAGAACAAGGGGGCATTCTGCTCACTTCAAGCACACCTCCTCCAATCCCTTGGATGGTTTCCTTTGATTGGAATGACCTTGTTGAGCCTCGTATTCCTTCTTCTGCACCCTTTCAAATAAGGGTTTAAGTTAATTCAACAAACATTTATCGATGTATTGTGGATGAAGGAACCTCTGCAAGTATTTTATCCTCGGTTTGGAAATTCTTGGGATCTATCGAGCTTGTGTATGCTTCGCATGAGTTGTTGGCTTTCGACAGAGGTCCTAGTGAATATTTGGGGATTCTTCCTCAGTTTCCTATCTCATTAGGTGGGAAGATTGTCCTTGTCGATGTTATAGTGGTGCAAGGCCCATTAGTTTTAAATATGATTCTTGGGCATGATTATGTATATGTTATGAACGTTATGGTGTCTACGCTCTTATGGGTGATGCATTTCCCTCATAATGGAGGCATTGTCACTATTGACCAACTGACATCTGATAATCACCATCCTAATTCGATGTTAGTTCAGGCTGCCCCTTTATATGTTCCTAGTGTTCGCGTAGACTCTACCCTGCCACGGGTTAATTATGTGGCGTCTTATCCTCGATGTTCAATTTCTTCTGAGAAGGAACCTATGCAATCATGTTTTCCTTCTCGAGAGTTGGTCTCAGCAAATGATCCGTTGGTTTATCCAATGGGGGCATGGGAGCCCTTTCTTCCCCCTCTTGGTACAAGTGATCTCGTCGGGATTTCTTGAGAAAAGTAACCTCTTGGAGTCTTCTTTAGGCCCTTTTCAGACTCTTGAAACATGAAAATATTGTCAAGCGATCTTGTTTTCCTTCATGCTCTCCAAACTAAAATTTGAAGGCACATCTTTTCGGCGGTAGTTTACCCCTTTTTCGGTCCGGATGGTCAATTTTACGAACAAAGGTATACTCTAGGAACTTTGGTTCACTAGAAGAGTATTCTTCGGTATAATTTTAACCATTTTTCAAGCATGAGGAACTAAATTTATGAAAAAGGAACCCCAACAGAAATCATAGTTAACCTCTTTTCAGACTCCTTAAAATTGAAAAGATCATCGAGTGATCGTGTTCCTTCACACTCGTTAAATTGGTACAGAAGAAAATCTACTAGCATGAGTTTACACTTTTTTTGGCCTCTAGATTAAGGAGGAAAATGGTACACCTCAGGAGATTCATCTCGCCGGGAGTGTTCTCCTCAGTAAATTTTATATGTTTTCGGGCTAAGGAAACTAAATCTAGAAAAAGGTTGTGAGTCCATAGTTAAGCTCTTTTCAGACTCCTTAAAATTGAAAATATTGTCGAGTTATCTTTTATGTGTCACACTCGTTAAAATGGTTTTGAATAGACGTATTTTCAGTGCTAGTTTATCCCATTTTCGAACCGAATAGACTATTTTTGAAAATGGTACCCCTTTGGAATCTTCTTTTACGTTTTTTCAGAATCTCTAAAATTTGAAAAAACTACTGATCTTACCTTCTCTAGGCTCGTGAAAAATACATTGAAGGGGGTTTCATCATGTCTTGTTAATCACATTTGAATCTCTGTGTCTTTGGCCTAATGTCAACTCTATGTTTCTCTCAACTGAACCTTTGAAGCATGCCTTATACATAAGCCTTGTAGCACTTTGCCTCTGCGACCTAACACCTTGACACATGGAGGAATTTTCCTCGAGTGTCCTTTTCTTGCACATGTCTCCTTGCTCTGAGAATTAGTGTGTTTGTAATGTCTCCCACCTCTTAGAGAGGTGATGAGGAGACTCAGTGGCCTGGGAACCCCCACTAGGTCATAGTCTCACACTGAGGGGGGGAACGTCAATAAGTTAAAAGTTATATTTTTAAGTTGACTTAAGAAAGGAAAAGGATATTGGAGTAAAAGATAACTCAACAGAAGAATAGAAGATTAACCCTGGGATTTAACCTAACTCAACAGAGAATTATAAGGAAAAGTATAAGTAAGAGGTTGGGGTGCACCTATTACTCATTCTAGTTTTGGATTAGCATTTTCTATTACTCTTGAGCATTCAGTTTGGGGGTTTTGTTGTACAAACCCTTGTGAGCAACTAAGTGGTGAAATATCCACTCACCTTGTTTTGCAGCTTGGTCTCGGGGATGAAAGACTCCTCCACACCATTCTAGTCTCAGCTCATCTCCATCTAGCGCTTCAAAAGGTAGCAGGCCGTACTGTTCTTGTGTTTCCAGCAAGGGCACACCATCATCTAGAGGGAGGTTCGATCCAGCTTATCCTGAGGGCCTGGGGACATTCCGACAGTTGGGTTTTGTTTGCAGGGGAAGGACCATCAGTTTGAGGGATTTTCTGGAGGATTATCATCATTCTACATTTGTTTGCAGATTGGGACATCTTGGAACCATAGGGGATGTCCTGTGATTCAGTAAAACTCAGATCTAGAGAGATTTGCTTGAGATATGAGTCCAAAACTTCTCCCACGGGATTCTCATAGCCCGATCTATATTCTTGGAGAGTTTCAGAGCATTTGGAGGCCTCCTTCATCAGGGCCGAACCAGCTAGGGTTTTAGTCATCTAGTGGGGCGCACCATTCAGTGGAGGAATTCAGATCTACAGGGTTTGAGAGTGGATTTGGGAATTTGGACATCTGGTTTGTCCTTACAGTTGCCCAATCTATCATTTAGCATATTTCTCGGGATGATTGGAAACTTTTCATAGCAGGGTCGAATTATTGAGGGCTTCAACATTCTAGCAAGGCGTGGCACTTTCTAGCTTGGAGGTGGAGCATTAGTACGACTCAGATCTACTTGATTCAGTCTTCATTATATATCCAGCCTTTGGAGGCTTATTTTGTATTGTCGGGAGCATTTTGTAGCAGCTCATATCTATTTCTTGTATGGTCATCTGAGGTTTATGCCAGATCGTCCATCTATTGTATTGATCTTACATTGCTCATAATAAAAAGGTCAGATCTTTGCTTGTGTTTCTACATCTTGAATATATTGTGATCTTCATGTGTTGATGAATCTTGTATGAACTTAATAACTCAATAAATACCTGCACATCAATAGATCAGTAGTAGTTAGTGATTCCAAGAAAATATTTGGCTTGGGATCATTACAGTGGTATCAAAGCATCGATCCTCCAAGCCTGTGGAGAGATCGGCATATGCAGAGGTACAGTGGAACTGTTATGGGTCAAAGGAAGAAAAACAACAGTGAAACAGTGGCAGAAATGGAAGGGTCAGGGGATGACCATGAGCCTCAGGGCTTGGCTCTATTAGTAGTCGAATTTGGTAAGTTCCAGCAAAATATGAACCGCACAGAAAGCACATTGTTCCGATAGTTGGACTAGTATCAGGAAACCAACAGAAGGGGATAGGCCGAAATCTCCGAAACCTTGAAGAAAGTTGATGAGAATCTACAGAAAATGAACGAGAACCAAACTAGGGTAACAGACCTTATGATGCAAGTGACCCATCGAGGCAAGGATCCTGATACGTATGGGAATAAGGAGGCTGGAGGGTCTGGTGGAACCCATGAGGAAGTCAGATATAACCCAGAGAAAGCACCGGGATCCGAAGGAAATCTTGGAGGTGGCACGTTCCATGGGAAGATGGGTAGCAGGACCAATCATAGGCCATATGTGCCAGTGTTCACGGATGAACTGCTAGGCCAACACTCGGGTAGCAGAGCTAACCCCAGACCATACATGCCCACATTCACAGATGAGCAAGGGCAGCATGAACAGGTTGAATATTTTGTGGAACAATTAGCCAAGAGTATCAGGGAATGCTACAGTCTGGATATGAAAGTTCAAATATAGATGTCCCTAGACCAGTATTGTCAACTCAGGTTCAGAAACTAGCCTAGGATGAACCACAGGGGTAGCTTTGAGTTTGAGCGAAGGGCAGGGAAGATAGAGATTCCATACTTTGATGGTACGACTAAGATGACAACACAAGCATGGGTGTAGAAGCTGGATACTTACCTGCAACTTAACCCCATGAGAGAGATGGAGGCCATCAAGTTTGCCACCATGTACTTGGATGGAAAGGCCCACGACTGGTGGTACCATGGTCTCACCACACTCGGCCACAACCAAATTGTATCCTATACAGAATTCATGCAGAGACTCATTGATAGATTTGATCTAGGAGATCTTGAGTTACATTTCTGGGAGCTCACCCAACTCAAGAAAACAGGTACTAACTAAGGCATACATTGATGAGTTCCAAAGATTGGTAGTGATGGTGCAATATATTTCCCCAACCAAGATCATGATGCTCTTTACAGAAGGATTGATGGAACCCTTGAAGGTTTGGGTTAAGGCCTTCAAGCCTACCAGCCTACAGGAATCCATTTGGAAGACAAGGGATCTGGGTCCAGTTGCTAAACCAAAATTCATACCCAGACCACCTCTTAACAATGGTGGAAGAGATCAAAGGCCTCCAATAAACTAGGAAGGACGTGACCCTAAGGGTTATGACAGGGGCCGTGGAAAAATAGATGACAACACTAGGAGGCAATTGAGAAGGAAACAACTCTGCTTCACATGCAAGGAGCCATGGAATCCCTCACACAAGTGCATGGGACGAGGACAGGTACATTACATTGAGGTCACTTCAGATGATGAAGAAGAGGATGAGTATGGTCAGATACAAAACATGGAGGCCGAAACATTAGAGGCAACAGAAGAGGAGGTTCCAGAACTAGACTGTGCGGCTAGAGAGAAGGCTACGTTGTCATCTATCAGCGGGGTACCCAAGTTCAACATCTTCAGGATGAGAGGGGTCTTGCAAGGACAGAGAGTGTTGGTTCTGATTGATGGAGGAGCTTCCCATAATTTCATTGATGCAGCATTACTGAAGAGGAGGCACATACCTACAGTAGCATTTGAAGGATTCAAAGTGGAGGTAGCAGGTGGTAGTACTATGCCTTGTAACAGATACATACCAGGTATGAAACTCACCTTGGGAAGGCATGAGTTAGTTCAGGATGTGTATGTGATGGATCTTCCCAATACCAACATCATCCT
>ML786467.1:1450242-1484474 GCA_009831015.1 Picea engelmannii | reverse complement strand
CTCAACACGGGTGGATGAGAAGGGAAAGGTGCATTACACACCAGAGATCAAAAGAATCCTTGACAAGCACCAGAAAGTGTTTGGGCCGATTCCTCCAGGTGTGCCACCAGATAGAGGGTTTGAGCACATCATTGAGCTAGAAGCAGGGGCTAAGCCTGTTATCACCACACCCTATAGGCATCCCAAGAAGTATAAAGACGAGAGAGAGAAGGCCATCAAGGAGCTTCTAGACATGGGACACATCAGACTGAGTTCAAGCCCATTTGCTTCGTCAGTAGTCTTGGTGAAGAAGAAGGATGGAATGATGAGAATGTGCATTGACTTCCAGGCTTTGAATAAAAAGACAATCAAAAACAGGTACCCCATACCCAGGATTGATGAGTTGCTGGATGAGCTGCATGGAACTATATATTTCACAAAAATTGATCTTCGCTTGGGCTACCATCAAATCAAAATGAGGGAGGAGGACATCTCAAAAACAACCTTTAGGTGTCACTATGGCCATTACGAGTTTTTGGTGATGCCCTTTGGGTTAACCAATTCCCTAGCCACATTTCAGTCTTGCATGAACCATGTGTTTAACAAACAACTGAGGAAACACTTGTTGGTATTCTTTGATGACTTGCTCATTTATAGCAATACCTGGGAGGAACACCTTCGACCTGTGGACCAAATCCTATCAACCATGGAAGAACAGTCACTATACTCCAAGGAATCCAAGTGTGAGTTTGGAATGATAGAAGTGCTTTACTTGGGACACATCATAGGGGAAAAAGGGGTACATGTACACCAGGAGAAAATAACAACCATTAGGGAATGGCCAACTCCAAAAACACTCACAGAACTGAGGGGATTCCTGGACCTATGCACATACTACAGGAAATTTTTCAAAGGGTTTTCTCAACTGTGCGCACCCTTGACTGACCTGACCAAAAAGAGTTCCTTCAAATGGAATGATGAGGCCCAAGTCACGATGGAGAAAATGAAAGAGGTCATGAGCACCTGCCCAGTTCTAGCTCTTCCTGATTTCGACATACCCTTCACTTTGGAGTGTGATGCCTCAGGGGAAGGCATAGGGGCTGTGTTGATGCAGAACAAGAACCCCCATGCCTATGAAAGCCGGAAACTCAGGGGTCCTAAACTACTTTACAACATCTACGACAAAGAAATGTTGGCTATCATGCATGCAGTAGCCAAATTCAGGCAATATTTGGTAGGTGCAAGGTTTGTGGTCAAATCAGACCATAACAGTCTTAAATATCTATTGGAGCATAAGGATTTGAATGAAAGACAACAAAAATGGGTAAGAAAAATACAGGCCTACGACTTTGACATTGAATTCATCAAAGGGAAGAACAACGCAGTGGCTGATGCATTATCCAGAAGGCCATCCATTTTTTCCATGACCGGTATGTCAATCGACTGGAAGGAACACTTGATAGTGGAATATGTAAAGGATCAGTTCGCTTGTCAACTGTTGGACGGGAAAATACAGGATGACAACTTCAGGGTCATAAATGACCTCATCTATTACAAAGGCCGAATCTTTTTAGTTCCTGGATCAGTTCTCAAAGCTAAGATCCTGCATGCATGTCATAACTCACCAGTAGCAAGGCATCAGGGCATCAGTAAGACGTACAGGCAGGTGAGAGAGAGGTTTGCATGGAAATGCCTCAAGGAATATGTGATGAAGCATGTCAAGGAATGCACTACATGCCAAGAAAACAAGGATGAGCACACGCACCCTGCAGGACTGTTGCAGCCCCTACCTATTCCAGAGCACAAGTGGGAAAATATATCCATGGATTTCATCACCGGGTTACCCAGAGCACAAGGGAAAGATTGCATTTTCGTGGTGGTAGACAGGTTGACAAAGTTTTCACACTTTTTTCCCATAGCCACAGACTTCAGTGCAGCACAGGTGGCCGAATTATTTTTCAGAGAGGTGTTCATACTACACGGCCTACCCAAAACCATCATCAGTGACAGGGACAGTAGATTCATGAGTACGTTTTGGCAAGAGTTGTTCAGATTAGTGGGTACGACATTGACTCCTAGTACTAGCTATCACCCTTAGACGGATGGTCAGATTGAGATAGTCAACAAATGGGTGGAAGGTTACCTCAGAAACTACGTAGCAGGACAACAGAAAGCATGGGTCAGATGGTTACATTTGGGAGAATATTGCTACAACACCACCCAACATATGTCCATTGGCATGTCACCCTTCATAGATTTATATAGCTATGATCCTTTATCATTTGTGGAGATTGCATTTGGTGACATTAGGGCTTCGATGGTACAGGATTGGATACAGCAGAGCCAAGACATTCTCAGGGAATTGAAGGATCATTTACAGAGGGCACAAAACCAGCAAAAGGTCCAAGTAGACAAGCACAGAGTTGATCATACCTTTGAGGTTGGAGATTTAGTCTATTTGAGGTTGCAACCATATAGGCAAGCCTCCATTAAAAGAAGCGGAGTGGAGAAACTGCAGCCACATTTCTTTGGACCTTACAGGGTCAGCAGGAGGATCGGGGCAGTAGCTTATGAGCTGAAGCTTCCACAGGGTAGCAAAATTCACAACATCTTCCATGTCTCGTGCCTTAAGAAATCCCTTGGTCAACACATCAGGCCTATTGAGGCATTACATCCCATGGATGAGGAGGGAAAAATTATTTTGATTTCAGAGGAGGTGTTAGAAGTTCGAGAGAAGAGGCTCTGAAACCAAAGCATCAGGGAGTATCTGATCAAGTGGAAGGATTTACCCATTGAGGATGCCACTTGGGAGAAAGAGCACATGGTTAGAGAAGCAGGTTTGGAATTGCTTGAGGAAAAGCAATTTCAAGCAGGGGAGACTATAATGTCCCCCATCTCTTAGAGAGGTGATGAGGAGACTCAGTGGCCTAGGCACCCCCACTAGGTCATAGTCTCACACTGAGGGGGGGAAAGTCAATAAGTTAAAAGTTATATTTTTAAGTTGACTTAAGAAAGGAAAAGGATAATGGAGTAAAAGATAACTCAACAGAAGAATAGAATATTAACTCTGGGAGTTAACCTAACTCAACAAAGAATTATAAGGAAAAGTATAAGTAAGAGGTTGGGGCACACCTATTACTCATTCTGGTTCTGCATTAGCATTTGCTATTGCTCTTGAGCATTCAGTTTGGGGGTTTTTTTGTACAAACCCTTGTGAGCAATTCAGTGGTGAAATATCCACTCACCTTGTTCTGCAGCTTGGTCTCGGGGATGAAAGACTCGTCCACACCATTCTAGTCTCAGCCCATCTCCATCTAGCGCTTCAGAAGGTAGCAGGCCGTACTATTCTTGTGTTTCCAGCAAGGGCGCACCATCATCTAGAGGGAGGTTCAATCCAGCTTATCCTGAGGGCCTGGGGCCATTCCGACAGTTGGGTTTTGTTTGCAAGGGAAGGACCATCAGTTTGAGGGATTTTCTGGAGGGTTAACATCATTCTACATTTGTCTGCAGATTGGGATGTCTTGGAGCCATAGGGGATGTCCTTTGATTCAGTAAAACTCAGATCTAGGGAGATCTGCTTGAGATCTGAGTCCGAAACTTCTCCCATGGGATTCTCATAGCCCAATCTATATTCTTGGAGAGTTTTAGAGCACTTGGAGGCCTCCTTCATCAGGGCCGAACCAGCTAGGGTTTCAGTCATCCAGTAGGGCACACCATTCAGTGGAGGAATTCAGATCTACAGGGTTTGAGAGTGGATTTGGGAATTTGGACATCTGGGTTGTCCTTACAGTTGCCCGATCTACCATTTGGCATATTTCTCGGGATGATTGGACAATTTTCGTAGTAGGGCCGAATTATTCAGGGCTTCAACATTCTAGCAGGGCGTGGCACTTTCTAGCTTGGAGGTGGAGCATTAGTACAGCTCAGATCTACTTGATTCAGTCTTCATTATATATCCAGCCTTTGGAGGCTTATTTTGTATTGTTGGGAGAATTTTGTAGCAGCTCATATCTATTGCTTGTATGACCATCTGAGGTTTATGCCAGATCGACCATCTATTGTATTGATCTTACATTGCTCATAATAAAAAGGTCAGATCTTTGCTTGTGCTTCTACATCTTGAATATATTGTGATCTTCATGTGTTGATGAATCTTGTATGCACTTAATAACTCAATAAATACCTGCACATCAATAGATCAGTAGTAGTTAGTGATTCCAAGAAAAGATTTGGCTTGGGATCATTACAGTGTTCCTCGCGCTTGGAACTAGTATGCTTCTGACACTCATTCCTCCTTTGTAATGTAGCATTATTTTATTCTTTTTCAAGCTCTTTAAAAAATTTGAAAAATACAAAAAAATAAAAAATAAAACCCAAAAAGAGGACGGGAAATATATATTATTTTTTGGCAGCACAATGAGTCGCCCTTGGACAAAGCACATCCTTCAGTTTGCTCATCAAGATTTGGGATCTAGTATGACCTTAGGAAGTTGTTCTCGCTACATAGAGATGTGTCCTCCTCCGTTTGGTTATTCTTCCAAACACATGGAGAGTTTTTGTTGCCTCCTGCATCATGGACTTATGTCAATGCCATGTTTCCTGAGTCTGATCATCTTTAGTGCTATTGTCCAAGGGAAATTTTACCCAGCCTAAGTCGGCCTTTCTGCATTTTGTCTCTTGACCTCATGTCCAACCATCCTGAAAGTCCAATGAAGTCCTTGTTCAAAATTAATGAATTTCTTTGCCTGATCATCGAGATCCTCCTGTATGTTCCCAACGAGTCGTCGAAGACCTATGGGTAGTGAAGTCATACACTCACATTACACTCCTTCCCTAGTTTTGAAGATATTGAAGTTATTGCTCGATCTCTGAAGGCCTCGTATCCAGCCATCAGATGCCATTTCCTTCTTGAAGATGGATACTATACAAGTATATCTTTGATTTTGGGATGTAGATCCACTATGTATTGCTCGTGGATACACTTTATATAGTTATATGACATGGATACATAGTGTATTTGATTAATAGCCATGATTTATTTCATCTTAAGCATGGATATGCCTGCCTCAGAGAGACAATTGTTATTTTTGCAGATGGCACCTCCTGAACTCTGGTCCCGGGCTCACTCGCTTCGTACATTGGTGAAGATTTTGTAATGTATTTCGGCCATCAGATGCTCTTCTGACCTCACATATTAGGGGGCATCTGTTATAACCCTAAATTTCTCCATACATGAATACCTGACATTTGGCCCTCTTACTTGCTAATTTTTCCAAGCCATCATTTAGTTGCTCTTCATAAAAACTCATTTTTTGAAGATGTACGTGCCCTGCACCATTACTGCCCACGTACACATGCCTGCTGCACCACTACATCCCATGTACGTACGTTGGATGCACCATTACATCCTGCATATACTTGCAAAAGTTGCAAAAATTATAAATTTGTAAGGAATTTGTTGAGATTATAGGCTATTGGGTAGTTTCCCAACTAATCCACCGCCTATAGCCCGTCACTGAACCAAATAACCATTATTTTATCATATAAAAGGATGTGTTGGGGTCTCATTCCCAAGCTAAGCATAAGAATTGTGAAACTCTTCCCATTTCACATCCCCTACTTGCCCCAAACATTTGCAGCCTTGTTGTGAGAATTTCATTAGAATTCCCCATTTTTCCCTTTTTCCTCCATCATAAGCCCATTCCATTTCCAAGAACAAGTTTGAGAGGAGAAAGATATGCGGAGGTGCACTTGGGTCTTGGTGAAGAGGAGCCTGAACCAGGTTCGTGGAGCAGTAACCGACCTTGTTGTAAGTGATCATTGTGATATCAATAAAAGAAATACTTTTCATGTCCTGAAATATGATGTGTCAAATGTTTGCATTTGATTTATGTTTTATTCTAACATCTAATCCATAGTTTATATATGAAATGCACATTTGTAGTTTCAATTTTATCTGTTTATGAATGCAGGCCAGCCTTGGGAGGAGGTTTGCAGTCATCGAAGCTATCAAGCGCAAGAGGATCGACACCGGACGTGGAGTAAAAGGTACAATTACATGATCCTTCTCACCTTGTTTTTCATGTATGAGTCTGGGATACATTTGGGGTAGTTAGAAAAGTAGGAGACTTTTAGACAGTTTTGATCATCCTACACTGTAAACCCTGGTGTATCCATAGGGTTTTTTTTCTTGCTAGTAGTTGGGCCCCAATAACTCATGTTAATTGCTCAAAATTTAAAGGATCCCCATTTTAATTTTGTAAATACTATTATCAGTTGTTGATTGATCTAGTCTTGTCTTATTGAAAAAAATGGTGGGATAGATCCATTTCTTTGGTGATTGTTTTTTCCACATGATTCTTTGGGCCTGTCTTTTATAATATTGAAACCTGGTGATTTTTACTATTCAAGTCTCTTGAATTTCCTCGTATGTATTAGGAGCTTACTTGAAATAATTTAATTCATCAAGTTACCTTTGATCTACAAGGATTTTATTATCAAGATAATTTGAAAATTTGAAACAATTTGATT
The DNA here is from genome assembly GCA_009831015.1 of Picea engelmannii. Classification (NCBI taxonomy): domain Eukaryota; kingdom Viridiplantae; phylum Streptophyta; class Pinopsida; order Pinales; family Pinaceae; genus Picea; species Picea engelmannii. Next base: position 1,477,964 of record ML786467.1, on the reverse strand, counting down.
CCATCTTATTCATATTTTACTCACTTTACGCCTTAGAAGATTGTATATCAAATTTTATAGGTAATTACATAATTTTCAATTTGAGCTAAGGAATAAATTTTTTACGGACCATTTATTTTGATGTTTTCTTTGTTTTGTTTAGAAACAAATCTTATCATTCTTTCACAACTGTGAAACAAATTAAATTGTGTTTTATTATACTTTAAATAAACTTTTGATATTATTTTGATTCATATTTCAAACACATAGCTACATTAATTTGAGTATGAATCAATTTTTTATTTTAATAAAAGAACTTTGAAATATGAATATTTTATTTCAAACCTCATTAAATTATTTTTTTCATAAGTTCTTTTGTCATTATTAACACTACAAGTTTATTTAATGTTATATATATATATATATATATTAAAAGGAAACAACCTTATTATGGTGCATAAAGAGCTAATGATCAAATTTATCACTTTTTATTTTAAAAGTTGGTAAGTTTGACCCTTGTTAGAAAAATAAAGTAAATCAATTTAAGTTTGTTTTATGTTAGTGTATTTTCGTTTCATTTGGATGTATTGAAGAATGACTAATTCATTTTAAAACTTAAAATGAGAAAATCACGAAAATGAGTTACGTTTTGCAGTTCAAAACAAATCGCTTTAAATAATCATTTAGTTACTCCACCAAATCTGCCACATAAAGTTGCAAATCCTAGAATTAAATTAAATCCCTAAAGAAGGTTTAATGACGAGTCACAAATGGAAGTTATCTGATCAGGTTTAGAAGATATTGTTGCTCTATGCAAACAATATCTCCAAAATGGTTTTAATTATTTCCACATCAACAAATTGTGAGAAAGAAAGGAAAATAAAAGCTATTGAAGGCTGTATGGTTACCCAGTCCTTAGGAGTCAATGTTATTACGCCGAAAGGCACATACCTATTGATAATGGGCATAATTAATGATCTTTTAATCTTAAATTCTAATCTGATGGCTAAGCATTGAAGATGCTGGCATATTCTTAATCTTCCTCCAAAATCAATGCTTCAGATTTATTGTTCATAACTTCCTTGCATTTATGAAGGCATCCGTTAACATGTTTATTTTTTTACATTTACCTAATCACATTATAAATTTACTGTAAAAATACATAATTGCCACGTTCAAATGATTAAGGAGGATTAAAATATATGCAGGCCACGTTTATAGCATTAAACAATACTCTGCACACGTTTCATTTTGATGTCACTCATTCATTTTTTATATCTGAAAGGTCGTTTGATGCCACGACCTACACGGACGTTTAATATTCACCTGTCATTATCCAGAACGCACTTAAATCATACCATACCTTCGTCGCACATGGGGTAATTTCTGTCGTGCTCTATGTTAGAGTCTGCTCAATCGGCTCTTGTTCTGAATGGAACCCTTTCGACGTTCTCCAACCGCGAGTCTGTTGTTCTAGTTATTACCTCTGATATGAAGAATGAGACAAGATACAAATCGTCATGAGCATATTTCATTTGATATGTAAATATTCGAGGATTTTAGCATTTTTACGCGTCTGATTGGCGTGAAAATATTTTCGATAGTTATCAATTTCGGTTTGATGTTTTTTTTTATTCACAATTTTCTTTATTTAGAGTAGCTACAGAATCATATAGTCTATAGCCACTCTTAAAGTATTTACGTTATTGATTTGTTTTGTTTTATGTTTCACGGGTGTCAATTGTTAGTTATGAATTTTATCATGGCATGATCCTTTTATCTAATACGTCAAGGAAAATCGATCCAAATATAGCACCATTTTTATGGAACAATGCAGTGGGCTTGTTGGATGCATTTCAAGATTGATCCCAAAATTGGAGAAGATGCCAAATCGACTCCTTCATCTCATTCACATGTCAGATTAAATTCAAGACCCTCCATCACTGCTAGGAAATGAATTTAAAAATCTAGTCAGCGGGTCCTCATGGAAAGAGTTGCATAATATAAATCTCCACCAATCAGCTCATGAGGGAAACGGGATTGTATTGGATAAAATCATGCATCCAATCATGAATTTCTCCAAATATGTAGAGAGGAAAAAAGATTTCATGCATCCACAAAGATTCTAAGATCTGATTTTGTATCTACATATATGTAATTTGTTTAAACATTTATGAATTTGAAACTCGTGCCAGAACAGAGAGATAGTTTTGAGGAGTCGATTGTAATCAAATGAAGAAGAATATCGTAAATCAAGGATATGGGTTTTGTGTGTAACGATTCCATTTAGGTCCTACATGAACATGTTCCTAAAAAATGGAAAGATCTAAGAGATATGAACGATTTTCTAAAGAGGATTTTCTCATAAATCCTGTAGCGGGTGAATTCCAAATTCTTCATCAATTTGTAGGGTTTTTCCAGATAAAGAGAGGATTTGGCACATGGTTTTGAAGAATAATGTTCGGGCATGGATTAGTGATCATAAAATCAAGGATACCCTAAACCCAATGAAAAAAGAGTCATGATCAACGTCCAATTCAACGTGGCAATCACACCAACATATCTCGAGTTCATGGTAGCACATACAACACAAGATCACATTGAAGATTGATCCTTGGATCTTATGGAACTAATTGTCAATATTTTTATGAAGGAGATGAATACTAGAAATCATGTTTCTCTAGGAAAAATTGTTTTTAAAGTCAAAAATTGTCTTAGAGATCCATAGGTTTTGGATCTAGAAGAGATCATTGTAATGTATAAATACATGATCTTGAGAGCCTATGGGGGCCGAGGCGACTTGATGAGATCAATTCCCGATTCCGAAATTTTCCTCCCCTTTCTATTTTACCAACCTCTTTTTCCATTTATTTTCCCTCTTCTATATCTACCCTCATTTCCCATTTTATTTTATCCCTCCTCTTTTCCCTTTCTAGTTACTATAGTTAGTCGTTTTTCAAAAAATGACGGGTTGGTGGACTAGCGGATCTTCATATCCATCCATACTCCCATATCATGAGTCTGACTGACCATCGTTTTATTCTATACTTAATTGTTTCTACAGTCATGGGTTCAAGGGTTCAAGCTTTCATATTCCAAGTTCCACAATATCCATTTTTCACCCAAAGATATGCGATCTACATTATGATTTTCAGACTTGTCACGGGTGTCGAGATCCTTAATATTTCATTTTTATTGTATCCAAGTCCGACTGAATGCTCCCAACACTTAGCCTATTTTCTATCATTTGCAACAGTGCGGGTTCTCGAGTTGGAGGGTTCACAAAAGTTCCCAAATCCTAATTTCTCTCATCCATCCCCACCACCTTCGTGATTTTCCCAATACGAATTTAGTATGGTTTAATGATAATAACTCATCATGCAGGTTCTGTAAAGATCGTCATTAATAAGCGAAGGGCTCGAGGATATTTCTCATTAAACCGCATTAAAGCACGATTTGTCAAAGATTATATTAGTGTTATCCCTCTCAAGCTCTCATTGAAAATATTATCTAGATTAAAGGAACACTCTCATCAACTTAAGGCCACACTAGCTCAACAATAGTTATGCGGCAATACTCTGAATATTTTTGGGCATGAGGACTAGAAATTTCAGTGGTCTAGAGAGTATTCCTACTATTCATCCCCTTTTGCTTAGAAAGAAGTGATATAGACATCCGAAATTTATCGTGCAAGGTGTGTCCCTGAGGTTTTTGATTGCAAGGAACTGATTACATGGTGTATTGAGAAATACATACCGAGTTAGCGAATTATTCAAATTCAATACCATTCTCACATCTCTCTTTCACTAAGTGTTTTGTAAGATGTTGAAGCTCCCTGAGAGAACACTTAATTTAAAAGGAGAGGATTGCAAGGATTACCTGAAAAATCATGACACCAGACTGGACCTCTTTCCCGAGCTCTTGGAAGATCCTGTCATTGTCACAGAAGACATTACCAGGCTGCAGGTGAAATCATTAAAAAAACCCTTTCGGGAAATTGCTTGGTTGTTCACCAGGGTGACAAGCCAAGAAAGTGTTTCCATCATTTCCCGCATGATTCTTTATATATTGTATTTTATAGTCAAAGAGAAATCTATTTTCAATTGGGGAAAATTGATTTCCATTGAAATCTCCTCCCAATTGTCACGGTACAAAAAACACAAGAAATTATTTATAGCTTCTTATTTGGTGTTTGCGATAGCATATTGCTGTCAATTTCCAAAATTGTCTATCTGTAAGAGGGTGAACTATGAACTTGAACCAGTTACCTTATGTTACCAAGAGTTGTGGAGAACAAATCTTATTTGCATTTATATGAAGTTTTCAATGATTTTGTTTCAGTTTTCAAAGGATTTTTGTTTGTAAAATATACCCCCATAATATCCAACCAGGAAAATAAATTCCTAGATAAAAAGGGGACGTTGGAGGAAATGGAAAATCACAATGTTATCAGTAATTTCGGTTCTAAGGAAAATCTCTCCTTTCTTACATGCCATGTATATGATAAAATGTTTATTACGGAAGTCGCAAGGCAGTATAATTTTTGGTTGCACTTTTTCCATGAGAAACGGAAAAATCAATTCATACCCTTACCTTGGAAAAATGGGGACTTTATATTCAGGAATATAAACAAAATCGATGAATTTTCAAACCACTTCCACAACCTGAATTTGAAATATGCTGAAAATAAAAAGGGGGTTGACCCTAACGAAATTTTTGTGGAACATATATTGGCAGTAGGATTCAACATTTCATTTATTCATATTGTTCTGAGTGAAGCAGTAGACAATAACTTGGGCGCTCCTGCTCACAATGTTGGTGACTTGGAGATAGTACTTAGTACTAATGAATTTTACAAGAAGAAAGGAAAGGGTCCAAGTGAGAAGGGTGCAAACTCCCCATCTGTCACTCCTAATACAACCACATCTTAGAGAAATGCTCCAATGGCCCACCCAATAAAGAAAGTTATGTTGGATCATGTTGTCATTGATGCCAATGGTTTGATCGATTCATGTGATTGATTGATGTCAAGTGATTGATTGATTGATGATTGATGTAATATAACATTTATTGTCCTTGATGAGAATGCATAGATGAAGATGGATCAATGAAGTTTTCATTGATATGATGAAGATTGATCAATAAGTTGTCATTGATATGATGAAGATGGATCAAGGAGTTTTCATTGATACATGATGCATAGTTGATGTATATGATGCAGTGGTGGATTGATGCATATATGAATCATTATAGTCTTATCATGATTGATAAGGTTCACAAATGGATGAACTCCAAAGTGGTCCCCTTATGGTGAAAGCCCTCACGGGAAGACGCTTTGCGGATTGAGTTATCCTAGAAGAATGGTTGGAGAACCCATGCTTGTATGTGGAATAATGAGATGAAGATCAATGAATTTGTTCGTGAAACTATCCTATATCGATAGTGCTTATCATGCCATTTCCGGCGGTATGTGGAATGTCACATAACTCCTCACAGTTTGAGAGTTATGGCCTTACAAAGTTGGAGGACCCCCATGTGTTGGCTTGAAGCCCCAAATGGTCAAAGAAGTCAAAGTGCCCTAAAAGAAGAAATCATTATTTAAATGATAAAGTAAAGTGACAAAGTCAAGATGGATTATTTAAATAATAAAGAGAAGTGACAAAATCAAGAAAGATTATTTAAAGTATTGGAGAACTTTCTATTTATGAAAAGTGGTTAACCCTAAAATAAGGAAAATAGGTTAAGTGACCTAGAAATGGGTTAAGTGACATAAAAATGGGTTAAGTGACCTAGAGGATGAAAGTATAAATAAGATAGCAATCATCTATCGTATATTAATCCTTTTTATGGATCAATGGAGAGCTTCTTGTGAATATATTTTGGAGTATTGATGGTTAGCTTCTTGTGAGAGGTTCTTATTGGTGTGAACCTCTTGAGAATGATTGAAGATCTATTCTGAGGAAGAGAGCGCGAGGAGGATCTCATGGACCCATCAAAGTTTCAGCAATGTCGGATATCTTGATGACAAAAGTATCGTAGCTTCAGAAACCCTAGTTTATGAGGTATACACGGGTTGTACTGGGCATGGGAGCATACACATGCAGGTTGTATGAGGACGGGGCATGTACAGTTGATGGATAGATGAAGACTTGTGTTTGAGTTGGTGCCAAGATCTTGGATGATGAGGCAGGTTCCAGATCTACATTCTATGCACTCAGATCTATCACTAAGACACTGGTATGGTTACATTATTGTCTTGATGGATAATATTGTTTGATGTGTTTTGAATGCTTAGGGAATTATTGGTATGGCTTCTATGATGTGGTTCCATTTGGTTGATTTGGTTGATGGAGTGAGAAGCACTCTTCTGATTCAGTGGTAACATGATTTCTATGGTATACTAGTTGTTTATACATGATTGAGATAACATTCATATTGATTCGTTGTGGTTCATGAGAAATATATTGGAGATCTTGGAGATGTTGTGACTAGATGGTGGTCAGATTGGACAGTCAGAGACAAAAGAGAATGATATATTGATTGCATAGAATCTGAGATGATCTTTAAGGACAAACCCTAACAACTCAGAAGGTATACGCAGGTTGTTGTATACACTGGCCGCGTGCATACACAAGTTGTAGTGAGCCAGGGCGCGTACACACACTGGCTACACTACTGACAGGTCGCATACCTGTTGACATATTGATATCTATTGAGGATTGTTTCCTCATCTCAGTTGGTGTTGAGGGTGTAAGATGAGTCTTGCAATATAGAGTTGGTGCTCTTGTAGAGTTGTACTCTATTCAGTTGTTGCTGATAAACCCCTGGATTATTGTCCATAATAAAAATAAAATTGTACATACATCTTGTGTTCTTTGTGTTCCTTATGGTGATGACTTGTTGATGATATATTGTTGATATATGTTGTTGATATATGTTCACATCTAACTAGTTATAAATGACAGCAATAGGTGATGAGTAAATGATGAATATTAAGTAAGGGTTTTGTGTAAGAGGGAAGTTTTGGGAAAAATATCCCCACACTCATTCATCCCCCCCTCTAAGTGTGGTAGGTGTGTCCAACAATTGGTATCAGAGAAGTCCTTCACTACAAGCCTTAACAAGCTTGAAGGAGATCCATAGACACACAAATGGATAATGAATTTCCAATCCTTGATGAGGAAAACTATTCTACTTGGAGAATAGAGATGAGATTACATTTGAAGACAATGGGAGCAACAATTTGGAAGGAAACCATTGGTGGATCGGTTCCATTAAAGAACAAGTCAAAGTTTGCAGCTCAAAGGGAAGGAAAGAAGAATGATGCATTGGCTCTCAAGACCATTCTTAGTGGACTCTCAAGCCCTATCAAAGAGAGCATGGGACAATGCACTTCCGCCAAGGATCTATTGATAAATCTAGAAGAGACATATCAAAGAAAGAAAGAGAAATAAGATGTTGAAGACCACTCCATCAAGATTATCAAAGGTAAAGAATCTCCAAAAACCCTTGATTGTATTATTTCCAAATGTGATCTTGAAAACATTTCAAGTGAAGATAAAGAATCAAGTGATGATAGCACAAAGGAATATCTTGAAGACATTTCAAATGAAGGAAAAGAATCATGTGATGGTGTTGGCAAGAAGGAAGATATTGAAGGTAAAGAATCTCCAAAGACTCTTTATTGCAATGATTCAAAATGTGATGATGTTGAATTTTTCTCAAGTGAAGAAGATGATCTAGAAATAGTTTGCGTAAAGTTTGATGATAGTTATCCCATGGAAAGAATAGAATAAAATCTATTAGAACTTCAAAAGGAAATTGAAGAGGGTTTATATAGATATAGAAGTGATCATTTTTATACACACTATAACTATCTTTCGGATAACACTAAGAATTTTCTTAGGAGGATTCAAAGGTACATATTGAAGTTAAAGGGAATGCTCAAAGAACAACAGAAGAGTTCTAAGACTAAATTAGAAGAAAATAAAGAAGATATCTCAAGACTAAAGAATGAAAAAGAAGATATGAAGGTAGAGGATGAGATTAGCAAAAGTTTTGAAACTATTGTCCATCTCAAATCCAAATTGAAGAAGCCAAAAGAGTAGAAGAAATTTTGAAGAATCAAATTAATGAAAAAGAAGAGTCACGTTGTAAGTTAGAAGCCAAAATTGTTGACCTTAGAAAGAAGGTAGAGAATTCAAACAAATTTGTGAATAGCTCAAGAATCTTGGATGAGATATTGGAAATTCAAAGATCACCATGTGATAAATCAGGTCTTGGATACAAAGGAGAAGATACACATGCTAAAGAAAGAACCTCAAAGAAGCATGAGGTAAGTCCATCAAAGAAGGAAGACAATGTTGCAAAACAAACATCTACACAAGGAAAAGAAAATTTCAAAAGAACAAAGCAAGGAAGACATCAAGAAGTTATTCTTGGGACACCAAAGCAAAGGTATGAAAGTATTTTTCATGGGCATTGTTATTCATGTAATGGATATGGTCACAAATCTTTTGAGTGTAGATCTTATGAAAGGAAGTATAATGGAAGATTTTATAACACCATGAGGTGTTGGAGATGTGATCAAGTAGGACACATTGTTGTTCATTGTAACACCATGAGATGCTACAACTGTAGTGGATTTGGCTACAAATACCAGGAGTGATGGAACACTAGAATAAATTCCATGAAGAAGGAATGAAGTAAGAAAGGGAGACGTATTTGAAAACATGGATACTTAGAGCTCAAGTTCTGAGAAGAAGGAACCTCTATAGAAGTGGGTGAAGAAGACATAATAGCCACAACAGGATGAAAGACTGAAGGGAAGCTCAAGTAAGTCATCTACTGAAACATACACGGGTGACAGTGGTATCAGTTGCGTACATACACATGCTGACCTTGTATAGGTTGCGTACATATGAGAGTTGTTGTGCAGCAGGCCGCGTATATGTTGTAAATCCTTGGGAAAAAGGAAATGCACATGGGTTGCAGCTTGAAGTGATGGTATAACTCTATGTTGTAGGGTCTGACATTGTTTATTGTAGGTTCTGACACTGTTTGTTGCAGGTTTTCATGGTTCTACGTTATATCATGTAAGGTGACGATGAAAAATAAATCTTGGTTGCATGGCACTAACCCATGAGTATGGATTGATGTTGATCTGTTGGGGTACATGGCTGGTACATAATTGAGTTTTATTGATATATCTTATGATGTATTATTGGAAGCATATGGATATCATGGTGCATGCATTTTGCATGTGGTTGAGATACATATTGAGACATGTAGTTGGTGAGTTGAGTTAATAGTCATGTTGTACATCATTGGGGAGTCATAGCTTGTTGATGCATGGTTGATGTACTTGTTTGGTACAAGTGGTGATACATGTTTGGTACACTCATAGATGGCATATGCTTGTTGATACTACACCATTGGTACTACTTGATCATCACAACAATTGGTATATGTTTAAGATACATGATTGTGGCACTTGGTTCATGATGGAGACATATCATGAGTGATATGACACATGGTTGGAATATTGGTAGATTCACATGGTTGGCATATTGGTAGATGGACATGTTGGCATATTGATAAAGGCATATGATTGATACATTCCATGGATGATATCTTTTGTCACTTTGCATGATGTTGATGTACATGGATGATGTACATAGGTGTTGTGCATGATGAACACACTTTTTTGTACATGGATGTTGTGCATGGTGGGCACATTTTGATACATGATTGATATTTGGATCATGATTCTCTATTTTATTGTTGACATATCTTGTTCTTCATTATGATTGATATAGCATGATTTTGATGCATGAATAGGTCCAAGTATCATTATATGGTAGCATATTGTTCATCTTTCAGAGAAGATAGGGGGAGACATACCCATAGGGGGGGTCATTCTTATGCTCATGATTCTAGGAGGATATATTTATCAGATGCATACCTAGAAAAGAGCCCTATATTTGAAGAAAGAGCACAGAGGAATAATTCCAGGAGGAGCGATGTTCACAGGGGGAGTATGTTCGATGTATCTTCATCATTACATCATATTGATATCTCTTGTTCAAAAAAGGAGATATTATTCAGCGAAAACAAGATAGGGGGAGCAGCCCCAAGGAAATTTCAAGCAAGGGGAGAAGCCCCAAGAGGAAATTATCCCTTTTCCATTGATGTCAAAGGGTGAGAGATAATCACATTGATGTGATTGATGTCTATTGATGGGGAGAGATTGATGTGGAGAGATAGTCACATTGACTATTGATGTAGAGCATGCCTTATCTACATGTTGACATCAATAATTGGTAATTGGTGTTGACATCAATGTTGGTATTTCCATCAATTCCAAAGGGGGATATTGTTGGATCATGTTGTCATTGATGCCAATGGTTTGATTGATTGATGTCAAGTGATTGATTGATGTCAAAAGATTGATTGATTGATGATTGATGTAATATAACATGTATTGTCCTTGATGAGAATGCATATATGAATATGGATCAATGAAGTTGTCATTGATATGATGAAGATGGATCAATAAGTTGTCATTGATATGATGAAGATGGATCAATGAGTTGTCATTGATACATGATGCATAGTTGATGTATATGATGCAGTGGTGGATTGATGCATAGATGAATCATTATAGACTTATCATGATTGATAAGGTGCACAAGTGGATGAACTCCAAAGTGGTCCCCTTATAATGAAAGCCCTCATGAGAAGACGCTTTGCAGATTAAGTTATCCTAGAAGAATGGTTGGAGAACCCATTCTTGTATGTGGAATAATGAGATGAATATCAATGAATTTGTTGGTGAAACTATCCTATATGGATAGTGCTTGTCATGCCATTTCCGGTGGTATGTGGAATGTCACATAACTCCTCATGGTTTGAGAGTTATGGCCTTATGAAGTTGGAGGACCCCCATGTGTTGGCTTGAAGACCCAAATGGTCAAAGAAGTCAAAGTGCCCTATAAGAAGAAATCATTATTTAAATGATAAAGTAAAGTGACAAAGTCAAGATGGATTATTTAAATAATAAAGAGAGGTGAAAAAATCAACAAAGATTATTTAAAGTATTGGAGAACTTTCTATTTATGAAAAGTGGTTAACCCTAAAATAAGGAAAATAGGTTAAGTGACATAGAAATGGGTTAAGTGACCTAAAAATGAGTTAAGTGACCTATAGGATGAAAGTATAAATAAGATAGAAATGGTCTCTTGTATATTAATCCTTTTTTTGGATCGATGGAGGGCTTCTTGTGAATATCTTTTGGAGTATTGATGGAGAGCTTCTTGTGAGAGGTTCTTATTAGTGGGAATCTCTTGAGAATGATTGAAGAAGTATTCTGAGGAAGAGAGTGAGAGGAGGATCTCATGGATGCATCAAAGTTTCGGCAATGTCAGAGATCTTGATGGAAAAAGTCTCAGAGCTTCAGAAACCCTAGTTTTTGAGGTATACACGGGTTGTAATAGGCCTAGGAGCATACACACACAGGTTGTATGAGGATAGGGCACGTACAGTTGATGGATAGATGAAGACTTGTGTTTGAGCTGGTGCCAATCTCTTGGATGATGAGGCAGGTTCCATATCTGCATTCTATGGGCTTAGATCTATCACTGAGACACTGGTATGGTTACATTATTGTCTTGATGGATACTATTGTTTGATGTGTTGTGAATTCTTAGGGAATTATTGGTATGTCTTCTATGATGTGGTTTAGTTTGGTTGATTTGGTTGATGGAGTGAGAAGCACTCTTCTGATTTAGTGGTAACATGATTGTTATGGTATACTAGTTGTTTATACATGATTGAGATAGAATTCATATTGATTCGTTGTGGAGCATGAGCAAGCTATTGGAGATCCTGGAGATGTTGTAACTGGCTGGTGGTCAGATTGGACAGTCAGAGACAGAAGAGAATGATATATTGATTGCAGAGAATCTAAGTTGATCTTGAAGGAAAAACCCTAACAACTCATAAGGTATACATAGGTTGTTGTATACATTGTCCGTGTGCATATGTGGGATGTAGTGAGCCAAGGAACGTACACACACTGGCTACACTACTGACAGGTCACGTACTTGTTGACAGATTGATATCTGTTGAGGATTTTTGCCTCATCTTAGTTGGTGTTGAGGGTGTAAGTTGAGTCTTGCAATATAGAGTTGGTGCTCCTGTAGAGTTGTACTCTATTCAGTTGTTGTTGATAAACCCCTAGATTGTTGTCCACAATAAAAAGAAAATTGTACATACATCTTGTGTTCTTTGTGTTCCTTATGGTGATGACTTGTTGATGATATATTGTTGATATATGTTCACATCTAACTGGTTATAAATGACAACAATAGGTAATGAGTAAATGATGAATATTAATTAAGGTGTTTTGTGTAAGAGGGAAGTTTTTGGAAAAAGAGCCCCACACTCATTCAGCCCCCCCCCCCTTCTAAGTGTGGTAGGTATGTCCAACAAGTTACCAACACTAGTTCTAGCGGTGGAGGAGAAAAGAATCCCCCATCGGGTAAAATTGAGAGCTTGCACAAGCTTCCTCTGAGAAAAAAGAGGAAAAAGGTTGTGCAAAAGGAAGAATACCACCACATAGAAAGTGACATCAACAACTTCTCCCTTGAAGACATGGATCTCAATGTAGATATAGATAATATTTTTCCCACAATGGATCAGATAGGGAACATGGCCCATCAAAATTCATCATTGGAAACCATTGAAAATGAGACCTTTAATGAGGAAGAGTCATTTTCTTTTTAGAGTGTTGTTTTTTATAGGGAATCCAAGAAATTGATTATTGAGAAAGGTGATATGAAGAATAAAAAAGGAAAATATCATTCATAGGTTGACCTAAGAGATATGAATCCTTCCCATATTTCTAATATTCATAGAGAAACCAGGGATGCTCTGGATGACTCCATTGGTGGTCTTGAAGTGGAAAACATGAAATTGAGAGAAAGGATCAAGGAACTGGAAGACGCCTTAATGCCTCTTCCACTTCTTGCCATTCCTTTAAAAATATTCGGACACACCACACCTATTGCTAAATTAAAAGGATCCTCAAGCCTACTTACATCAACCAGGTGCTATGTGGAAAGAAATATTAACAAAATAATGGCATTGATTACAGAGGCATGGGAAACTTCGAAAAACATTTCTTCTTTTGGATCGAGGGTGCATTCCTTCCATGAGTATTTGAAAGTTGACTTGAAAAATGAATAAGGTTTTTACCTTGATTTTGTACTACCCTTTGGAAATAGATTCTCCAAACATGACAGAACTAAGGAGAAGAGAGGAGGATATCCCCTCCCCAAGCCGGATAAAACAGTTGAACGTGTGTTGGAAAGAAAAGATAAAAAACTTGAATAATATTGTTCAAGCGTGCAACCAAGCTATATCAAAGAGGGAAGAATTATTCAATAGGCTCATGGATATAGACTTAGATAGGAGTAATAACAAAGTACAAGAACCAAAACTAATTCTCAACTCGATATTCTTCACAAAGCAACAATTTGAAGAAAAAGTTGAGATTGTTTAAGGGTTGTCAGTTGAAAATTTCTATGGTATACTTGAATATGATGAGGACGACATAGACAACTGGCTAGTGGACTACTCCGTGAAAAATCAGGACATTGAAGAATAATTACATGGCATTTCCCTTGATCTAATAGATTTGGAGGGAAGTCTGTTCAACATCAAAATCTGACATGAAATCAATGTGGCACCAATGAAAAGTTATATTGAATAACTGTTCAAGAAAGCTATCGACAAATTGACTAATGAGGGGAAAGAAATAGTTGAGACGGTTCCTATAACCGTTAATGAAGACAATAAAAGGACTCCAGCAATCAAGTGAAGAACAGAGAGACCATCATAGTAAGTTTATGTTGATCACATCTCTCTTTCTTTTTCAAGTCCTTCATCCAGTTACTTCACTTCTTTGAATAGAAAGGTTTAACTGAAGAATGATAAATTCTTTTTTCTTCTTACCAGGTCTTTCTCATTCTTTTACCTCCGACCATCTTCCTTCTACAAGCTTCACTCTTGTGTATATTTTCTTTATGGTCCGCGGGAACCCCAATCCCAGTCTTTAAGACAAATGTGTTTTAAATTTCAAAGAATATGTAACAAACTATATATTTTTTAGAAATTTCAAGAGAGCTATTTCAGGATCAGTTTCGACTGTTCTTCGTAACTCTGATTTTTTAGTATAAAGTATTTGAGATTGATCTATCATTACATTTATTTCAGTTTCCCATGTGTCCACTCTGTTAAATTTGTCTTATGCATGTGGATCATCTTCTTTTTATTTTTATGTGATCATAAATATTTATTTTAAACTATGATGGATGTGAGGAATTTTTTTTTGTTTTATTTAAATGTGTGAATGTGTGTGATTCCTGGTCCATTCTCAGGAAATTTATTTTAAAAAGAAAACAAAACATTTTCAGTTGATATTTCTTACAATATTTATATTTCTTTGACTACCACGACAAACTTCTATCAAGTCCCATATTCTAAATATCTAGAATTTGAAGAAAATATTAAAGTAAAGAGGAGTACCACCTATATAAAAATGCAGGGGGATTTACATCCTCGTGAGGTTTTCGTTTTAGTACTAACGAATTCAGGCGTCAAGATTTTTGGCAACCATACTGGGGACTGAATTGAAATTTGGAACCTAATATAGCATTTTTGAAAATATATGACTTTTCCCCAGGATGATCAACCCCACTTGGAAATTGGATTGAACAATCAGTGAATCATATTAAACCAACTATAGAATCTAGTAATAACAACATCTAATACCTAAGAAGAGTTAGAAAGGTCCTGGCAAATATTTTTCCAAGAAGAAGAAATAGAAATCCTCCGGAGACAGAGGACAGACAAGCAAGAAGACTGAAGAGACCAAAGGCTAGATAGAGTATCACAAGAACAAGGTCAGGATTGAATATGGATGGAAACAAAGGACCTATTACCATAAGAAAAAGAAAGAAACTCTTTATTTTGAGAAGTGAAAATCATATTCCTGGAATATCTCCATATATGTCATAAAGAAATGAACAACCATAAGAAGAGACGCATGTGGAGAGACAAGGAGGTGGAAGAGATCCTACAAGAAATCAAGAAAACCTAAGGTTTGAAAATCGAAGAA
The DNA here is from genome assembly GCA_009831015.1 of Picea engelmannii. Taxonomy (NCBI): domain Eukaryota; kingdom Viridiplantae; phylum Streptophyta; class Pinopsida; order Pinales; family Pinaceae; genus Picea; species Picea engelmannii. Next base: position 1,462,804 of record ML786467.1, on the reverse strand, counting down.
GAATAAGAGAATCATCATTGAATATTCTAGGTGAGAAACATGACCTCCATGTTCTCCCTAAGGGTACCTTAAAGGAATTTTATGGAGACAGAGTAATTGATGCAAAGAGGCACCTTCACTTATCTCTTGATGTTTGTGATTTTCACCGTGTTGAGTATGATGAAGCCATGGTAAGGTTATTTCTGCAAACCCTAACCGAAATAGCATATGAATGGTATATGACACTACCCAATAGATCAATTTTCTCATTTAATGACCTTGAATCCATGTTCCTGACTATGTTCACCCCTCCAATTGCTTATCATACCCTTTTCACGGATTTCACCCAGATTGGCTTGAAGAAGAGTGAAATAATACAAGATTTTAATCTCAGGTTCAATAGAACTTTGAGTAAGATTCGAAAAGATAAAGTACCAAATGACCCAGTCATACTCGATTGTTATAAGAATGCAATTCCCCTAAATGTGAAATATGGTATCATAACATCCCAAATTGATACTTTGGAGGAGGAAATGACTAAATCCACTGAGATCGAAGAAATTATGATTGAAACGGGTTCCAACCCTGACATTATACTGGGAAAAGTACAAAGGAAGATGAGAGTATTAAGTATTAACAATCAAGGAGCTTCTAGTTTAAGAAAGAAGGAAGAATTTAAGCCATGATCGGCCCAAAATCAAAGGAGGATTTTTCAAGGGAACCATACCAGACGTAAAGGTTGAAAAAGTGGCGGCACAAGAAACTAAGCAAAGAATTTAAATTGCATAAATTAATATAACTATCAAAAAAATGCAGAATGAGATAACCAGACTAAGGAGGGGAGACAATTATGTGGAAAATCCAAGGATTCCAATCCCAAAGCAAAGAAGGAACCCTCCCCAAGAAAACAGAGTGAGGTTTGAAAACATGGATAATATGCAAAGACCAAGGGTTCCCAGGCAGCCTACCCCCAATGCATGTGTTTTGGATGATGTGTATGATGAGAAAATAGTTGAGCAAGAACATTATTACTCACCTAATGAAAGTTATTAAACCGTGCAGATGGATGGATGCGAGACGTCCATGTATGTATTTGAAGAAGGTGAAAACGACCCCAAATCGCAAGAAAATGTCGCCTAGACAAGAGGATATGTAAATAGATCCAAGAATAAGAATGACTTTGAAAAAGATAACCAAAAAGATAAATAAAAAACAAATGATAAAAGGGAAAATGAGAAAGTGACATATAGCATTGGAAGTAAAAGGAAACACCTAACATCAAACTCCACTCAGATGACATATAATGTTGTAGATGACTTAAGTAAATTAATGATAACTCTTCCTTTTACAGAAGTGCTTAAGATTCCCCAACAAAAGGAAAATATTTTGAAAGTGTTGGGTGATCCATATAAAAGAGTAGAAGTTGTTGTTACCAGTCTAAAACAAAGACAAAATGAGTCAAGTGCCAAGATAAGAGGTAAAATTAATCCCTTATACATTTCAATTGAAAACCATGATGTTGCACTACATAATTGTTTAGTTGACATTGGCATGACAAATGCTATCATGCCATTGACTATCATGGAGGCATTGGGCATGAGTTTCACTAAATATTATGAAAATGGTGAAAGTATATATGCAATTGATTCTATAAAAGTGTCATATTATGGATAAATCAAGGATTTTTATGCTTGGATCATGGCAGCCCCCCATATTATTAAATTTTTCAATATTATTGTGGTATACCTTCCTCCGACTTATGGAGTTGTGCTGGGAAGATATTGGACATCCATGATCAGGGGATATATAATGAACAATGGAAGTTTCATGATTTTTCTAGGAAAATAAAGAGCAATGATTAAGGTTCCCTATGATCCTAGGAAACCCTTCTCTTTCAAGAATAATAATAATGAATTAATGGAAGATTATATAGACGTCAGTATTGGAAACTATGTTATCCTAGACATGGAACATAATGAAATCCTAGAGAAAGTTCAAGATGTGAATAATCAAGAATGTTTGTTTGAAGGATATTGGAGGATGTCACTCGATGGAGCTTGCTCAAACTCCGACAGTGGAGTTGGAATTGTTCTTATGATTCCAAGTAAAATTGTGCATCCACATACTATTAGACTGGATTTTTCATGTACTAATAATGACGCAAAATATGAAGTCTTGATTCAGGGGATGATTCTTGCACAAGAAATGAAGATAGAACATCTAATTATGACTGGCGAATCCGAGTTGGTGTTTAATCAGGTCACCTAGAGGTATAAAATCAATAAGGAAAGACTTATGTTATATTTCAAAAGAGTTAACGAATTGATGGAATATTTCAGTTCTTTCAACATTTCTTTCATTCTAAGGAACAAGTATCATAAGGCAGATTCATTGTCCTTGGCGGACCTATTTTCAAACCCAAACGATATACAAAGAAAAACATATTTTCAAGTAGAAAGAGCATCCTGACCTTCTATACCCGATAACATGGAATATTTGCAAGTGTTTGAGAATGATGAACAACTAGAAAATTTCTTGTTGAAAGATGATGATAATGAAGACAATCACATGTATATTTTCCCTAAAGATTGTATACAATATGATTCTATTTTTACTAAATATGATCATGCTAAGAATATCCTAGAAGAAGTCTCAATTCAAAAACTGCAAGAAAAAAGAAAGGTCAATATTAGAACTAATAGTTCCCTGAAATATGTCAACTTGGGAGTTGATTGCACCACTGAGGAAGTTGATCAATATGTTGCATTGTTTAAAGAATACATTCATGTGTTCACATGGACCTATGATGATTTGAAATGTTATGATAAAACAATATTCGAACACATCATTCCTTTGAGAGAAGAAGTTAAACCTGTCAAGGAAAAAATAAGGAGGATGAACCCCAAACTGAAACCACTGGTAAAGATTGAATTGGAGAAATTAATCAAGGCTATAATAATTTATCCCATTAGACATTCTAACTGGATTTCAAATCCTATGATAGTAAGAAATAAGACTGGGGAAATATATATGTGTGTCGATTTCATAGATCTTAACAAAGCAAACATAAAGGATAACTTTACTTTACCTAATATGGAGTTCATTCTCCATCAAGTCACTAGATCATCCTGCATGTCCATGTTGGATGGTTTTTCTAGATATAACCAAGTCTTGGTTGTTAAGGAATATAGGGAAAAGACAACATTTATAACACCTTGGGAGACATATGCATATGCTACAATTCCCTTTGGTTTGAAGAATGTTGGAGCCACATTCCATAGGGCCATGGATCATGCATTTAGTGTGTTGATATGAAAATGCATGGCATACTATCAAGATGACTTGAAAGTGCATTTAAAAAAAAGGGGTGATCATATCCATCATTTGAGAGAAGTTTTTGATAGATGTAGATTATATGGTGTCTCTCTAAATCCAAATAAATGCTTATTTGTCGTAAACCAATGAAAACTATTGGGTCACATTATGTGAAAGGAAGGGATTTATATGGATCCATAAAGAGTTAAATCAATAAATGAACTCAACCCTTTGTCATCCAAGAAAGGAGTTCAAACATTTTTTGGCAAGATCAATTATGTTCGAAGATTTGTTCCTGATTATGCAAGTATTGTGAAGCCAATCAATTTATTGTTGAAAAAGGAGCATAGGTTTGAATGAACAACGAACACCCAAGAAGCTTTCAATAATATGAAAATATCAATTACCACAGCTCTAGCCATCATTAGTCTAGATTTTCAAAGGGATTTTATCATCCATTTGTTCTCCACAGAAACAATTGTTGCATCTGTTCTTACTCAAAGGAATACCAAGGGTGAAGAACTCCCAATCATATTCATGAGAAAAACCATCCATGATTATGAATTAAGATATTCATAAATGGAAAAGAAAGCATTGGATCCTGTAAAAGTGGTGGTACACTTTCGAACACACATACTAAATTCTCATGTTATTGCTTATGTGGCACAGACCCCCACCTTAGCAGGGTCTGTTGACCTCCCGATCTTTGGATCTTCAAATTCCCAAGACGAAATGGATTCTTGGTCCCTGTTGGAACCTTCAACACTTAATGACCATAGGTCCTTTTATAAACTCCACTCATGCGAACATGCACTTAGACACGATCCTCCACTGCATGTGACCACTGACGTGACCATAACCTTAACCCAAAAAGGCGTGTCGGGTTTCGCAATGTTTGGACTTCCGTTGCAAGGCACCCCGACTCCTTCGATTCCTAAAATCCCAAAATAGACTAACGGTCCCTATATCCTCCCTTAAGTCCAACTGATGTGACCCTCGGATGTGACCTGGGGCCCAACCTTCGAGCATGTCGGGATTTTGCATGTCGAGACTTTGTAAAGTGACTTTGCTCTATTTTCTTGATATCTGAAATGTCAAAATTTCCCCGCCACAGATCAACGGTCTCGATATTTTACGTATTTTGCATATCGGGGATTTGTGAAGTGGCCCTCTCCCCTTCTCCCGAAATTTGAAATCGCAATGACAGCTTATGTCAGATTGATGGTCTTGGTTTCTCGTGATCCAATGCTCCAAATCCTTCCTTATCCTATCGAGATTTTGTGACTCGCGATTCCTGAAAACAACTTCCTCCACACTCCTGACTCACGAAATGACAATATTTTGAAACACCTGATTGACAACTCACACTCCTTGGGATTTAACGACTATTATCTCTCCTGATCTTGCGAGTGTTGAAAGACACTCAGTCTTATCCTCTCCGTTGATCTACTGGATCCAATGGTCCACAAAAAATCAGTGTTTCTCCCTCCGAGAATTCCAACTGTTCGTTCAGGTTCTCAAAGACACCTAGCCAAATAGCTTGGCGTCTTTCCTCCTGATCTTGGTTTCTGATACGTGACTTTGACCCTCATCCTTCCTTTGAACTTTCCAAATATATATCCCTCCTAAGCTTGATTATTACTGCAAACTCAAGGATTATAAGGGATTCTTGCACGCACTCCTTGCGGCCTTCACGATAATATCCGATTATCCAAACACTCCAAATCTAGGCACTCCTTGCCACAGAAGTTATTCAACCACTCCATTGGGTTGGAAAAGTATAAGACTTCAACCTAGCCTATGCACACCTTGCACAAATCTGTGCTATACTTTCACTTCTTTTGGTATGAGAACAAATCTATCTCTCCTGAGCTTTTCTAAGGTAAAACTCAGAATCTTGTCAACACACTCCTTGCAGAAATTCTCAAGATGAGAATACATTGAAACTAATACTCCCCCTCTCACGGGCTTCATACATTCAACATGAAATCACACACATAAAGAATTGAAACAAATGCATAACAAAGCATATAAGAAAACTGTAAACATACCATTCAATAGATGTAAACAGTAACCATAACAACACCATGAAATTGAATCAAAGCATTCTTATATTAATTCAATTTCTTCTGTACATGGTTTCTATAGCAACAATTGTCTACTCAAACAACTTCTACAATCTATCTTCTTCTCTGCTCTCCTATGCTCTCTCTTTCTCTATAGCTTATGCTCTTACAATTGAGAAAATTATGATAGTTTCTTGAGTTTTCCCTCCTACAACTCTAATCTATCTAATCGAAATTAAAGACTACAACTACTTTACATTTATTACATTAAATGTATCCAACTAGTAGATGAGAGCAATGCTCAAGATATGCATTACAATCCCCAAAACATTTAATAACAATTACATCCTCCCACCTATTACATTAATGTTTAATCTTTAAATTTTAAAACATCTTCAAAATGTGTGTTGGTGCGTATCCATCTATCCTCCACTTGTGCTCGCTTGCGATGCTCCTGCATCATACTCCTCTGGCTGAAAAATTCATGGACTCTTGTCCATGAGATCCAACAAGTCTTTCCATGTTTATGGATATATGCTTCACTTTCCCAATTGGCATATTCAATTGGGTGTCCCTTCCACTTTACCAAGTATTCAAAATATGTCTTCATCTGGGTCTTCTTGCCAACTCTCTGATCAATTATCTTTTCTATCTGCAGATTTTTGGCTATAGGTATCTTCTTGACCCACTGAATTTCCTTATGATTCTCTGCCCCATCTGTTTCATCTTCTCTGTAAGGATACAAATCTACTACATTGAATATGGGTGATATGCCCACATCATCTGGCAATTCTATTTCATAAGAATTTGCCTCAAATTTTCTCAAAATATTACACAACCCTATCTTTTTTATCTTCAGTTTATTATACGTTCCCCTTGGGAACCTTTCTTTCTTGAGGTGTGCTAAGAATAAATCTTCCACTTCAAATTGAATATCTCTTATATGTTGATCTATTCTGCACTTATATTCCTAGTTGGAACTCTGCAACCACTCTTTAATCTTACTATGGAGCTTGTGCATATCTGCTGCAAAATCTTTTGCTCCAACACTTCTAAACTCATTCTTCTCTAAGTATCTCAACTCAGATACTCCTCTTGGCTACATTCCATACATTATCTGGAATGGTCTTTTTCTTGTGCTCAGGTTAGGTGATTCATTATATGAAAATTCTGCTTGTGGCAGAATCCGATCCCACTGACTATGATGTTCAGCTACTAAACTCCTCAATAAGTTCCCTAAACTTCGATTTACTACCTCAATTTGTCCATCCGTCTTAGGGTGATATGATGAGATAAAATATATATTCATCCCTAACTTTTTCCGTAGTGTCCTCTAGAAATGACCAACAAATTTGGTATCTTGATTCGAAACAATACTATTGGGTAAACCATGAAGTCAAACAACTTCTTTGAAAAACATATTTGCAATGTGTGTTGCATCATTGGCCTTCTGACATGGAATGAAATGTGCAATTTTTTAGAATCTATCAACTACCATGAATATGGAATCACAACCTCTCTGTTCCCTTGGCCGTCCTAACACAAAATCCATGCTTACCGTATCCCACGGTCTCTCTGGTATTGGCAATGGTTGATATAACCCAGTATTCTGTCTTTTCCCCTTTGCGTGCTAGAAAATTCCACATTTGTTCACAAACTTCTTGACATCCATCCTCATCCCTGGCAAATAATACAAACTATTCAGTTGTGCAAATGTTTTATCATGGATGAAATGTCTAGTCAATCCTCCACTATGCTTTTCCTTCAAAAGGTTTTCTCTCATAGAACCCATTGGGATACACAATTGATTTCCTTTGAATAACAATCAATCCTTAATTAAGTACTCAATCCATTGGCTTCTATCTCTCAGAACATGATTCTCACATGCTTCATAAGCATCCTTAAAATCTGAATCATCTCTGTACATTTCCTTAAGGCTATCAAAACCTAAGGTCTTCACACAAAACTCCTACAGAATCAAACATTTCCTACTCAATGCATCAACAACCTTTTTATCATTCCCAGAAATGTTCTTTATAACAAAAGTAAATTTCTGCATAAATTCAACCCATTTTGCATGTTTATGGTTCAGTTTCTCTTGTCTGGTTATAAACTATAAGGGTTGGATGTCACTATACAAAATGAACTCTTTCGGAACCAGGTAGTGCCTCCATTTCTTCAATGCTTGTATGACTGCATAAAACTCCTTATCATACGTTGAATAATTTATTTTGGAATCATTCAATTTCTCACTGAAGTATGCAACTCGTCTATTGTCTTGACTTAAGACTATTCCAATCGCAAATCCACTTGTGTCACATCTCACTTGAAATGTTTTACTGAAATCTGGTAGAACCAGAACTGGTTGTCCAATTATCTTCTCCTTTAACAACTTGAAAATTTTCTCCTCCTCCTTTGTCCAATGAAAATATTTATATCTCTTCTTGACCATGTCCATCATTGGTGCACAAATCCCACTAAAATTTCAGATGAACTTCCTGTAAAAACTGGCTAGTCCATGGAAGCTTCCGACTTCAAAGATATTCCTTGGTGACAACCACTCTTTGATTTCTCTTACCTTTTCAGGATCCATCTTCAACTCATTTGAAGAGATCACGAAACCTAAATAAACGAGTTTTGTCTTCATGAAAGATGACTTCTTTAGATTTATTAGAAACTTCTCTTGCTGCAACCTCCTCATTACTAGAGTTAAATGTCTCAACTGTTCTTCCTCAGTCGTACTGAAGATTAGTATATCATCAAGATACACAATTACAAACTTCCCAATGAAAACTTTCAAGACTTTGTTCATCAATCGCATAAAAGTACTTGGTGCATTCGTCAAGACAAATGGCATGACGAACCATTCATATAATCCCTCATTCATCTTGAATGTTGTCTTCCATTCATCACCTTCCCTCATCCTAATCTGATGAAATCCGATTTTCAAATCAATTTTTGAAAAAAAAATTGCTCCACTCAAGCAATCCATCAAGTCATCCATCCTGGATAAAGGAAATCTATACCTGATGGTGATTTTGTTTATAGCCCTTGAGTCAGTACACATCCTCCATCCACCATCTTTCTTCAGACTTAACATTGTTGGTAGAGCGCACAGACTCAATCTTTCTCTAATCAACCCTTTGTCCATCAAATCCTGGACTTGCTTCTTGACTTCTTCATTCTCTTGTGGTGTCAGTCTGTATGCTTCTTTATTTGGAAAAACTGCTCCTGGTATAAGGTCAATGTGATGGCTTATACTCCTTATGGGCTGCAACGAACAAGGTAAATTGTCTACCACTATATCAACAAAATTATCCAGCAGTTCCTGAATCTTCTCAGGTATATCATCTATTGAGGTATTGGTCAAGATGGCTCTAGGTTTACTTACCACATCAAACTGCATTTATTCATCCTTCTTGACTTCATCTAGAATTTCCTTCCCACTCATGAGAAGTATAATATTTCTTGTTTCTTCTTCCACCTTCTTGTCTTCAATTGGAAACAACATATGCGTCCTACCATTGTTCTCCAAGGTGTATGTATTATTTATCCCATCATGAATAACATTCATGTCATATTTCCAAGGCCTTCCCAAAAAAATATGACAGACGTCCATGGGAATAACATCACATAATATCTTATCTCTATATCCCCCTATCTTAAATTCAACTAAACATTGTTTAGTGACCGTTACCTGATGTCCTTTCTACAACCATGAAACTTTGTATGGGATTGGATGTGCAATTGTCTCCAATTCCATATTTTCCACCATCTCTGTGGATACTATATTATCCATTCTTCCACAGTCAACAATCACCTTGCATACCCTATCCTTGGTCTTGCAAGTAGTTCTAAACAAATTGTTCCTCTGGACTAGATTCTCCATCTCCTTCTTTGGCTTCAAGAGAATTTTCCCCATCATTAAGGATCTTCCACCTTCTGCATCTTCTACCTCAACATTTCTCCTTTTCACTTATGAAATGTGAGCTTCACCTCTGTTGGCATGTTTATTAGGCAGGTGTGCTTGTCATTGATGGCAAGATAAGAGTATGCAGCGATGGCAAAACAGGGACAACGTAATCTTAGAAGAGAAAGTGAAATGGTGCACGCAAAGTGCAAGAGTGTGCTTGTTCATTTGATGGAAAACAGGCAGACAAGGAAGATCAAAAGCGCAGGGATAATGGCATGGAAAGATCAGAAGCGTAAACTCCATTTCGGAGTTTCGGATACAGGGAAATTCAGAAGTCAAGAGTTGAGACTCTTCAACACAGGAGTCCTGGAGTTGCGAAATCTGGAATCCCGAAATCCCAAAAGAGGCACATCAACAAGAGTTTTACAGACCAGGAAATAACTCCATTTCAGAGTTTCAGATACTGGGAGATTGAGACTCTTCAACACAGAAGTCTTGAAGTTGCAAAATCCAGAATCCCGAAATCCTGAAATAGGCACATAAACGAAGAGTTTCACAAACCGAGAAATAACTCCATTTCGGAGTTTCAGATACTGGGAGACAAAAGAGTCGAGAGTCTTCATCATCAGGAGTCCCAGAATCACAAAATGTGAAACGCCGAAATCCCAGAAGAAGGAGGACAATTTCGGGTACTGGGAGTTGGAAGAGTCAAGACTCTTTATCATGAGGAGTCCCGGAATCGCGAAATGAGAAACGCCGAAATCCCGAAAGAAGGAGGAAAATTTCGTGTACCGAGAGTTGGAAGAGTCAAGACTCTTCATCATCAAGAGTCTTGGAATCACGAAATGCAAAACGCCAAAATCCCGGAAGAAGAAGGACGATTTCGAATACCGGGAGTTGGGGATGTCAAGAACTCTTACTATAGGAATCCCAAAGTTGTGAAACCCAAAGTCGTGAAATGAGAAATCGCGAAATGTCAAAGACTCCATACTGGAGGTTTAGATACTGGGAGTTGGAGATGTCAAGGACTCTCACGAAAGGAATCCCGAAGTTGCGAAGTGTGAAAAGATTAAAAGTTGAGATGACTCCATTTCGGAGTTTCGCAGACCGGGAGGTGGAGTTGTCAAGAACTCTCACGTCAACAATGGCAAAATCGTGATGTGCGAAATCACGAAGAGATCTGTACCATCAAATCATCTAGGGTGTGGACCGTTGATCCGACTCCATTTCGGAGCTTCGAATATTGGGAGTTGGAAGAGTCAAGTGACAAGACTCTTCATCGAAATAATCGCGAAAGGCCAAAATGTGAAATGCCAAAATGATCATAGCTAGTGCAACCAAGCTCCATTTCGGAGCTTCGGATACTGAGACATGGAGAATCAAGAACTCATCGCCACAGGAATGTCGAAGTGCAGAAAAGAGAAATCATGAAAGAACTATATGGATAAGCGCTCGGTCACCTCTTGTAGTCACATGGTCGAAGAGATGTAGAGAAAAGATTGAAGCGGCAAGCTCCTTTTTCAGAGTTTTGGTGATCATGACATGGAGAGTCGAGATGCCACACAACAGGATTGCCAAAATGCTGAAGTGAGAAATGGAAAAATGAACGCAAGATTCAATGAAGTCAATTCAATGGTGCAAATGATTTTGAATATGATCGAAGGGCTACTGTTACACTTCATAGTGTAACTGCTAGAAACGAACGATGGTCTCTGCCAGAGGATGATCTCATCTATGACAGAGAAGAAGAAGAGTCTCAACTGTCAGAGAAGCTGAGGAATCTCCAGATAACACCCAGTGATGATTGATGCGTGGGTGAAACCAACAGAGAAGTTGAAGTGTTACCATGATGATCAGGTAGAGCACTCACAATGAGTAGGAGATGCAGAATAGAGAGAGACAACGTCGCACACAGGAGATGGGATAGTTGTGGAAGAGTAAAGTGGAAAAAACACTCTAATGTGGAGGAGATTGGTGCGGTAGAGGATGCAAGAGAAAGAAGCAGATTGCATGCACAAGGTGCACAGAGAGTATAAGAATGTTGAACAAAGAAGAAATAGGGGTTGTTGTTGAGTGGGATTGAGGTGTGAAGAAGGAGGCAAAGTGCAGTAGCAGAAATGTACAAAAGAGGAATGTTGCATTGAAGGGACATGGTGCAGAGATCATAAAAGGAAAAAGAATAGAAAGTGCAAGGAGTGTGAAGAAGACACTGATGCAGACAGAGCAATGCAGTGTAGCAGAACAGTGATGAGACCGGTAAGCCATTGAAGAACTTTATATCGCTGTAATAAGTCATAATAGCAAAGATTTATATTTCAGGGTGGTAGGGAGGTGCTAGGGAGGACTGTTGTCCTCAGAGGTTCAAGTGGGTTCTTGAACAAAGGGAGTTGTAGCTTCCTTCTAGTGGGTGCTAGAGAAACCAGGGAGTTGGCACTAGACGATCCAGAGAGTTGGTGCTCTCAGCAAGTAGCAGCCTGAAAAATAGAGGTTGTAGCCTCATTATGAGTTGGTTCTCATATGTATGATAATGTAAAGAATGTAAATATTACTTATCATATAAAGAAGAAGAGGTTTTTACCTTGTATGGGTTTCCTCAGGAAATATCTGTCTCTATGTATCTCATATGTGTGACTGATGTTGAATGTTCTATTGCTTACTTCCCTGCATTATTGTGACTGTCATTAAATGTTGTGTAAAGAGTTTAAAATAAGTGTTATCACTGAAATTTCGTCCGCACATGGTTACAAGAACTCATCATCGTCAAACAGTAATGAAGTCATTCATGGCCCTGAATTAATCCCACAGCATTCAAGAAAAGGGAAAAAACTATACAAAGTAGTGAAAAATTGAAGAGCTCTTTGCGGACATTGGGCGCGCGCACACATGCATGGAACAAGAACGTAGAAAGCGCACATATGCGCATGATGTGCGGTTGTTAGCGCAAAAATCCACGCACCTGCTAAACGGCGCATTTATGAATGTGGTCGGCCTCCCAACCACTTATGGTTCAGCTCCCAAGCTTATTTGACCTCCAAATCCGGGCTGGATATGAATGGTGGGATGGTCAAAGACCTAATAATGTCCTAAATGTCCTCTTTTCACAATACAAAGAAGTTACACAATAACCCAATGCAATGCAATAAAAGGCCATGAATGCACCTCATTTTCTCAAGGAATTCAAAGTAATGTTATGCTGCCTATATTGTTTTAAGGACTCCATCCTTGACAAGAACACATTGGCACCATTTCATTGAGCAATCCATCTCACCATTGAGTGGATTTGCAAAGA
>ML786467.1:1404035-1416380 GCA_009831015.1 Picea engelmannii | reverse complement strand
CCCCCATAACATTCGACGCCAACACTCTCTCATGTTATGGTGGGTCTTACTTTGCGACTATTGCAGTTATTTTTGTCATTTGTCGAAGACCTCTGAACTTGGTAGGGCCATCAATGCCCACATCATCGTCGTTGCTTATTACAACAATCATTGCCTGTTATTCAGAGTATGTTCCTTTGCAGAATTGTCTTCTTCCTTTATCATTACCGCCCCCGAGGGCGCTGCAGTTGTCTACACCAACACTTCCGTCATCTTTTTTCAGAGTTACATCACACGAGCATGGGGCATGCCCGCCTCGTTTGTACACAGTTGTATATTTTTTCTGCATGTCTCTCAGAAGGTCGAGATACCGGTTCCTTTTTTCTCCAACGGATCGCTCCGAACGGTCCCACTATTGCTTTCCCTTAAAACAACATTCTCAGTAGAAGAAACATTGATGGATTTTGGCTATACGTATGCTCCTAACCTCATCCATCAGGGGGCATCTGTTATCACTGAAATTTCGTCTGCACATGGCGACAAGAACTCTGCATCATCAAAACAGCAATGAAGTCATTCATGGCACTGAATTAATTTCATAGCACTCTAGAAGGGACAAAAACTATACAAAGTAACCAAAAATTGAAGGCTCTTTACAGCAGTGTGGTGCGCGCGCGCATGCGCAGGACAAAAACGTGTTATTCACGCATGTGCGCTCGACGCGCGGTTGTCAATACAGAAACCCGCGCATCTTCTAAAATGACGCATTAATTGAATAGGTCGGCCTCCCAACCGCTTATGGACTGGCTCCCAAGTTGATTTGACTCTCAAATCAGAGCCAGATCTGCAAAATCGGCGGGTTAATGACCTAAGTAAACCCTAAAAGGGTCCCTGTTCACACTTTGAGAAGGTTATGTGACCGCCCGAGGAGCTGCTATAAAAATCCGTGAGGATACACTGTTTTGGCAAGGAATTCTAAGCACTGTTATGCTGTTCAGATGGTTTAAGGACTCTTCCTTTAACAATAACCCATCAGCTACATCACCGAGAGTTCTTTCACTACTATGCTCAGTTCTTCTCATTTGTAAGGAAAGCAAACTCTGTGAGGGCCCCAAAGAGCCTTCCATTGGGGGGAGAAGGAACCTCTGGTCTCTTCCTTCAGCATGCTCTGGTTTCATTAATACACCAGCCTGAAACCATTGGTGACACCTGTGTTTTGTGTTTCATGTTTGTTGTTTCTTTTCACAGTTTTATTTGTTTTCAGTTGATATTAGATTGTAGTTCTTTTTGTTTTCTCTAACCCTATGCTCCACAACTATTCTGCCCTGCTAGACCCAACAGGGTATGCAAGCGCTCTCTATTTTCTCACCTGGTGACCATTTGAACGTGAACAGTGACTTGGAGAGTCGAGATGCCACACAACAGGATTGTCGAAATGCCAAAGTGCGAAATGGAGAAATGAATGCAAGATTCAATGAAGTCAATTCAATGGTGCAGATGATTTTGAATATGATCGGAGGGCTACTGTTTCACTTCATAGTGTAATTGCTAGAAATGACTGATGGTATCTGCCAGAGGATGAGCTCGTCTATGACAGAGAAGACGAAGAGTCTCAACTATCATAGAAGTTGAGGAATCTCCAAATAACACCCAGTGATGATTGATGCATGGGTGAAACCGGCAGAGAAGCTGAAGAGTTACCTTGATGATCAGGCAGAGGACTCACAATGAGTAGGAGATTCATAACAGAGAGAGACAATGTGGCACACAGGATATGGGATAGTTGTGGAAGAGTAAAGTGGAAAAAACACCCCGATGTGGAGGAAATTGGTGCGGTAGAGGATGCAAGAGCAAGAAGCAGATTGCATGCACAAGGTGCACAGAGAGTATAAGAATGCTGAACAAAGAAGAAATAGGGGTTGTTGTTGAGTGGGATTGAGTTGTGAAGAAGGAGGCAAAGCGCAACAACATAAATGTACATAAGGGGAATGGTACATTGAAGGGACATGGCGCAAAGAGAATAAAAGGCAAAAGAACAGAAAGCGCAAGGAGTGTGCAAAAGACACTGATGAAGACAGAGCAACGTGGTGTAGCAGGACAGTGATGAGACCGGTAAGCCATTGAAGAACTTTATATCATTGTAATAAGTCATAATAGAAAATATTTATATTTCAGGGTGGTAGTGCTAGGGAGGATTGTTGTCCTCAGAGGTTCAAGTGGGTGCTTGAACAAAGGGAGTTGTAGCTTCCATCTAGTTGCAGCCAAAGAAACCAAGGTTGCAGGGTGGTGCAAGGGAGAACTATTGTTCTCTGTTATATAGGTCGATGCCTGTGTGACTGGAATTTGGTGCTTCCATCCAGTTGGTGTTGGAACACTTAGGGAGTTTGTTCTTCCCTCTAGTGGGTGCTAGAGAAACCAGGGAGTTGGTGCTTCCTTCTAGTTGGTGCTAGAGAATCCAAAGAGTTGGTGCTCTTAGCAAGTAGCGGCTTGCAAAACAGAGGTTGTAGCCTCATTATGAGTTGGTGCTCATATGTATGATAATGTAAAGAATGTAAAGATTACGTATCATATAAAGAAGAAGAGGTTTTTACCCTATATGGGTTTCCTCAGGAAATATCTGTCTCTGTGTATCTCATATGTGTGACTGATGTTGAATGTTCTATTGCTTACTTCCATGCATTATTGTGACTGTCATTAAATGTTGTGCAAAGAGTTTAAAATAAGCATAATTTTTTAAGCCCAGTAACAATTGATTCACCCCCCCCCCCCTCTCTCAATTGTTCAACAGCCTCCTCCATCTCTTTTTCTATCGGGATGTTCAAAATCTTTGTGTCCGATCTTTCCATATAAAAAACACTTTATTTCGCCTCCTTTGCCTCTTCCTCTTCCTCTTGCTCGAGGAAAAGTGTTCATGTCGGCATACCGTCCTCTTTGTGAGCTTCCTTCCCTTTCTAGGTGGTTATGGGGTTTCTTTTCTTCATCATTGGGATTTTGTACTTTGTCCTAGGAAATTTCTTTGCCTCTACTCTGACTTCTACCTCTACCCCTTTGAACTTGCTTTCGGGCCAATTTCACTTCAACCTTTGAAGAAATATGATAAGCATCTTCCACATTCTTGATTGTCACCATGCTCATCTCATCCTGAATCTCATATCTCAGTCCATTCATATCTCTGGTGAATTTTTCTTCATCACTCTCACGATGACCAACTTTGATGTTTAGTTTGTAAAACTCCTCAGTATATTCCTTCACTGTCATCCCTTTCTGTCTCAAATTCTGCATTCTTCGAAACAGATTGATTTGGTAATATCTGGGTATAAACTTGTCTTTCATCTTGGCGACCATCTTGTCCCAGATTTTAATTCTTTGTTTTCATTTGCAACACATGTCATCCTGCAGTTCATCCCACCACAGTGTTGTATGCCCTTTCAGTCTAGTGACAACATGATTTACTTTATTATCTTCCTCGATATCCTAATAGTTGAAGTATTTATCCAGAGCTCTAAACCAATATAGCAGCTCCTTAACGTCCAAGTTTCCTTCATACGTCAGGATGTCCATTTTTGTTCTGGCCCCTATTCTTGCAACAACTTTGAATAGATGTTCCTCTGCAGCATATTCGGCTACAACTTCTTCTTTGGATCTAGCTTCGTTCTCCCTTTCGGCCTCACTGATATCTCCATTATCAGGTGTTCGCGTCTGTGTTGTGTCCATAGCATCCAATCGAGCACAAAGTTCTCTCATTTCCCTTTCCACAGATGGATCGGGCATGGGTCTCTCTTGAGATATCCTTGGAGGCATTGCTTCAATATGTCCATGTAGAATTCAATCATAACTTTCCTATGTATTCCCTCTACAGAAAACAAAAGTTGTAACATCTAATACCACCTGGCACAGATCCCCACCTCAGCAGGGTCTATTGACCTCCCGATCTTTGGATCTTCATATTCCCGAGCCGAAATGGCTTATTGGTCCCTGCTAGAACCTTCAACACTTAATGACCACAAGTCCTTTTCTAAACTCCTCCCATGTGAACATTCACTTAGACGCGAGCCTCCACTCCACGTGACCACAGCCTTAACCCAAAAAGGCGCATCAGGTTTCACGATGTTGGGACTTTCGTTGCAAGGCACCCCAACTCTTTCGATTCCTGAAATCCCAAAATGGTCTAATGGTCCCTAGCTCCTCCCTTAAGTCCTCCTGATGTGACTATCGGCTGCAACCTACGGCCCAACCTTCGAGCACGTCGATATTTCGAGTGTCGGGACTTTGTAAAGTGACTTTTCTCCCTTTTCCCGATATCCAAAATGCCAAAATTTCCCCGCCACTGATCAATGGTCCCGATTCCTCCACGATCTAATGGTCGAGACATGTCAAGAATTCACGTATCAGGGATTTGTGAAGTTTCCATCTCCCCTTCTCCCGAAATCCTAAATCGCGATGACCCCTTATGTCATATCGACGGTCCTAGTTTCCCGTGATCCAAATCTCCATATCCTTCCTTCTCCTATCGAGATTTTGCGACTCGTGAATCCCAAAAATAGCTTCCTCCACACTCTCGACTCCCTAAATGTCGATATTTTAGAATGCCCAATCGACGGCTCATGCTCCTCAGGATCTAATGACTGTTATCTCTCCTAAGCTTGCGAGTGTTGAAAGACACTTAGTCTTATCCTCTCCGTTGATCTACTGGACCCAAAGGTCCATGAAAAATCGATGTTTCTCCCTCTGAGAATTCCAACCATCCGTTCAAGTTCTCAAAGACTCCTGGCCAAATAACTTGGCATCTTTCCTCCTGATCTTCGTTTCTGCAAGGTGACTTCGAACCTCTTCCTTCCTTTGAACTTTCCAAGTCTCTATCCCTCCTGAGCTTGATTATTACTGCAAACTCAAGGATTCTAAGGGATTCTTGCACGCACTCCTTATGGCCTTCACGATAATCTTCGATTATCCAAACACTCCAACTCTGCGCACTCCTTGCGACATAAGTTCTTCAACCACTCCCTTGGGTTGGAAAAGTCTAGACTTCAAACTGGCCTATGCACACCTTGCATGGATTTGTTCTATACTTGCACTTATGTTGGTATGATAACAACTCTATCTCTCCTGATCTTTTCTGAGGTAAAACTCAGAATCTTGTCAACGCACTCCTTGCGGACCTTCACTGCACTCCTTGCAGGAATTCTTATGATGAGAAGAAATTGAAACTTATGCTCCCCCTCTCACAAGCTTCATGCATTCAACATGAAATCACACACATAAAACATTGAAACAAATGCATAACAGAGAATATAAGCAAACTGTAAACATACCATTCAATAGATGCAAACAGTAACCATAACAACACCATGAAATTAAATCAAAGAATTCTTATATTAATTCAAGTTCTTTTGTACATGGTTTCTATAGCAACAACTATATTCTCAAACAACTTCTACAATGTATCTTCTTCTCTGCTCTCCTATGCTCTCTCTTTCTCTACAGCTTCAACTCTTACAATTGAGAAAGTTATGATACAATACATCTACAAGGAATATTTCTTGAGTTTTCCCTCCTACAACTCTAAGCTATCTAATCGAAATTAAAGACTACAACTACTTTACATTTATTACATTAAATGTCTCCTACCGATAGATGAGAGCAATGCTCAAGATCTACATTACAATCCCCAAAACATTTAAGAACAATTACATCCTCCCACCTATTACATTAATGTTTCATCTTTAAATTTCAAAATGTCTTCAAAATGCACACAAAGTGTGTATCCAGTTGTCCTCTACTTGCGCTCACTTGTGATGCTCCTGCATCATTATGTTTCATCATCGCCAGTGAATATTCTTTTGAATCAACAATTGAGAAAAGGAAAATGGGCCAACTGGCTGGAACAGATACAAGAGTATGATATTGAAATTAAACCTTTAAAGGTTGTCAAAGGACAAGTTTTATGCAAGATCATCACTAATAGTGATTATGTGGATGGAATGATTTCAATTTCAGTAGGAGAACCATTGGCTCATTCAGAATGGTACATATACATTGTATTCTACTTAAGGTCCGGGAAATTTCCTTTCACCATGAACCCTAAGGAGTGAAGAACATTAAATATGAAGGAAAATCAATATGTGTTGATTGATAATATATTTTTCAGGAGGAATTATGATAGTATACTACTGAGATGCATTGATGAAAACCAAGCCAAAGAAATGATGAGAGAATTCAATGAAGGAATATTTGGTGTACACTTTGCGCCTACCACCACCGCCCATAAGATAATACGAGATGGGTTTTATTGGACGTCAATCTTTAGAGACTCATATGCCACAATAAGGAAGTGTGTATCTATTGGCAGCCAAATATTCATGCCAATTTTATCACTGTACAATGTCGTCTTCCAGGGATAATTTTTTTTGTAGCTTCCTCCTCCTTGAAAACATTTCTATCATCTTTGGCTTTGAAAAGATTCACTAGACTAGCTATGTGTATGAGTTTATTATTTTTAATCTATCATTTTTCTTGTTCAATTTCATGACTAAAAGCATGAAATTAGAACAAGATTTGGTTTGAGGGCATCATACAATTTGTGGATTTTTCTTTTGCAAATGGGATAACACCTAAGGGAATATAATATTTTCATAAATATTAAAGATTGTAAACCTATCATTTTATTGGTTGATCCATTACCATAGCGCTTGAGTTATTCTCCTGGGTTATGACTTAGGCATTCTACTACTTGATTATTTTTAGTTTCACATTGTCATATCTATGAGTGCACATCAAACTAAACTTTGGTTTATTTTCGTAACTTGAATCCTACCCCTTACAATCATATAACATTCTTGGCATCCTAGTACAAGACTGACATTCATACCTTCAAACATTACTCCTTTGTCCTGCTAGCACATGCATGCATTCATTGCTTCAAGTGGTAAGTTTTCATTTCGGGTTTGGCAGACACTTGACAAAGTGGTTTTCATTTTTTCTTTGAATGCTAATTTATCTATGGCTCCTATAGTAATCCAGATCTAAACGACCCTGAGGGTTTTACACATTCGTGATTATATAGCAGAATTCAAATCCATAATTGTGTAACAGAGACATGGTTTTGCGGGATGAATTCTAAGAAAACGGTTATGAATTTGGAAAAACTGTTAAAACCACATTTCTGAAAGGGGATCGTTTAACTTCCACACAGGAAGATTCTTCGAAAACGAACCTATATTAGAGATATGCTTCGTTTTCTAAATAGAAATTTCTCAGAAAAAACTGTTTCGTTTGAGGAATTATTTTTCCGCTTTCCTCTCTATGGATTTGAAAGCCTATAGAAAATGTCTAAGTTCTATCAAATACAGAACCTAAACCCAAAATCAATCATGCTCCATCATAGCCTCATCCAAATTCTCGTGGTTTCAATTTTATCTAAAGTTGGGGATAGTTGGGAAATTTTTCGTGTATAGAAGTTGGTTTACCCTACCTAAAAATGCAACAGACTTACCTCTGCATTCCAGTGAACCTCCTAGTCCCTGTCGACCAAACCCCTATGTGGAAAACCTACATGTCAATCTACATTAAAGCCTTGCATCCAAAGATCAAACCCCTGTTTTATCCAGGAGCCATCCAAAGGCAAGAAGCCAAAACATGATTTTATTCCTGGAAAATCTTTAGAAGAGGCTTTGGATGATCTAAAGAATAAAATCCTTGTTGCCCTAATCGTTAGCTAATTCGGGTTGATTCAAATGAAATTTATATAAAGAAATAGATTAGGAGAGAGAGAACAATGATCTAGGAATGTGATCATTAAAAAATTCAACAAACTTCAATACCATTATAAATTCAGACCTATCTGATGCCTCTCTGTCAAATTTCTGAAATGGTAAATAGTTGTTGTTTTTTTTTTGGATTTGATTATGTTTGAGAAATAATAGTTAGATTCATTTTCGATTTTATTGTTATTTTGAGACTAGCTATAGAATCAAAAGATTCTGTAGCCAATCTGTTTAAATGATTTGTTTGGATTATTATCTAAATTTTGATTTCATTTTATCTTTTCAGGTAAACAACAGATTATGGTGCTATGTTTAAGGAAAGGAATCATGGGTTGAGCGTTCAATATATTAGTGATTTCTCATTTTGAAAAAACAATGTCATTAATATAAATATTTTTTTAAAAATTACTCCAACATGAGTATGTTTTGTTATTCTATTTTTGTAAAACAAACTTATTTTTAGAGATCTTCCTCTATCTTGCATGATAGGAGGTAACAAATCCAAGACATGTTTAAATAGCTATGTTGCCTGGTGTTAGAAGAGGTTTTCCTGGACCATAGAATGGACATATATTTTTGAAATTATATGAGAAAGAAGTTTGCTATTTGTCTTTAGACCTGTGTAAACTATGCAATGTTTTTCATTGTCTTCTTTTGTAATTTTTGATATGAAGTGTTATTTGTGGTGAATTAGCTTTAGTATTTTCTTCGCATGATATTTTATATCATACTTTTATTCATGTTGTTCATTATCTCTTGGTATAGTTTATATCTGTGATCGATCAAATATTTAAGTACTTTTTAGTTTACTTCTGATGTTAAATGGTTGATAACACCATTACCGAGGATTGAGATTTCTTTCATGCTCAGTTATAGGATATCAAAATATCGCATGATATATAATTATTCATCTTTCTGTCATTATAAACTCACTCCAAAATATGAAACACTTCCTTGAATTTATTCAGGAAGTATTATGATTGTTCAGGTTATAGGTTTCCACTTGACTCAGGACAAGATGAGCTCATACACACGCAGAAAGACGATTTTAGTTTATTAATGTGAAGGTTAGTTAATGTGTTATTTATTTAATTTGTTTATATATGAATGAGTAATGATTGCATTATTTAGATGTTAATTAGCTTTGTCTATTTTCATTATATCATCACAATCATATTCATTCATTATTTACTATTTTGATATTCAGATCATTAGAATAAGTTTTGTTTTTACTTAATCTGGTTAAGAAACATTATCTCAAAGAATCACTTTCACAAGGATTTGTTCAAACCTTGTAAACTATATATAATCATTGTATATTCACACTCTTAGCTAAACATTTGCAATTAATGTGTTGATTGTTAGAATTGTATATTTAGTTAGTTTATTTCCTTTAGTTGTTTTTAGTATCCTAGTTGGCTAACGGATCCATAAAACCCCTTGGGTTAGATCATACCAAATGGCTTGGGTTAAATAGACAACCCTAGTTTGGATCTATCCTTCCCGTTGATGGTGTGTCATAAACGCATGTCAACAAATGGTGCTAGAAGGAGGGCAGAGGTAAATTTAATGATTAAATGTTTTACCCCTTAGTCTGTCATAATTCCATAATTATAAATTATTCTTCTATGTCATCTTTAAATTCGATAGAAGGTAGGTGATACATACAAGATGGAATTTCAGGAGTCTTTGTTTTGAATGTATTTAATTCCCCATGGCTCCCCAAATTACTATGTTGGAACATGCTTTCCACTTCTCATTACCTGATATTCCCAACGAGATAGGCTCTTGCTTGTCCAAACTCACCTTTGATGGGGGGGGGATGTATCTGCAAAAGACCATATTAACAAGTTTTGGTGTAAATGCACCAAGCATGATATTTCTGATTTAAAGATTTTATGCAGATTGTTCTCTTTTACTTTTAAGGGTTGGATTAAATAGTGGTTTTAGTCTTTTCTAGCATATCAAATTATTGATTGGTTTCAATTTTTAGAGGAATTTTTAGATGCTTTTGAAATCTATGATTACAATCAATTATGTGAAGAATTTCAGGCTTTAATAATCAATGACAATTCATCTCGAGATGTATTTTTAACAAGCATCCATCATGTTCTCTGTAAGTTTCAACTTGAGGACATGTCATTTGTACTAAATATCCTCTCTGATGTTTGTGATCTTTTCATCCAACCATTTTCAATCGCAAATGATGAATCAATTACAAATCCTATCACTCAATTTCGAGAAGAATTTTGTTTGCAGGATGAGAGTAATCCATCCGAAAATTTTGAACAAGCAAGGGAGGTAGAATCTATTGAAAATATTCTTACTGACAATCAAACTTGTTTTTCCTCTGAATCATTATATGTTAAGAACCAAATATCAATATAGCATAGAAAAACCTCAAAAAAAGTACTCAACACCTTGAAAAAGACATAATTTTAGATAATAAGCCTCTTCGAGGGGGTAACCTCCTTTTACCCCACTTAAATGTTCAAGTACAAGATGATTCAAAATGAAAATGTCTCCTTGGTATATATAGGAGACTAGGAGGTATAATTACAACTAATGAACTAAAGCTGACATAAATAAAATAACATTACTAATATAATATGCCCCGATTAAGGGGTAATGAGCCAATATTAGGGCTTAACATGCCCCTCTCCTTGAGACAAGTATTTTCCGCAATGCTTGAGTAAATTTGGATGCTTCTGTACAAAAGACGCATCTTCCCAAGTGGAATCTTCAGTCGGTAGTTTCCTCCATTTAATGAGATACTCTGAAATGGATCTATTCCTCAGCTGGTGAATTCTTGTGTCAGTGATGGATTCAGGCTCCAATATGATTTTTCCTTCCTCATCAAGTTCTGGAAATATAGTTTGAACTAGGATCTTGTCGCCTATAACCTTCTTTAAGCATGAAACATGGAAAACTGGTTGTACTCGTGAAGATGCATGCAACTCCAATTTGTATGCCATAGTACCAATCTTTTGCAACACCTTATAAGGGCCATATTACTTTGGTGATAATTTATTATCCTTCTTAGCTTGCTTGAGGGACATTTGTTTGTATGATTGTAGTCTTAAAAACACCCAATCCCCTACTTCAAAAATTCTTTCCCTACGATGTTTATCTGCTTGTTGTTTCATGTGATTCTATGCCATGGTCAGGTTGTCCTTTAAGATTTGGAGAACTTGTTGATTCTCGATGTGATCTTCCACTGCTTGAACCTTAGATTTTTCTTTTAGAGAAAAAGTGATGGAAGGAGGGTGGTATCCATAAAGTGCCATAAATGGTGTCATTTTTGTTGCAGTATGAAAGGAAGTGTTATACCACCATTCTTCCAAGGGTAACCATTTGAACCATTGTGTTTGTTTATTAGAGACAAAGCAAAAAAGCTAGCCTTCCAGACATTTGTTCACTATCTCGGTTTGTCCATCATATTGAGGATGATAGGATGACCTATGAGCCAATTGAGTACCCAAACAAGAAAATAATTCTGTCCAAAAATGTCCAGTGAAGATGGGATCTCTGTCACTTACAATAATCTTTGGGCTGCCATGTAGCTTTTGAACTTTCTCCATGAATTTGGTGGCAACTGTACTAGCTTTGAAGGGATGAGAGAGTGCACAAAAGTGTGCGTACTTGGTCAGTCTATCAACAATCACCATGATGACACTCTTTCCTTCAGACTTTGGTAACTCTATGATGAAATTCATGGAAACCTCCTCCCATCGTTGACTTGGGATGGATAATGGTTGTAAAAGACTTGGGGTCTTAATTGTTTCCACCTTATTTTGTTCGCAAACCAAATATTCCTCCACAAACCTTTGAACATCAGTTTTAAGGTCATCCCAAAAAAAATCCTTCTTGACTCTATGGTAGGTTTTCAAAAATCCTGAGTGCCCTCCTACTGGAGAGGTGTGCAATTCCAATGGTACCTTTTGTTTGAGTTGGGAGTTCTTACATAAATATAAGTGATCTTTGTACCATAGTTAATCATTTTTCCATTTAAATGTATGTGATGCACTGGAATCCTGCTACAACCTTTGAATGAGAGTCCACACTTTTTCGTCATTCTTCCATTCATCCCTTGCTTCTATTATCCAATCGGGTTGGATGGTCGAGATAGCACAGAGAAAGGCCTCAACATATTCATCCTTTCTTGAGAGTACATCTACCACAACATTTTTCTTCCCCTTTTTATAGATGATTTAAAAATCATAACCCAATATCTTGGTTACCCATTTTTGTTGTTCTTCTAAAGATAGTCTTTGTTCCAAGAAGTATTTAAGACTATCATGATCTGTTTTGACCTTGAAGTTCCTACCTATTAGGTAAGGATGCCATTTCTTCAATTCATGTAGTATTGCCATCATTTCCTTCTCATAAATGGGTTTGTGTAAGTCATTTCCCTTGAGTGGTAGACTTTAAAAATCCAGGGGCCTTCCTTCTTACATTAGGACAACACCAATTCCATTTCCCGAGGCATCACATTCCACAATAAAGGTTTTTGTGAAGTTTGGAGTGGTCAAGAAAGGAGCTTTACACATCACCTCTTTAAGTTGTTCAAAAGCTTTAGTTGCCTCTGGAGTCCATGAAAATG
>ML786467.1:1362042-1395999 GCA_009831015.1 Picea engelmannii | reverse complement strand
CATTCAATGTAAGGTGGACTAGGTCCACTATATTATTAAATAAGGCCCACTATGGTAGTTAGATATAATAAATGTAAGAGGACTTCTTAGAAGGTTCTACTTCTAGAATATTCCTCCTCTAGAATGTTCTTAGATGATGGTAGCACTATATAAAGGGGTTCAAGCAATGTAATGAGATGAAGAGAAATATTGTATTTGGAGCGGTAGCTCAATAGGAGGATGCTCCCTCGAAGAGGTAAGTGAACAGGAGAGGATCCCTTCCATAATAGGATCCATTGTATGGTGTTGCCCTACCTCAAGGGTTTGGTAATAATAAAGTGTGGTTTCTTCTATCTTGCTTTGTGGATCTATTGTGTATTCAGCATTTGTGGTGATTATATTTGTAGATCTATATTGGTTCTTAACAGTGTTCAAGCCTATAATCTAATTGATGTCATGAATCCTCTTATGATGTGTTCCCCATTGATATATCCATTTCATCAAAGTCATAGTTTTCATCCTAATTTTTATGACAGGATCTTAGAATGGCTTGAAGATTCATATCTAAAAAATATTCATAATAAATATAAAGTTGTGCTTACTTTTTTTCTACCTAAATATCTAGGAAGCAAGCATGACATGATTTTTTTAGATCCTCCATGTGAAGAAATTGATGAACACTTGATGAATTGCCAGGAGGATGGGGAACTTCAGCCTTGGCTGATGGTTATGTCAGGTCCCCATAATATTGACAATGTTTCCAAACTTACTTACATTCTTCCATGCCATTATGACCCATATCACGACAAGATTGTGGAATAGTTGGAAAATTCACACATCAAGAAGTTTAAAAAGAATGGTAAGGTTATGCTTGCTTTGTTTTTAAATGACTATATAGGAGGTAAGTATGACATATTTATTTTGTATCTGCAAATACTACATTCTTTTATTGTGTTTTTTGACTTTCTATGCCTTGTAGGATTGAAAATGCTCTTGTGGCTGCACTGGAAATACAATTTTACTTAGCCTTTTGATTTTTTTAGTAGTTAGAGTAGGTTTAGGAGTAGGTTTCCTTTAGTTTTCTTTCTCAATGTTTCTTTTGTAATAATTTAGTTATTAACACAAGTGGGTACACCAAGAGAACCATAATATGAATGTTGTCAGGGAAGTCCACTTTAATCCTTTTCTCTCTTCTTTTTGTTGAATATGTATTTTCAAAAACGCAGTATCGTCATGAAAATTTTAAAATGGAAAGCAAAGACATAAGTAAATTTGAACTGTCAATTCAACCCTAACCCAAGGTGCCACGAGTAGGAATTCACTCATATCAATAGGATTTTTCTATTTTCTTTTAGTCTCTCAAGAAATACTTCGCTTGAGAAAAGTCAAGTTTTCCCCCATCTAAATATTTTTAGTTTGCATGTGCTTTTGTTTTTATTTTTCTTTTTCATTTGGATTTTGTTTTTCCTAATAATTATTTCTAAGTCATTTTTCATTATTGAAGGGAATTGGATTTTTCCATTAGTAGCAGTTGATAATAATTCAAAGCATCTGAACATTAAGTTCTAAACTCAGATCAGTTACGGTAATTTTCTGTCTAGTCATTGTTCCCAGTCCTTATTGAAATCTCAGGGAAACATGATTATCTTTAAAAACTTTTGACGTCGTCCCTATTTTAATGAGAACAACTCATAGTGATTCCCCATCCCGGAGATGATTTCTTAACTGAAATCTAAATGTCCAAATTATGATGAAATTTATCAGTTCCCAAGGAATGAGAAAATAATTCTTAAAGATCGATCCTATCATTCCCTGGCTATGAAATCTTCAATATCACCCCACTCTCTTGACATCATGAAGTTTCTAAAAATATTTTAAACATTTTTAGAGAGTTGGAAGCACTGTAATGTGTGGGAATTATGTGTAAACCTGTCGAGATACTAAACATGTATGCTGGCAGTGGGTAAATGCACACATGATACGAAGACAACTTTGTCGGGGTACTGAATAGGCCTACTGGTAGAAAAGCAATGTTGGGTTTGAAGATCCTCAGGTATGTTTTTTAAATTAATCGAATGTCAGGATGCTTTTATCATAAAAGGAAAACTCCTAGATGGGATAGGAGTACTAGAGTGGGTAAAATGACATCCATGTCAAGGCTATAGACGCCTTCTAGTAGTAGTGGCCCTGTCAAATATTGGAGTTACCTGTATAAACATCGTTACACCTGTGATCGAAACGAGATACCGGTGTACAATTTTTGGATAGAACCTTATCCAATACTATGACTGTGTTATTTATTTATTTCTGAGTTAATGTCAAAATGTTTGATCTGTCTTTTAATTGTTTCTAATAATGATTTATGAGTCTTCTCTTCCCTGATATAAAGTTCTGATGATGTAGAGATAACTGCTTCGCCGAGCGTGTCACCATTGTTGGCAGCCAAATATTCATGTCAATTTTATCATTGTAAAATGTCGTCTTCAAGGGATAAAATTTTCAGTAGCTTCCTCCTTCTCCTTGCAAACATTTCTATCATCTTTGTCTTTGAAAAGATTCATTGGACTAGTTGTGTGTATGAGTTTATTATTTTTAATCTATCATTTTTCTTGTTCAATTTCATGACTGAAAGCATGAAATTAGAACAAGATTTGGTTTGAGGGCATCATACAGTTTGTGGATTTTTCTTTTGAAAATGGGATAACACCTAAAGGCATATAATATTTTCATAAACCTTAAAGATTGTAAACCTATCATTTTATTGGTTGATCCCTTACCATAGCGCATGAGTTAGTCTCCTTGGTTTATGACTTAGGCATTCTACTACTTGATTATTTTTAGTTTCACATTTCCATATCTATGAGCGCACATCAAACTAAACTTTGGTCTATTTTCGTAATTTGAATCCTACCCCTTGTAATCATATCATAGTCTCATCATCCTAGTACAGGACTGATAGTCATACCTTCAAACATTACTCCTTTGTCCTGCTAGCACATGCATGCATTCATTGCTTCGAGTGGTAAGTTTTCGTTTTGGGTTTGGCAGTCACTTGACAAAGTGGTTTTCATTTTTTCTTTAGTAGTAGTGTTGATCTGAACGGCCCTGAGGTTTTACACATTTGTGCTTATATAGAAGAATTCAAATCTGTAATTGTGTAATAGAGACATGGTTTTTCGGGATGAATTCTGAGCAAACGGTTATGAATTTGGAAAAACCGTTAAAACTCATTTCTGAAATGGTGTCATTTACCTTCCATGCAGACAATTTCTTCAGAAATGAACCTATATCATAGGTATGCTTTGTTTTATGAATAGCAATTTCTCATAAAAATATTTTTTGTTTGAGGAATTATTTTTCCTCTTTCCTCTCTGTGGATTTGAAAGCCTATAGAAAATGCGTAAGTTCTATCAGAGACAGAGCCTAAACCCATAGTCAATCCTGTTTCATCATGGCCTCATCCAAATTCTCTTGGTTTCGGATTTATCTAAATCTGGGGACAATTGGGGAATTTTCGTGTATAGAAGTGGGTTTACCCTACCTGAAAATGAAACAGACTTACGTCTGCATTCCAATGAACTTCCTAGTCCCTGTCGACTAAACCCCTATGTGGAAAACCTGCAGGTCAATCTACAAGAAACCCCTATGTTCATAGATCAAACCCATGTTGTTATCCAGGAGCCATCCAAAGGCAAGAAGCCAAAACACGATTTTATTCCTAGAAAATCTTTAGAAGAGGTTTTGGATGATCTAAAGGATAAAATCCTTGTTGTCCCTAATCCTGAGCCAATTCGAGTTGATTCAAATGAAATTGATAAAAATAAATAGAGTAGGCAAGAGAGAACAATGAGATGGGAATGTGATCATTAAAAAACTCAACAAAATTCAATACCATTATAAATTCAGACCTATCTGATGCCTCTCTCTAAAATTTCTGAAATGGTAAATAGTTGTTTTGTTTTTTTTGGATTTGATTTTGTTTGAGAAATAATAGTTAGATTCATTTTCGATTTTATTGTTATTTTGAGACTACCTATAGAATTGAAAGATTCTGTAGCTAGTCTGTTTAAATTATTTGTTTGGATTATTATCTAAATTTTGATTTCGTTTTATTTTTTCATGTAAACAACAGATTATGGTTTTGTGTTTAAGGAAAGGAATCATGGGCTAAGCATTCAATAGATTAGTGATTTCTCATTTTGAAAAAACAATGTCATTATTATAAATATTTTTTTAAAAAGACTCCAACATGAGTATATTTTGTTATTCTATTTTTGTAAAACAAAATTATTTTCAGAGATCTTCCTCTATATCGCATGATAGGAGGTAACAGATCCAAGACATGTTTAAATTGTTGGAAGATTGGTTGTTGTCATTGATGTCAGCCCTAGTCATGGGTTTTGGACTGCAAGATTGATGAAGGTATTTGGACATGAAGGACAATGCACATGCATATACAACACCCATGGATGGATAGTATACATAATGTTGTTTCTGGTGGTATGTGTCACTTCACGTGGATCCTCATGGTTGAGGAGAAATGAATTTTTGAAGATGACAAAGTGAATTGAAGAAGGAAGTACATGTAGGCCCTGAAGATAATTATAGAAAAGAATTACAAAATAAGAAAGTGTCAAGTCGACCCTAATTTTAAAAGGAAGTGACATAAATGGTATAAATACACATCATTATACATTCATTTGATACAATTTGAATTTCAGAGGAAATTATATGTAAAGAAGGCCGGATTTCAAGGGAGGATGAAGTCTTTTGGTGATGTGTTCTAAGGTATGTTATTTTTAGGTCAACTTACCATTTTATCTATAACTTTTTTTCTATAACGATTCAGATGGTGAAATTTCTATGTTATTGAGAAGACATATCAAGGTACCTGTGGTAAAAATTTGAGCTCTTGATTCGCTACAATTATGGAGATACACTCTGTGGAAGATAGGGTTTGTGATCAGTCCTGAAGCTAGTCAATAAACAGGTGTTCCGGGTAAAACATTCATAACGTCTTCATCGAGAATCCAAATGAAGTGGGACAAATTGAATTGGAAAGAGTACGGACTGTAGTTTCTTTTGTGTTGGTTTCATAATCTGATGTTAAATATTGAGCACAGGGCATTCTGTACAATTTCGGTTTCCTGAATAAACCAGAATTGAACAAGGTCTACCATTCTCTCTATAACTTGTTTTTGGGGAGTATTCAAGGAGTCAAACTTGGAGAAGTTTCAGAGAATAAATTGAATAATATTATCTATAGGATCAGATTATTCCAAGAATTGAATAATTGTAGAAATTGAAGAAGTCTCAGGAAGCATTATCAGATTCTATGTGATGGTTGGTTGATGGTGATGATCTAATGTGAAGTTTTATTATCTCTTGTATATTCTTGGGTGGAAGGAAGGGGAAAGGATGGAGAGTTCAACTCTCTCTTGATATTGGAGGATTGTATCTTCCTCTTGGAGTTTTATCCCTCCCTTTACATTTGGAAGTTGTAGCTACCTCTGGAAGTCATTACTTCCCTTGAACAATAATTATTGATTAGTTCTCATATATTGTGCATGGTGTATTGTGGTGTATTGGTGTAAATCTTATACTATTGTTCATTACTAATTGGATATAATTGAATGGTTTAAGTTTAAGTTGAAAAAGGTTTTAAATTATACTTGATACTGATTCACCCCCCTCTCAGTATCAACATAAATAACTATGTTTCATGTTGTTAGAGAAGGTTTTCCTGACCATAGAATGGACATATATTTTTGAAATTATATGAGAAAGAAATTTGTTATTTTTCTTTAGACCTGTGTAAACTATGCAATGTTTTTCATTGTATTCTTTTGTAATTTTTGATATGAAGTGTTATTTGTGGTGAATTATCTTTAGTATTTTCTTCACATGATATTTTATATCACACTTTTATTCATGTTGTTCATTATCTCTTGCTCTAGTTTATATCTTTTATTGATCAACTATTTAAGTATTTTTTAGTTTACTTCTGATGTTAAATGGTTGGTAACACCATTACCAAGGATTGAGATTTCTTTCGTGCTCGGTTATAGGATATCAAAATATCACATGATATATAATTATTCATCTTTCTGTCTTTATAAACTCACTCCAGAATACGAAACACTTCCTTGAATTTATTCAAGAAGTATTATGATTGTTCAGGTTATAGGTTTCCACTTGACTCAGGAAAAGAGGTGCTCATACACACCCAAAAAGATGATTTTAGTTTATTAATGCTAAGGTTATTTAATGTGTTATTTATTTAAGTTTTTTATATATGAATGAGTGATGATTGCATTATTTAGATGTTAATTATCTTTTTCTATTTTCGGTATATCATCACAATCATATTTATTCATTATTTACTAATTTGGTATTCATATCATTAGAATAAGTTTTGTTTTTACTCAATCTAGTTAAGAAACATTATCTCAAACAATCACTTTCGAAAGGCTTTGTTAAAAACTTGTAAATTGTATATAATCATTGTATATTCACACTCTTATCTGAACATTTGTAATTAATGTGTTGATTGTTAGAATTGTATATTTAGTTAGTTTATTTCCTTTAGTTGTTTCTAGGATCCTAGTTGGCTAACAGAGCCATAAAACCCATTAGGTTAGATCATACCAAATGGATTGGGTTAAATATACAACCCCAGTCCAGATCTATCATTCCCATTGATGATGTGTCATAAACTCCTATCAAAAGTATCATGCCAGCAGTTTTCATGGAAAATGAAGAGATCTACAATGTCGTTACAACACATAATTGTAGAACAACCATTCTCTCAATGTGGACTTGATGTCATCGGGCCAATAAATCAAAACTCAAGCAAGGGACACATGCATATTCTGACCGCTACAGATTATTTTACAAAGTGGCAAGAGGAAATGGAATTAAAAAGGGTTGAGTCTAAAGAGTTAATCAAGTTCCTTAAATATAATATTTTGTCAAGATTTTGTGTCCCATATAAATTTGTCACTGATAATGGTTTGATTTTCATCAGTTCAAATTTTACAGAGATTTTTTGGAGAATATGGAATTATCATGGGTCAATCATCAAATTATTATCCACAAGGAAATGGTCTTGCAGAATCCACAAATAAGATAAGCATTCAGATATTAAAGAAAATTATTGACAAGAAGTAAAGGAATTGTCATCTGAAGCTGACATATGCGTTGTGGGAAAGCAAAACCACTCCAAAAGACAACACTGGGATGTCCCCGTATACATTGGTTTATGGGGAAGAAGGGAAAATGTCAATTAGCCTTGAACTCAACGCCTTGAATTTCATGGTTAATACAGAAGATACATAATATAGTTCACCTATCCAAAGGAGGATCAACTAGTTGTTGAAATTGAAAGAAGAATGAAGCAAAGCCCTGAAGTGAAATTCTTAGAGACAACAAAGTATCAAAATATATTTTGATCAGAGTGCAACTGTAAAGAATTTTCAGAAGCGAGAACTGGTGTTACTTTGGAGCAAGGCCAAGGAGAAGCCATCGGTTCATACAAAGTTCAAATCTCTCTAGATTGGACCATACGTTGTTGAAAAGATCTTGGGTTTTAATTCCTATATGCTCCAAGACATGAAGGGTAAAATATTAATGTTTCCTATCAAAGAGAAACATTTGAAAGGTTTCTTCACCTAAAACTTTCTCATTTTCCTTGTACATAAATTTATTTTTCAGTTTGTATATTCTTACCTTTGACTCCATAGCCCAATGGATGGAAGCACATGTTCATAAAGATTTTGGATTCTTGACAACCCATAGAGGGTTAGCATCCCACAGTTGGAGCCATTTTTTGAGATCAATTCTTTCCTTCGAAATTTTCCTCCCCTTTCTATTTTCCCAACTTCTTTTTTCCATTTATTTTCCATCTTCTATATCTACCCTCATTTCCCCTTTTCTTTTCTCCCTCCTCTTTTCCCTTTTTAGTTACTATAATAAAAAAAATTTCAAAAAACGACGGGTTTGTAGGTTGGTAGACTCGGGGATATTTATCTCCTTCCATAGTCCCATATCATGAGTCCTATCGGCCGCCATATTATTCTATACTTAAGAATTTCTATAGTCGCGGGTTCACGAGTTCAAGATTTCATATTCCAACTTCTGCGATATCCATTTTGCACCCAAACATTTGCGATCTACATTATGATCATCATACTTGTTGTGGGTACCAAGCTCCTAAATATTTTATTTCTCTTGTATCCAAGTCTGACTGATCACTCCCAACACTTAGCCTATTTTCTATCATTCACAACAGTGGGTCTGTGGGTTCCTGGGTTGGCAGGTTCACAAAATTTCCCAAATTCTAATTGCTCTCGTCTGTCCCAACCACCTTCGTGATTTTACCAATATGCATTTAGTATGTTTTAATGTTAATAACTCATCATGAAGGTTTTGTAAATATCGTCATTAATAAGCGAAGGGATCAAGGATATTTGTCATTAAACCGCATTAAAGAACAACTTGTCGAAGATTATATTAGTGTTATCACTCTCAAGTGCTCATTGCAAATATTATCTGGATTAAAGGAACACTCTCGTCAAGTTATGGCTACAACAAATCAACAACAGTTATGCGGTGATACTCTGAATATTTTTGGGTGTGAGGACCAGAACTTTCAGCGGTATAGAGCGTATTCCTACTATTCATCCCCTTGTTCTCAGAAGGAAGTGATATGGATATCCATAATCGATCGTGCAAGGTGTGTCCCTGAGGTTTTCGATTGCAAGGAACTATTTGCATGGTACATTGAGAAATACATACCGAGTCAAAAAATTATTCAAATCCAATACCATTCTCCCATCTCTCTTTCACCTCAAGTATTTTGTAATATGTTGAAGCTCCCTCAACCAACACTTACTTTCAAAGGAGAGGATTGCAGGGATTTCTTGAAAATGAATGACAATGGCTCAGACCTATTTCCTGATTTCTTGGAAGATCTTGTCGTTGTCCCAGAGGACATTACCAGGTTGCAGGTCAACTCATTCAAAAAACCCTTTCGTGAAATTGTTTGCTTGTTGACTAGGGTGATAGGACAAGAAAGTATTGCTAACATTTCTCGCATGATTCTTTATATCTTGTATTTTGCAGTCAAAGAGAAAGCTATTTTCAATTATGGAAAACCGATTTCCATTGAAATCTCCTCCCAATTGTCATAGTAAAAAAATACAATAAATTCTTTATGGCTTTTTATTTGGTGTTTGTGATAGCATATTTCTTTCAGTTTCCAAAATTTTCTATCTATAAGAGGGTGAATTGTGAACTTGAGCCAATTACCTTCTAGTACCAAGCATTGTGGCGACACAAAGCTTCTTTTCATTTCTATGAATTTTACAATGATTTTGTTTCATTTTTCAAAGGATTATTGTTTGGAAAAGATACCCCCAGAATATCCGACCAGGAAAATAAATTCCTGGATAAAAAGGGGACATTGGAGAAAATGGAAAATAACAATGTTATTAGGATTTTTTATTCTAAGGAAAATCCATCCTTTCTTCCATGCCATATATCTGATAAAAAGTTTATTACAGAAGTTGCAAGGAAGTATAATTTTTGGTTGCACTTTTTCCATGAGAAATGGAAAAAGGAATTCATACCTTTGCCTTCAAAAATTGGGGACTTTATATTCAAGGATATAAACAAAATCGATGAATTTTCAAACCACTTCCATAATCCGAATCTGAAATATGCTGAAAAGATAAAGGGGTTTGAACCTAATGGAAATTTTGTGGAACATATGTTGGCAATAATATTCAACAATTTGTTTATTCATATTATTTTGGGTGAAGCATAAGACAATAAATTAGGCGCTCCTACTCACAATGTTAGTGACTTGGAGACAGTACTTAGTACTAATGAATTTTACAAGAAAAAGGGAAAGGGTCCCAATGAGAAGAGTTCCCAATCCCCAACTGTCACTCCTAGCACTACCACATCTTGGAGAAATTCTCCAGTGGCCCACCCAACCAGGAAAGTTACCAACACTAGTTCTAGTGGTGGAGGATAAAAGAATCCCTTGTCAGGTATAATAGAGAGCTCACACAAGCTTCCTCTAAGAATCCCAGTCCCCAACTGTCACTCCTAAGACTACCACATATCGGAGAAATTCTCCAGTGGACCACCCAACCAGGAAAGTTACCAACACTAGTTCTAGTGGCAGAGGAGAAAAGAATCCCCTTTCGAGTAAAATTGAGAGATCGCATAAGCTTCCTCTAAGAAAAAAGAGGAAATATGTTGTGCAAGAGGAAGAAAACCACCACATAGAAAGTGGCATCAACAGATTCTCCCTTGAATACATGGAGCTCGAGGTAGATATCGAGAAGATGTTTCCCACAATGGATCAGCCGGGGAACACAGCCCATCAGAATTCATCATTGGAAATCATTGAAAATGAGACCTTAAATAAGGAAGAGTCATTTGCTTTCCAGAGCGTTGTTTTTGATAGGGAATCCAAGAAACTGATTATTGAGAAAGGTGATATGAAGAATAAAAAAGGAAAATGTTGTTCATAGGTTGACCTAAGAGATATGCATCCTTCCCATATTTCTAAAATTTACAGAGAAATCAGGGATGCTCTGGATGACTCCATTGGTGGACTTGAAGCGGAAACATGAAATTGAGAGAAAGGATCAAGGAACTGGAAGACACCTTAATGCATCTTCCACTTATTTCCAGTCCTTTGACAATAGTCGGACCCACCACACCCACTTCTAAATTAAAAGGATCCTAAAGCCTACTTACATCATCCAGGAGGTATCTGGAAATAAATATTAAGAAATGAATGGCATTGATCACAGAGGCATGGGAAACTTCATAAAACATTGCTTCTTTTGGATCGAGGGTGCATGCCTTCCATGAGTATTTACGAGACGACCTGAAAAATAAAGAAGGTTTTTACCTTGATGTTGTACTACAGTTGGCCCTTGACCAATTTTTGGAGAACTTGGGTCACGTTTGACCAATTTTGGGACTTCAACAGGCTGTTCAAAGACGGAGCACCAAGAAAAGTGGACATCACAATATTTCTCCCCCTTTTTGTGGGATTTTTGGGTTTAGGGTTTATGTAATGGGTTATGGGATGTCGGCCCATGGGTTTACCCATGCTTAGGCCATTTTATAATGTATAAATAGATATCTAGGCGATGTAAGAAGAACACTAGACCTAAGAGGTATGGGGTTCTAAGTGCTAGAGTTTGATCTATGTGACTGCAAAGGATTTGTGCTTAATGTGTGTTAAGAACTTGCAGAGCTAAGTGAAAGTGATTTTAAGAAGCTTGTGTGCAGATTAGAAGAAGGCTTTATGATTAAACCTAGCTCGGGTGATCTGAATTTATGTAGGAACACAATGAAATACATAAATACACATAAATGCAGATATGCAGTGGAAATAAGACTTCATTTAATTAATAACAAATGACTGAAAAATGCTTACAGACAGAATGGAAATAAACTAGCTAGGGCGCGTGTAGCTTGTCTTTGAGAAGAGATGTGGTGGCTACTGGCCTCTGAAATCCCCGTTACAATGAGGCTCGAAGGCCTATATATTAATTAGAAACAATGGAAAACCCTAAACATCCAAAAACCTAACCCTAGGAGATGAAACGCCAGAATATTGGCCCCGTTGGGGTAAATTGGTACATCAATTTCCCGGGGTCGTAACTTTGGCATACTATCTCCGTTTGATGCACATGATACATCGTTAGAAAGATCTATCCGAGGAATACACTACTAACAATGAATATCGAGTCCAAAATGGACTCATGTTTGTTGGAGCATTCATGCCCAAAAAACGTCGTTTAGGGCCTCAAAACAGCTCTGGAAGTTCAGGACCCAAAGAACTGCTAAAAATAGTAAATTGTGCTACAATTAAGGAAACTGAAAAACTAAAAGAAACAATGGTGTGGGTCCAAGTGGAATAGGTGTGTGGCCATCAATATCCACCTAGATCATTCCTCCCCCCTTAGGAAGCAATGGTCCCCATTGCGTTGAGTTCTCCATGAGATGAGGAAACTTCTGTTGAACTTGGTCCCTGGTGAGCCACTTTCCCTGGTGAAGGAGTTGGCCTGCTTTGACAACTCGATATAGATGGATCCTCTATTGCCTGGTGTTCTTGATATGTGTTTCCATAATTCGATCAGTTGTGTCTTGTTCCATGCAATCTGGGTTTAACTCTGTTGGTGTGAGTTGTTCTTCCATGTCAGATGTGTGTAGTAGAGGTGGAAAGTAGGGCCGAAGGAAGTCCACATTGAACACTGGGTGCAGACCAAGGAATGGTGGAATACCAAGCTCAAAGGCATTGTCCCCTACAGCCTTGGTGATGGTGTATGGCCCATATCGGAGCGGGCGAATCTTGCGGTAGGGTCCAGTGAGGCGTTCCTTTTGCAAATGTAGCCACACTTTGTCGCCCACCTGGAAGTTGTGTGGCACTCGATGTTGATCATGTCGTTGATTGTACTTAGAATTAGCTCTATCCAATATGTCATGAACTTGTTGGCAGATGTGTTGAATGCACTCAATGAAGTTGTTTACCTTGTCAGCCTCAGACTGGACATGGGCTGAATTTGCCCTAGTAGCTGCAAATGGCATGGCTACGTCAATGGGACATAGTGGCTGGAAGACCAAGCCCACTTGAAAGGGGTTGTGGCTGGTTGAGCTATGGAGAGCCTGGTTGTAGCTTTGTTGTACATAGGGGAGGCTCTCATCCCATGTGCATGGATGATTTGAGTTGTACATGTGCAGAATGTGTACAATCATCCGGTTGATGACCTCTGTCTGGCCATCAGTTTGCAGATGGAAATATGTGGACTTGGTGAGCTTGGTGTCCAGCATCGACCAGAGGCTGGACCAAAATGTACTGAGGAACATGTTTTCCTAATCTAAGATGATAGACTGTGGGATCCCAAAGTGTACCTACACTCTTTCAAAGAAGAGTTTAGCAGTGGCTTTTGTTGTGATATTATTCTTGCAAGCCATCATAATGGACATCTTCAAGAATCGATTGACGACCACAAAAACACAGTCATTTCCATGCTTAGTAGAAGGAAGGCCCAACATGTAATCCATAGAGATGGATTCCCAAGGTCGACTGGGGGTAGGAAGCGGAGTATAGAGGCCTTGCTTCTTGATGGTCAGTTTGGAAATGGCGCAAGTAGTGCAGGACTTGATGTACTTCCTGACATCCTATCGAAGGTTCGGCCAATAGAAATACTTTTGCAGTACTTCCACGGTTTTCTCGACCCCGGAATTCCCAGTGACCCGACTGTAGTGCACCTCCCAAATCATCTTGGCACGCTCGCTTGAAGGAACACAAAGGTGTCTCAGGTGAAAAAGAAGGGCATCCTGGAGGTGAAAATTGGGAACTTTCTTACCCTCCAAGAGTGTATTGTATGTGTGGCCGAATTCTGGATCACTTGTGTAGAGAAGCGGCCAATCGGAAGTATTGTTCCCACAAGAGTGGAGCACAGTGGTTAGCACCATGATGGGTGGTTGACTGAGGTATTCTGCAACATTATTGGTGTTGCCTTTCTTGTACTTAATGTTCAAATGAAACTGTTGTAGGTATGTGGACCACTTCTGATGGAAATCGTTCTGCAACTTCCCTTGTGTTTGTATGAACTGTAGGGGTCAGTGGCCTGTGTGGATGATCGTTTCCTTTCCCAAAATGTAATGCTTCCATTGTCGACAAGCCTGCACAATGGAATACATTTCTTTTTCATAAGTCGAATACTTCCAGACTGTATCGAAAAGTGTCTCACTGTGATATGCCACTAGATGCCCATGTTGAGTAATGGCTGCCCCAATGGCATAGTCAGAGGCATATGTATCGATCTCAAATGGTTGTTGCAAGTCTGGTAATGTGAGCACTGGTGCAAAGTAGAGGCGATGCTTCAACTCCCCGAATGCCTTCTATTGAGATTCGGACCAAAAGATTTTTGCTTTAGCTCCTCCCTTGGTGACTTGACTCAAGGGCCAAGTGATATGAGAGAATCCCAACACAAACCTACGGTAGAAATTGGCAAGACCTAAAAAACTGCGGATCTCTATTAGGGTGGTTGGGGCTAGCCAATCCCAAATGACTTGGATCTTTGTTGGATCCACATGCACCCCCCGCTCATCAATAATGTATCCTAGATACTGAACCTAGCTCATGCCAAAAGTGCATTTCTCCAAATTGGCACACAACTTGTGTTGTCATAGTGTTTGGAGGGCCTGTCAAATGTGGTGGAGGTGCTCTTCCCAAGTCTAGTTGAAGATCAGAATGTCATCCAAGTACACCACTACAAATGAGTTGGTGAATGGCCATAGGATGTCATCCATTAGCCTCATGAAGGTTGCACGGGCATTCGTTAACCTGAATGGCATGAACAACCATTCGAAAAGGCCCTCCTTGGATTTGAAGGTAGTCTTCCACACATCATAGGGTTCGATTGGTACCTGGTGATATCCTGACTTCAATTCAATCTTGCTGAAATATTTCGCCCCCTTGAGTTGGTCCAGAAGGTCATCAATCCATGGGATCGGGTACCTATTCTGAACAGTGATCTTGTTTAGTGCCCGATAGTCAATGCAAAGTCTCCAAGTCCCATCCTTCTTCTGCACCAACACGATCAGGCTCCCACAGGGTGATGAACTCGACCGGATGTGACCTTTCTACAATAGCTCCTGAATCTACCTCTTGATTTCATCATTCTCCAAAACAAAGCGTCGATAGATGGGTCCATTGGGCAGTGATGCACCTAGGGTTAGATCGATGGGGTGCTTGACCTGGCAGTGTAGAGGCACCCCTACAGGGGAGGTGAAGATGTCCTCGTACTCCTCCACGACCTTATCCATCTGTTGTTTTCGTGCAGCAGGGCCCTGTCTGGAGGTCATGGCCACATTTTTCCTCTTTCCCTGAGGGTGGATCATCAGGAAAACAAATTTCCTAGTTTTGGAAATGAGCTTACTGCATTGTTTTGCAGTAACCAAAGAGATGGTGGTAGGTGGTGCTATCTCCGGTATCCTGTACAGCTTATTGCCCAAGATGATAATAACAACACGAGGCCTAGACTCATACACAACATGTCGCTTCCACAAGTACGGTTGGCCTAATAATACATCAGAAACATCAAGAGGAGAAATGTCACATAATACCTCATCCATGAAGGGCTTGATGTTGTAGCAAAGGCGACATTGTTGGTTGACGCGGAGGTCCCGTCCTTGGTGCAACCACCCGATGGTGTATGGTTGTGGGTGTGTTGTGGTCGACAAGCCTAGCTGCTTCACGACCTCTACCGAGATGAGGTTCTTTTGTCTCCTGCTGTCGACAGTGAAATGCAACGGGGAACCCTTTACCTACATCTTGGAATGGAAGAGACGCTCTACCTCCTCTAGATCTTTTGGTTCCTCCTTCTAGATCTTTGTGGTGGCAATGGTGGATTTGGGCTCCGCATCGATAATATGCTTCCCCCTATCATTCCCCTTGTCGGGTTCTGATTTAGATTCGAAGCATGCATCCAATTCAGAATCCTTCAACTCGGCTACCAATGACTTCTTGGCCCGACACTCACTTGTGTTGTGAGTGGAGCTCTTATGGAACTCACACCACTTCCTTGTGTCCTTTTTTGGCTTCATGGTGTTGTTCTTTTCTTGTGGCTTTGGTGGGTTATCTTGGGCTTCCCCACCTTGGCTTGGTCCTTTGTTCTGTGGTTTGGGGGTACCTTTCCCTTGCTTCTAATTCACAGACCCAAAGTCTCTCTTTTTCTATTTGAACTTTTGCTCAATCTTGGCATCATATCGGTACGCCACACCAAGTGAGGAGATGTCGAGGAACTC
Source organism: Picea engelmannii (assembly GCA_009831015.1). Taxonomy (NCBI): domain Eukaryota; kingdom Viridiplantae; phylum Streptophyta; class Pinopsida; order Pinales; family Pinaceae; genus Picea; species Picea engelmannii. Next base: position 1,380,174 of record ML786467.1, on the reverse strand, counting down.
CATTTCCTCTTGAATGTATCTATGTAGAAAACTATGATACTTTAACACCAAATGTTTCTCTGAATATTTGATACCCAACTTTGTGCGTAGGGTATGAAATAGATTCGTCATCTCATGCACATCTTGGTCCCTTTTCTGCCGCAACGTAGTCCATTGTATGTATTTGTCCTCATAGCTCCCCACGGGATAATATTGTTCCTTGATGGCATCTCAGAAAGAATTCCAAGTGGGTGTGGCTGAGAACAGAGAGGGTTCCCCCTCACCCTGTTGCTCCGAATAGGTTTCCCACCAGTCCTTGACATGGGGGGCGGCTTTGAGGAGTGCGAAAATAATCCTTTCTCGGTCGAAAAATTCATGAACCGAGAAATATCCTTCTAATAGATTCAACCATCTATCTACGACATTTGCATCTATTTGGCCCTCAAATATGGGAATGTCAAAGTTTACTTGTACCTTAAAAGGAGTGGCGCCTCCAAAGTGGCTATTGGATGTCGATGCCCCGCTAGTGGGAATCCATTGAAGAATCTGGGCAAAGTTGTCCATCATCGCATTCCTTTGTTTCTTGAGGGCCTCCTCGAGCAACATTTTGATAGGATATCCTACTCCCTCATCTTTCTTTTCTTCCCCCATGGGCGGTCGTCGGGGTTTGCGAGAATGATCTTGCAAAGGTTCAACTAGATCGAGCCCCAACTCCTTATACCCCGACCTCGTTGGGGACATGCAAAGAAAGATCGAGAACGAGAAGACTGCTCTGATACCACTGATCCGGATTTATGTAGGAACATGATGAAATACATAAATACACATAAACGCAGAGATGCAACAAAAATAAGACTTCATTTCATTAATAACAAATGACTGAAAAATGCTTACAGACAGAATGGAAATAAACTAGCTAGGGCGTTGGTAGCTTTTCTCTGAGAAGAGATGTGGCAGCTACTGGCCTCTAAAATCCCCGTTACAATGAGGCTCGAAGGCCTATATATTACTGAGAAACAATGGAAAACCCTAAACATGCAAAAACCTAACCCTAGGAGATGAAACGCCAGAATATGGGCCTCGTTGGGGTAAATTGGTACATCAATTTCCCGGGGTCATAACTTTGGCATACTATCTTCGTTTGACACACATGATACATCGTTAGAAAGATCTATCCGAGGACTACACTTCTAACAAAGAATATCAAGTTCGAAATGAACTCATATTCGCTGAAGAATTCATGCCCAAAAAACATCATTTAGGGCCTCAAAATAGCTCCAGAAGTTTAGGACTCGAAGAACTGCTAAAAATAGTAAATTGTGCTACAATTAAGGAAACTGAAAGAAACAATGGTGTGGGTCCAAGTGGAATAGGCGGGTGGCCACCAATATCCACCTGGATCATCGGGGAAGGCAGATCTGGCGAGGTGCACGCAGATCTCCTGTCCTATGCAGAGTGGGTTCCTGTGGCTCTGTTCTTGTAGAAGATTAAGAGAAGACAATAAATAAGAGAAGAGTTGGTGGACGTAGCCTCGTGCTAGGGGTGAACCACGTATATCATGTGTTGTGGTTTCTTTGTGCATTATAGTTTCTATGTTATTGATGTGATGTATGCTTAGTGAAATGGTATATGTTAGATTCATATGATATAATAGCTTAGTTCTTAGTAATGTGAATGAATGCTAGATCTGATCTATTTCTATGTCATAAGTGTTGGATGTATTAGATCTTGTTGAATATTGCATTTCTCTGTAATTAGGTTTTGAATATGCAATGTGAATAAGGGTTAATTGTTGATGAATGTTAACTACTAAGTTGTTTGTTAAGGTATTGTAATCACAGATCTATGTCCCAGCTAGGTTGAAGAAATCTAAGTCCTGCAACCCCCCTACCTCTACCTTGGGTGAGACTTCATATGCTTCGCAGGTGTTGCCGAAAGGGCCGATAGTTAGGGATTTGTTGGTGCGTTGCTGAAGCATTGAACCCTGGGTCTTCCCCTATGCCAACAAATGGTTCTGTTGTCGGGACTTGAAACTGTGATTGTTGGGAACTGAAGAAAAGAAAGATCTATGCGTAGATCTGTCGCTTTAGTCCACAGTATTCTACTTGAATTGTGAAGCGTTGTTCTAAGAAAAGAAGTATGATCTGAAGAAAAGAGGTAAGATCTTGAAGCTTTGTGCTCTGATAAAGGTAAGATAAGTGAAATTTTTTATTTCAAAAGAATGGATCTAGGTATGTTTAATAGATTTGACCCTAGTCTGAAAACTAGGGTACAACTAGAAGAAATAAGATTTGATATGAATAGATATGATAGAAATAATGAAAGATATGTTATTCCTATGCAGAGAAAAAATTGTTGGACTAACAAGTGGATGGAATATCCTAGAAATAATTTTTTACAAACCCACCACTGTGATCCCAGTGCACAGTACATGAAAGGTTGGGGATCGTTCAAGATAAAGAGAGGATTGACTCTTTGTTATAGTTGTAGGGTATCGGGACATCTTGCTAAGGAATGCCCTGGTAGAGGTCCTATTTGCCTTTGTTTTAAGGCTACTAGACATGAAGTTTTGGACTACCCTAGAATGATTGCCAAAGTTGAAAAGATGAATATGAGACACAAAAACCATGAGGAAGGCCAAGAGACTAAGAACCAGAAAGAATAAGAGGCTATATTATTGAATATGAAAGAAACCTTGAACGATCACAAAGATATAAACTTATCAGAGATCTTAAAAGAGAAGGAATGCATCGAAATAAGAATATGAGAATTCGACATAGACTGTGTCCTGGATGAGGAAACAAAGGTGAATATCATGATATAAAGAACTTGGGAAATTTTGGAAAAACTCGCTATGGTTCCTTCATTGGGAGGAATAGGATTATTTAGAGGAAATCTAATAACCCTATGTGGAAGGCTTACCCATATACCTATGAGTTCTCATGGAACTTCGACATAAGAAGAATTTGAGATCATTAAATTTGTTGAGAACATCACCCCATTTTCTATTTTGCTAGGAAAAACCTGGATTGAGAAAGATCAAATACGAAGGAAACAAGAAAAGGAGGATCTAGAACAAAAAAATAAAGAACTAAGAGATTTCATGGATAGGAAAATAGTGCACTTACTGGAAGAACAAGAGGACCAGTCAAAGATACTAAGGACCAAAGATCTGGACATCGAAGTTGAAACAACACAGGAAGACTTGAAACACCTGTCTGTACAAGGGAGTAGAGCACCTAACCCAGAAAGAGAAGAAGTATTACCCTCGAACCCTATGAAATACCCTCCATAGTTTGAAGTTACTATGCCAAGAGGAGATAAGAACGATAATGGAAAGAGGAAACCAGTGACTCAGATTTCAGGAAAGAAGGCCAGAAAACTCAGTAAGAAGAAAGCAAAGTTAGAAAAGTTACAGGAAGTTCCAGGGAGGACTCCATAGAAACAAGGTTTACAGAACTGGAACTTTGTCGGGATATCAGGACAACGTATATTGGCACTTCGCCACAACAAAGCAATATGACCATTGCAGGCATCTCGACCATTAGAATGACTCTCCAGAATGGCTAGAAACACAGTTACTTCTGGAACGTTCGCCATTGGACCATTGGGACCGCACCATAACGGATGACATTGCATTGATTGAGGAATTCCTACTCATTGGAAGAGTCCATTACAACGTTGTCTATTTATCCCATCAAGCGTTGCACCGAGAACACTTTTTCCAATTGTGATTATCCGCGCCCACAGAGAATTACTTGCTTTCGCGTAGTGATCATCGGTTTAAGCATGCAAGGACCAGACCCACAAGAACTTTATCTAGGGAAGGATGCAGATCGCACCTTGGCGTAGACAATCAAATACACCTATGGTGATGTGGAAAAGGTGAAGAGAGGCTACAAGGTAGCCTCCATCGATAATGGTGCAGTGTGCCTAGCCTGTCAATTGATTTCTAGTAATCTATTAAGGAAAAACAAACCCATGTAGGTCACGGGGTTTGTCGTCGACCTCGCAAGAAAATGCGTGGAAGGGATACAAATGAACTGGCGAAGCTTCCTCATCAACCATTTAGAGAAATACTATCACGAATCTCATAATTATGGCTATGAGTTCCATTTTAGTTAGCTTCTTATCCTCATCACCTTCTTTGCTTGGGAGATGCTGGAAGGTGTGACATTCCATGAGATTGATCCATCAAAACCCTTAGCTGTGAATTTCACCACGGTCTGTTATTCGAGAGACATGGATAAACAATGGCATTCAAATGTGGTGTTCCAAACCTATTACCTGCAGTTGAAGAGGGCTATTGAGTCTTCCCCTCGCATGACCCTGAATACCCTGCACAGGTTCAAACCATTTGAGAAGTTTTGCGTAGAAAGACATTTTATTTATATCATTGTGCAAGGAGACGAACATAAAGAAGAGCTCCAATATTACTAAAATATCACTGAGGAGGAAATGGAAGAAATAACTAAGGAGTGACCTGAAAATATCCTTATACCAGTTGACCAGGCAGAATTGTCCGACCCCGACCTAGTCAGAAGTCCCTTGGTCACTCGCGAAGAGTATGATGCACCAAGCAGTAGTAGAAGGAAGAAAAAGGAAGAGGTACAAAAGTTGAACAGTGCATCAAAAGAGACTGCTTCAGACTCACCTGGAGGGGGAGGTGATGACGAAGTAGACAAAGAAGAAGACAAAGGAAAAGAAGACAAGCAAAAACAAGGAGAAGTAACACCGCCTAGGGACCCGATTGATGAATCTGATACCTCTAAGAAAAGAAAGGTTTTCCCCATGAAACCTACATCACAGAAGAAGTCCAAAGCTACTAAACCATAGATGCAGACTGTTCTAACGATGGATGACATATATTTCATCATCGTCGTTGTCTTAGATAACTCAAAAGATATCTTACAGTGCAATGAAGCCAAACAAGAGAACATGTATGAAAGAATTGAAGCAGAGCTAAAAGGGGTACAACAAGCCCTCCACTCATACTGTGTAGTGTCTACTATGCCCCTGTCATCAAAAGGAACAAAGTTGGGAGACAAACATGCCCAGCTCCACCGAATAGCATATGTGATGGAGGCTCACCTTCATCGTGTTCAGGAAGAAAAAGAGCAGGCCACAGAGGCATTAAAGCAAGAAAAAGAGGAAGCCGGAGGAAAACGTCGGGTTGTGCAACATGAAAAAGATGACTTCCAAGACAAGTTTGCAGAAGATAGAGCGCATATCCAGAAGGAGAAGGAACATTTGCTCATAGAGAAGATTGGAGTTAAAGAAGCACTCATTAGAGCACTTTTCTCTATACAGGCTTAGAACAGATGGAAGAAGACCCAGTAGAAAGACAAGTAGGTAAGCTTGTCGAAGCCATTCAACAACACCAACAAAGAACAGTTGAACTGGAGTTACAAGCAGTGCCAAGCACCTTGTAGGAAGTGTGAGACCAGAGAGAATAAATTTCCTGAAGCGCAGTCCATAGAATCAAGGAATTATCCTTGGAATGTAAACACCTTAGCAGTTGAAGTGCACAGACCTATGAGCGCCTTACAGAGGACCTTGAGCTCAGGAGACTAGAGTCAAAGCTTGAGGAGGAAAAACAATAAGAAACAACAGTGCAAGAATAGTTAAAGCTAATATCATCGGTCGAGAGGATGAAAAGAGCCCAGGAACAACATATGGTTCAGCAAAAATCCCATGCCATTCAAAGTAAGGTCATGCAAGTAACCCAGAGACTCCATTCAATGCAGGTTGCAGCTTGCATACTTTTTGAGGAGATTGAAGGATAAGGTGAACAACTAGAGTAAGTGGTCACCATAGTGGAACAACGGTTGGAGGGACATGTGACGGAGAAGGTCATTCAAGATTTTTTTTATTAGGAGGCTCTGGTGAAGAAACAGGTCGAAGCAGCTCGAGCCAAGATCGAGGCAATTGAGGCAGGGTTACCCAGATCACAGTGACCCGGGACGAGTAACAGGTGAGTGTTCGGGGCCTGTTGGCCCTTGAACAAGTTTTGGAGAACTTGGGTCACGTTTGACTAATTTTGGGACTTTGATAGGCTAGTTGAATACGGAGCTCCAGGCGAAGCGAAGATCACGAGATTTCTCCCCCTTTTTGCGGTATTTTTGGGTTTAGGGTTTATGTAATGGGTTATGGGATGTCGGCCCATGGGTTTACCCATGCTTAGGCCCTTTTGTAATGTATAAATAGATATATAGGAAATTTAAGAAATACACTAGACCTAATAGGTATGGGGTTCTAAGTGATAGAGTTTCATCTATGTGATTGCAAAGGCTTTGTGCTTACTGTGTGTTAAGAACTTGCAGAGCTAAGTGCAAGTGATTGTAAGAAGCTTGTGTATAGATTATAAGAAGGCTTTGTTCTTAAACCTAGCTCTAGGAAGGAGGATCTGGTGAGGTTCCCGTAGATCTCATGTCCTATGCAGAGTGGTTTCTTGTGGCTTTATGCTTGTAGAAGATTAAGAGAAGACAATAAATAAGAGAAGAGTTGGTGGACGTAGCCCTGGGGGTGAACCACGTATATCCTGTGTTGTGGTTTCTTTGTGCATTATAGTTGTTATGTTATTGATGTGATGTATTCTTAGTGCAATGATATATGTTAGATGCATATGATATAATATCTTAGTGCTTAGTAATGTGAATGAATGCTAGATCTGATCTATTTCTATGTGCTAAGTGATGGATGTATTAGATCTTGTTGAATATTGCAATGCTCTGTCATTAGGGTTTGAATCTACGATGTGAATACGGGTTAATTTTTTATGAATGTTAACTACTAAGTTCTCTGTTAAGGTATTGTAATCACATATATGTGTACCATCTAGGTTACAGACATCTGAGTTCTGCAACCCCCCCTTCCTCTACCTCAGGTGAGATTTCATCTGCTTCGCGGGTGTTGCTGAAAGGCTCGATAGTTAGGGTTTTGTTGGTGCATTGCTAAAGCATTGAACCCTGGGTCTGCCCCTATTCCAACAACTACCCTTTGGAAATAGATTCTCCAACATGACATAACTAAGGATAAGAGAGGAGGATCTCCCCTCACTAAGCCTGATAAAACAATTGAACGTGTGCTAGAAAGAAAAGATAAAAAACTTGAATAATATTGTTCAAGCGTGCAACCAAGCTATATCAAAGAGGGAATAATTATTCAATAAGCTCATAGAGATATACTTGGTTAGGAGTACTAACGAGGTACAAGACCCTAAACTAATTCTCAACTTGATATTCCTCACAAAGCAACAATTTGAAGAACAAGTTGAGATTTTTAAAGGGTTGTCAGTTGAAAAGTTCTATGGTATACTTGAATATGATGAGGACGACATAGAGAACTGGCTCGTGGACTACTCCGTGAAAAATCAAGACATAGAATAAGAATTACATGACATTTCCCTTGATATGAGAGACTTGGAGGGCGAGTTGTTCAACATCAAAATCCGGCATGAAATCAATGTGGCACCAATGAAAAGTTATATTAAAGAATGGTTCAAGAAATATATCGACAAATTGACTAATGAGGGGAAAGAAACAGTTGAGACAGTTCCTATAAACATTAATGAAGAAAATAAAAGGACTCCAGCAAGAAAGTGAAGAACAAAGAGACCATCATAGTAAGTTTATGTTGATCACATCTTTCTTTCTTTATCAAGTCCTTCATCTAGTTACTATGCTTCTTTGAATAGAAAGGTTTAACTGAAGACTGATAACTTCTCTTTTCTTCTTACCAGGTATTTATGATTCTTTTACTGACCACCATATTCCTTCTACAAGATCAATTCATGTGTATATTTTCTTTATGGTCTGTGGGAGCCCCAATCCCAGTCTTTAAGACAAATTCATTTTAAATTTCAAAGAATATGTAACAGACTATATATTTTTTAGAAATTTCAAGAGAGCTATTTCAGGATCAGTTTTGACTGTGATTTGTAACTCTGATTTTTGAGTATAAAGTATTTGATATTGATCTATCATTATATTTATTTGAGCTTCCCATCTATCCACTCTTTTAAAGTTCTCTTATGCATGTAGATCATCTTCTTTTTATTTTTATGTGATCAAAAATCTTTATTTTAAACTATGATGGATGTGAGGAAATTTTTCTTATTTGCTTTAAATGTGTGAATGTGTGCGGTTCCTAGTCCATTCTCAGGAACTTTCTTTAAAAAAGAAAAGAAAACATTTTTTTTTTATCTTTCTTACAATCTTTATATTTCTTTGATTACCATGACAGACTTCTGTCAAGTCCAATATTCTGAATATCTAGAATCCCAAGAAAATATTAAAGTAAAGAGGAGTACCACCTCTATAAAACTGCAAGGGGATTTACATCCTCGTGAGGTTTCTGTTTCGTTCCTAACGGATTCAAGCGTCAACACGTCTCCATAAGATGAAATAAAAATTGAATTGTTTTTGTTCATTCTCATTCTTTTGTAAATTTTGTTTGTCAAAGGAAGAGAAAAGGAGGTGTTTCCTACATACTCTAGCTATCATTTCTGCTACGAGTTGTTTTATTGGGAAGAAAATGAAACCAGAGACCATTTTCAGTAATTTTTTTCACATATTCAGTTGTTTTTTGTGAGATACTTTTGTACTTACATAATTTGAATATTAATCGGATTCATATATTTTTTCACATTTATATTGATTTTATTGTGTTAAATAGTTGCAAATCAGATCTCGTGCTTAAGCAATATTCAGGAAAAAAATGATAATGATTTTTAATTTGTTTCTCAGTTATTGATGCACTCATATATTGTTGTTGTTTAAATGTTTTTAAATTATCAATAGTATAATCATTCTTTTAAGCACTAGATCCTTTTAAAAAAAATTCTCCCGAGATTAGTTTTAGATAAATAGTTTAGTTAGAATTCTTATAGTGTTCATGTAGCTATATTAAAATATATTTATTGAAATTGGTTTTTTTAGAGTTTATTACATTCAAATTAATTTGTTTATTATTTAAATCAAAATCACATTTAGATTCTAGAATGATTCGAATTTAAACGAAGTCTCATGTCGGGGAGAAAATTATTGTTGCTACCAACGGAGCCATAAAACTCGTCAGGGACAACTATACCAAACAACTTGGGTTATGCTTAAAGAACATCGGACCGGGTTGTTTCTCTTGTGTTGATGAGTGGTCAATTATGCCCGTCAACACTAACTTACACTCTAATGAGTTCTAAGATTAATCGAGTGTTTAGAATTTGTTTATGAATGTATAAATCTATTAGTGCCCTCAAAAACACAGGGCACCCGAAATATGTACATCAAGAATCACTACAAAATCTTAGAACACTGAGAATATGTACACTGAATCAGTGCAATATGTCATTCCAACTGTTTTTCTAAATTTCTAACCAATTTATGGACAAAGGAAAAAAGACCCAAAAAAAATTAGACTAAGTATCAACCATCCCTATCTATATAAAAGAATGATATGTGATACCTCATCATCATAAAGGTTAAACACAATGATATTGGTTGGATACTATTGTAGGATAAATGTACCCTATAGGAGTTACCTCTGTTAGGCTCTTCCTAGACCTAAGACATAATAGAGATGCAAGTTGTATATTTTCCTAGATCTAAATCATACGTGAAAAGACCTATGAGATAAGAGGATGACAAGCACACCCAATACTTTGACGGTTATCCCTACATGCTCCTTGGTCGTTCGCTCCTTTGAACATATCCTTCACTTTCATGAACACAGGCCTACACAAATTGTAAAACAATAAATACCTTTCACGAGATCAGACGTAACATGTATACAACATAGATCTAATAATATATCACAAAGACATGAAAATATTAACTCTCTATGAAGATTATAATCACCTTATACAATCAATTAGAGGGGGAAATCATGTGCATCTTATACTAAAAAGGAAAAAATATTACATTTTACATACAAATAGCTTGATGAAGCTTCTCCCAATTTCCTTGCCCAAGCTTCGTAATCAATCTGACATTATAAGTTTACTCTATCCTTTCCTCTATTTTTCTCATGAGATACCCTCCTATATAGGATGAACGAGATGATATAGTGGATAACTCTTAGACACTAAAAATAAAAAGCTTCTCGAGGTAAAATTACGAAAACTACGAGCTTGATCTATTACAGGAGGATCTCCCTGCAGACAAGTGGATTCCCTCTTGGGCCCTAGAATCCTAAGACTAAGACAGAAAGGGCGCTAGCATTGGTCACTGACATCCTTTTAAACATAGCTAAACTAATGTATAGAGAAGAGGAAGAAAGGTATACCTTTTTGACGATGTTCTTCCTCGCATAGTCTGAGTTGAGCTTTGATCCCCAAGCTCCTCAATAAGTCCTGCAAAACAAACAAAGATAGAGAAAGCTTCCTATTCTACTAAGATTAGCTTGAAAACAGATCTATCTAATAGAGAAAAGTTCATGTAGAATAAACACAACCTTGAAAGAAACAGGCCAAGCACATATGTATATTAATGAGAACAATAGAGAATACTTACAGACCTTTGATGAAGGTGCAACAACCTCTCCCAACTCTCCTTGTCCAACCCTTTTCTCAAATAATCCACACAAAATGATGATGCTTCAATGATAAATTTCCCTTATGAGATCATAAGTTTGATGCTTTCGATGTCTCCATGTGTTTTTCACCATGAGAAGGAATCCTTATATAAGCTTGGAGAGGCCCAACCACCTTAGATATTCTTGGGATAGGTTGAGGATCTTTCTCCATCATTTGTGGATCCTCCCTAAGATCCATCCTTGACCTCAGATTTGAATCCAACTAAATCCAGAGATGAGGGGGATTTTTCCCTAATTTTCCTCAATAGTCAAAGATTCCCTCAAACAGCCCAGCACTCCCTCAGAATGGGACACACAGTGTTGCAATGCTCACCCAAAGAAGGGTAGGGAGCGTTGGCACTCCCTAACAGTGGGTACGGGGGCGTTGCCCAAATTTTCCTTAAAAAATCCCAGCGCTCCCCCATAAGGGTGCACAGAGTGCTGGAACGCTCCCCCAAAGAAGGGTAGAGCGTTGGCACTGATTGACAGTGGGTAGGGGAGCGCTGGCCTTCAAAAATGACTTTTGAGTGGTTTTTTCCATGGCAAAATCTATGTACTCTTCATCAGATGATTTCTCCTTCTTAAACCAGCCTTTGAGGGTGTCTCAAGTGTCCTTGTGATGTCGTTAGAGACACGACATACGAGAGATGGCAGTATGATGCTTGTCACACTTGTGACACTTGAGGTCAATATTCGACACTTGTAATGACGACAATAGGTCATCATTGAAACAAGTAATTTTGATGTGTAACAGATTGCCCCCCAAAGTGTGAAGTTAGAAGATGTGATGACTGAAGTACTTTGTGGACTCTTTCAAGCAAGGGTATGGATGCGAAGAACCTGTTAGAAGCTACACAAAACCATCAAACAAATATTATGACATGTTTAAAACCCAAGGCAAGCATACCTATGCTTGGGTGATAAAGAATTGCAAGGTATGGCTACCATAGGATACACCGCGGATCCATAATTATATTAACAAAGAGTATAGCCACCAAAGATACAATGTGGATCTATACTTCCATGACATGAACTGATTGTAGCCATGAAAAATACACTGTGGATCTACAAGATGACAAGACATAGCCACGAACCAATACAAAGTGGATCTATGTGATAGTATATGTGTCAATATTCAAGAGAAACTTCGTCGCAACCTGGGCAAAGTACATATCAGAGTGATCACTCAACCCAAGGTATTCTTACTAATCCTGATGCAGTATGAGTCTAACCATGTGAATAGATGTCCTAATGTCAAACATGGAAGAAACCACTTGATTACCGGTCAATGAGGTAAATCGTTAATAAGTGCGAGGGAAATCACCATTGATGTCAATGATTCCCAAGGTACCCTAGTACATTCCAGCGAATGTGAATAAATGAGTTGAAGTCGAACATTCGTGGAATCATCCGATCAGGGGTCAATGATGTAAACCCATTGTCGGAAGTGAGGAGGCCTGCCATTGAGGCATGCAGGTCCCAAGGTACTAACTAGTTTCTTAGTATAATTCTCGGATAATGCACTAAAGTCGACAAGAACAGACTCATCGCAGGAGGGCCTTGATGTATCCCCCATCAACGACACTAAAATGACATAGATATGTAAATTGGTAGATCAAATTAACATGGGCTGAAATGGGTATTGAAACAGGATATTTGTGATGGTTGACTCTTGAGGCAGATACTTCCCTTGAACACTGAGGCACAACAAAAAAGGAAACATGACATGGACCAAAACATGATGATGCAGTGGATACTATGACTTTCGCTGGGTGACCCAAAGGAGTAAAGAAACTCAGAGGATTGGTTCAGTGCACAGGTTCAGTAGATTAAAATGTATGCAAAGACAAAGTGTCATGTTCAAGGGAGACCATAAGAGTTATCGGTAATGTTCTCAAAAACTGTTTGGCTTCCTTCCTTCAATTTTTTCCCCAATCCAGATAGACGAGTACCTCTTTTTGATTTAACGAGCTCGAGGAGGGTAACACATGCTCTATATAAATCACCTTCGGTAAGTACCTCTTCCTTTCTTTAAAGAACTAGAAGAAGTAACAGTTCAGTCCCATATGGGCCCTTCAATGTATGATTCTTTTAACGAGTCTAGAGAAGGTAAATTCGGTGATTTTTCATATTTAGAGAGTCTGAAAAGAACTTAAAGATGACTCCAATGTTTTACTTTTTCGTAATTTTAGTCTCGCGAGGCCAAAAAAGAGATAAAATACCACTTGAAAGATGCCCTTTCAAACCTTTTAACGAGTTTGAAAGGAAGCAATATCACTCGACAATCTTTTCATGTTTAGATATTTTGAAAAGAGCTTAAAGACGACTCCAGGGGGTTCCTTTTTAGTGTATCCATGCAAGCCCGGAAAAGAGATTAAATTTTACTCAGTTGTGTTCTCATGTTTTTTACGAGTACAATAAAGAACAAAGACTAAGAACGGTATTCCCCCAGCTTGAAAAGCTAGTGGGTTAACTCCAGAATGATCATCAAAGGCTAGAGACATGCCCCCCAAGATTCAATTCATCCACCGACTTTGTGGTTGTCACCAACTTTTGTACTATATGGAGAAAAATGATAAGGGTGGATGAAATGAAGGTTCAAATACGAGACCTAATGAAAGACTCAACTCGACATCTACGAGATCTGGAAAAAGACTTGACCTGGCGAGAGAGGTGATTGTTTCATTTTTTTAACGAGCCTGACACAGGAAAACAACTATTCTCAAGGATACAGGTTCAGTCCCCATATTTTTGTTCATTTTTTAATGAGCTTGTTACAGAGAGGAAAAACTATGCTCATAGCTTTTGTTTCATTTTTTAAGGATCTTTCCATAGAGAAGAGAAACTATGCTCGTGGATCTGGGTTTAATCCCTAGATTTATGTTTCATTTTCTAACAAGATTTCTACAGAGAATAGAAACTATGCTCGTGGACTCTTCTTGATCATGGCTTCCAAGAGGATAACGCTCTGGAAGGACACCATATCAAGGGACAAAACTCAGTCAGGGCTTCCAAGATATCTTCACTGGATGGACGAAGAATGCTCCAGAAGGAACACATGTCGATGGTCTCATCATGGGTAAGGAGATCAGGCTACAATATCCCTACCGAAGAGATCACCATGTCAACTACCGGATCTAAGTCATCTTCATCAGTAGCTGAAGTCATGGGATATTACACCACATAATTGACCTGTGGCATGGGTGATACCGACTGCATATAAGAACCATTTAGGGAGGTCATTGGGTTGATAATCAAGTCAGGACCAACGCATGAAAGTTGATCAATAGTCACCATTCTTCCATCGTGCGGGAAATATATCACAAGAGAAAGAGTGGATACAAAATATTTCATGGCAAAGACATAATCTCACCCAAGGAGTAAATCGAAATCCAAGGGGTCTTGGACTACCATGACATCAACAAAGACAGTTTTCCCTCCCAAAGTTACAGGAAACTAGGGAAGGATCCATAAAGGGTGGTTGGTTCTTCTATTAAAAGAAAACAGATTATGGGTAACCGACACAAGTTGAGGATAACCCCAAATCTTTCCAATCAATAGAGGACAAAATACTAACAGACGAACCATCATCTATCAACGCATGAGGAATGTCCCAACCACAAACCTGTACTGTAATCTTGAAAGAAATGTGAGAGGGAAGACGAGGTCTAGTTAGCACACCCCAATCAAAAAGGATGGCCTCATTACTTGGAGGGGGTTTCGCAGGAGAAGGAGGAATGACCCCTAGCATGGTAGATTATATATCAACGAGAAAAATGTGGGAAGAATCAAGTTTACTCTCTAGCAGGAGAGTAGGATCGATTGATAACGACATCAAATCGACCACTTGGGTTTCATTTTCCAATGTGCGAATGGGGTCGACAGGTGGAAACAGATTGACTTCTTGGGTTGCACTCTCTAAAGGGAGAACGGGATTGACCGAAGATGGGATCAGATCAACCACTTTGTCAACTAGTTCAACTAAGGACGTGACCAGATTGATGACATGATCAACCTGATTGACCGATGAAGGGACCAGAACAGCCATTTTGGCACTCGTCAGAGGAGGAGTGGGATTGACCGCATTGGCACTCTTCATATGAAGGTGGGACTGACCAATGATAGGACTAGATCAGTCACTTGGGTTTCACTTTTCAGATGAAAAGTGGCGTTGATCGATGACGGAATTGGATCAACTACTTTGGTTAGTGGTTCAACCAAAGATGAAACTAGATTGACCACCTGATCAACCGAACTGACCGGGGATGGAACCTGATTGACCATTCCATCAACTAATGATGGGTTGGGGGAAATCTTACAATAACCAGTTGGGAGTTGAATCTTTACCAAAAGAGAAGAAGCCTCATCCATATGAGGACAAAGGTGAGAATAATGATCACCTTTGCATAACATACAAGGAAATTTGACAGCTTTCTTCTTCTTACCAACCTTAACGTCACTAGTTGACAGGGCATCACCAGCATGTCCAGTAGGGTCCAATGATGTGGAGGAACACATTTCTAATACCTTGGGAAGACTAGGGAAATCCCTCAAAAAGTGGTTACCCTTACAAAGAATTCAAGGGAATTTGGGTATCAGATTCTTCGTTTTAATCTTGTCGACCTCATCAACACTCCCAGTATGATCAACATTAGTTGGTTGCTTGGATCCAACATCTAATGTAGCTGGAGCCTTAGTCCCTTTCTAGTTCTTCTTCTTCTCTTTTCGTTTCTTCTTCTTATTATCAACCTAGCTACTTGCTTTATATCTTCCACTAGGCAAAGAAGGAGAAATGGAAGGATACCTAATGGGAAAAGAAAGAGAAAGGTCGATATGAGGTTGATGTGTGGGTGGTGTGCTTACATCTGAAGCACCTACATTTGATATCACCGAAGTGGAAAAAAACCATACTGGTAACCCAATTGTGAGACCTGGAAGGCTCAAAGTAGCGATGTAAGGAGGACCAATGTTTCTGTAAGAAGGAAAAACAAAGGCTTCCCCTGGAAAAGGGGTTCCTTCATTGGTCATTCTAGGAACTGATGCCATAAAAAATAAAGATCCAACCTAGATTTTGATAGGGAGAACAAATAACACACGCTAAGAATCTAGTAAGCAAACAAGAAAACAAAGGCTTCTCACAATGAGCACACAAGTTGGTGATGAAGTCCAACGTCATGAGAACAAATTAAGAAGGGGTTGAGATAGAGAGGGTGGAAAAGTTACATTGACAACCTGCTTAACGAACTTACACCTTGGTGCAAGCTCCCACACATAATCGTGGGTATACCCTCTAAGGATCCCGAGTGAGTTTGGCCAACGTCGATTCCAGGTACTGTGAAAAGTTTCCCCTCCACATTCACCTTGTGTAAAGACCCTAAAGAGATAGGCCACTAAGGTTACCATCTACAATAGTAATGCCTAGGGAAACAATCGACAGTTTGATCCACGCGCAAGGGCAGGGTATCTGGCCCGAAATCAGCTTGAAAGGCTTCCACTCATCATTGTGGGTATACCTTCAAGCGAACCCCATAATACACACAATCTCTACACCAAGACAAACACAGCAGGGTGAGTAACTCTACCAGTCTTAATGAGACCTTAGGTTTTACCCTTGTGTGAGAAGGGCTTCCCAGGACAAAATTGAGCAATTGGATTTCACCACTCCCTAACACAAGATTCTATGTTTGTTTGCAACTTTGGAAAGTTATCCTTCACACCTATTCAAAATCCCTACAACTAATCTGATGTAGCTTTGCTACGAGAAAATACAAAAATGTCTAATCAATTTTTAGTTTAGTGCTTTATTTTTAAGGTTGTTGTTACTCAAAAGGAAAATGGTGTGGACAATATGGTGTTTTGACTGAATCAAAAGTTATGTAAAGAGATGAATATGCAATCTTTTCATTTCGATGAAATCTATGCTACGAGAAGGAGAAAACATTCATCATTACAAATGCACAATGTCCCAAAAAAGACAAAAACCATGCAATTTCTCTACTTCAAATGAAATCTAGTTTCATTACCCAAAAGCAAAAATGCATTTATCTTTTTTTTTTTATCATGACGTATACATAAACTAAATACAAAACCTTCAATGCTCCACTACTTTTAATCAAGAGAAAGAGTCCTATGCAGATGCAAAATACACGAAGAAAAAGGGCTATAAACAAAGCATGCACTCAAGGATTCTAAAACCAATCAAGAACTCAAGGAATACAATAAAATGTAGAGAAGAATCCAAGAAATAATAGGGAGAAAGAGAAATCACTCAAAACTGTCCTGTCAAAAAAGCAACTAGAAAAGGCAATTTCACATTTTTGAAAAAGATTTCAAGCTCCAAGAAAGACAATAGGGAGTGATAAGCATCAAAAACCATCAAAAACCAATCCAAACAACTTCACAAACCAACCACGGACTCTGGGTAAATATCTCTGCAAAAAAGGCTGCAAAAGACTAAGCAGAAGAAGGCAAAAACTCTCAAAAAAGAGACTAGCACTCCCCCAGTAGGGTGGACAGAGTGTTGAAATGCTCCCTAAGACACTGTAGGGGAGCATTGGCGCTATGGTATTGCCTAGAGGGGGCGTTGGTCCTCCTCGAAACTCATAGAAAGAACCAAAAACCATGCAAAAATTCACCTAGAATGCATGAAAATTGGTGAAATTTCTAGTGAAGGTAGGATAAGGTTAATGGATGATGAACAACAAGGAATTGATTGGGAAAAATACCTCAAAGATCAAATGGAATGGTGTGTATATATCTAAGTTTCCTTACAACAACTTTCATACCATCAGATAAAGGAGAAAGCAGTAAATCAACTCCAAATCTTGAAAGAAAATGAGTGACTCAAAGTAAAGAAAAAATATCAACAAATTGCCCAGTGGAGTCATGTTGACGGGAAATTTGACCTGTCGTCAACTGGAAGAATAGATCCAGACCGGGGTTGTCTAAATAACCCAAGCCATTTGGTGTAACCTATTCTGACGGGTTTAATGGCTTCGTTAGCCAACTAAAGTCCTAAAACAAAGAAAAGAAAACAACTACTTAATGCTAAAACTTATAATAATATATATACATTAATCTAAATATTTACAAATGTATTAAACAGAAAAGTAAATATGAACATGTCATTTATGAACAAAATATTTACAGGTTGCGAGTTTTAGTGAAAGCCTCACAAAATCAGTGTTTTGTAATTGTTCTCAAAAGTAGATAAAGAAAGCACATATCTTTGTAGTTTTTGTTTGTAATCACATATATAAGAATCATAAGTAAAACATTATTTGAAACAAAGATAGAGTGATGGTAAAATCCGATCAAATAACTTTCCTATTTCACTAATAACAAAAATGAGGAAAATTAGAAGCAAATGAAGCTAACTTGTTACTAGTTTCTTAATGTGTCTATGCCTCTGTACGATCCAAAACTCCAGTTGTCTCGCCTATTGTTATCCACATTTTTGGTTATCAAGATGATATTATGATTATGTCATGATAATAGAAGATCAAACTCTTCATTAAGAACTTTTTCCTGAAGAAGGTTACACTTGTCATTTTCTCAAAATTATATTTTGAAAATAGTTCGCAG
>ML786467.1:1304536-1351255 GCA_009831015.1 Picea engelmannii | reverse complement strand
GGGGGGGGGGATTTCTTCTCTTCCATAGATGAGAAAAAAAGGGGAATTACCAACATAGGTTTTTGGTGTCACCCTATCAGCCCAAAGTGCATTATATAGTGCATTGTGCCAGTTCTTATGGTTTTCCGAAACTGTCCTCTTAATGATCTTGATTAAATTTTTATTTGTTGATTCTGCTAGACCATTTCCTTGAGGGTAGTAGCTGGCAGAATATTTCAATTTAATCCCTTTCTCCAAGGAAAATATGTTCATATCGAGGGATGAGAATTAGGAGGCATTATTAAATACCAAAAATTCGAGAATGTCGAATCGGGTGATAATATGAGAATTGAGGAAAGATACTACCTTATTTGTATTTACCACTATCAAAGGTGCAACTTCGGACCATCTGGTAAAATAATCCATTGTTGTAATGTATATGTGTGCATCTACTAAGAATAAGGGTTAATTGGTCCTATTATGTCAAGACCCCATTGTTGAAAAGAGGAATCTACAATGACAGGCTGCAAAGAAAATTTTGCCTTTTTCACCCATCCTGCAGCCTTTTGGCAGATTATACATTTACGACACAGCACGTGGGCATATTTAAACAAAGTGGGCCAATAGTACCTGGCTCTTAACACTTTGTGAGCAGTGGTGTCTCCCTCGAAGTGACCACCAGATTCACCTGCATGAAGTTCATATAGTACTTTTTCCGATTCTTCCTTTTCTAAACAACGCATTAGAACACCATCAAAATTGTTTCGAAATAATACATCATTTATTAACTGGAAAGATGCATATTTTAACCTGATTGCTCTTCTATTTTTAGGATCAATATAGTGAGGAGAATATCCATGCATCAAACAAAACTTAATATTGTCATACCAAGAATTGGAAGCAACTTGTACACAGTTGATTTGTTTTTTGTTGTGTTGATTTACAATTATGGTATTACTTTGACTTTCATGCCTTTCGACTGAATCAACCATTGGTTTGCATAAGCCTTGACCTCTAACAATTTATGCAGGGGTTATTTTGAGCTCATACTCTTGTAAGGACGTCATCCAATTTTCCCTTTTCTCACCCAATTCCTTTTGTACTAGCAAGTTTCTTACAGCTAGGTAAGGAACAATAACCTTGGTTCTGGATTTCAGCAGGTATGACTAGAAGTGTTTCATTTCTTTAAAAACAACATATGCCTGTTGATATACTACTGGATAATTAATATCTTCTCCTTTGAAGGATGATCTCATGAAGGCAATGGTTATTTCAATGCTTTCATCTTTTTCTGTGTTAACAAAACAACATAAGATCGGTCAGATGCAAAAGTGTAAAGAGTGAAATCCTGAGAAAAGTCGGGACTCATCAAGGAAGGAGCTTCTACTATTTCTTTTCTAATGAAATCAAAATCTTGGCTTTCCCGCGGTCCCAAACGATACATAGTATCCTTTTTAATTGATTTCTACAATGGTCTTACCATTTCCGAGAAACTTGGGACAAATCTTCCGACGAAATTAATATTGCCCAAAAAGGACTGCATGGATTTTTTGGAAGAGGGAGGGGAGAGTTTAGTAATATCTTGGGTTCTTTCAGGGTTAATAATCATTTTGTATTTAGACACTATAAACCCAAGTAGTTTTTTTTTCTCTACTGCAAAGACCGATTTCTTAGGGTTGAGAGATACACCGAACCTACGACATCGTTCTAGGACAGCCCTAAGGTGAGACAAGTGATCTTTCTTGTTTTTAGAGAAGACGGTCATGTCATCAAGATAGACTATGACTGATTGATTTATGAGGCCACGGAAAGCAATGTCCATTGCTCTTTGAAAAGTGGCGCCAGAATTAATAATCCAAAAAGTCATCTTCCTGTAGGCATAAGTGCCCCATGCGGTATGAAAGGTGGTTTTAAGTTGGTCTAAGGGAGACATGAGGACCTGGTTGTATCCCAAAAAACCATCTAACAAAGATAGTTTTTCGGAACCAGATACCTGCTGAAGAATTTTTTCCATTGGAGGAACGAGATAGTTATCTTTATCATATGCTTGATTCAAGTTTTGAAAGTTGACACAGAGTCGAATTTCACCACTTTTCTTCCTTACAGGAACTAGATTAGAAACCCATTGTGTGTGTCTTACCAGGAAAATTATATTTGCATTTAGTAATTTATTCAGTTATTTTTTAACAGTGGGTTCTAATTTAGGGTGCATCTTTCTTAATTTCTGCTGAAAAGGAGGGGTCTAGGATCGAATGTTTTCAAATCATCATACATCCAAGCAAAAACATCTTTAAATTCTTTAAACAATTTTATAAAAGCAGATCATTCTTGCTCGAAGCATCATGTTCCCAAATTGATATTTTGAGGATTTTCCTTTGTCCCTAAATTCACCGTCTCATAAATCAAAGAAGAACTGTTAGTTTTGCAATTAACTGACCCTCTAAATTTATCATCCAAGTCATAAAAGTTCTTTATTCTTACAACAAATCTGGGGATAGAATTTACCAGATCAGATGTTGAATTAGGAGATCTAGGATCTTATATTACCATGAAATTGTGGAGGTTTTCATCGTGAGTGCCTTCATTAATGACTGCACCTTGGAAGGTGTCCTCCATATGCAAGAGTTGATGATTTATTGGTCATCGTCGAACACTCTCCAATTTGTGATGTTATCCGGGATCGATGGCCTAAACAACAATTCAATCAAAAACACATTAGGAGAGAGACCTTCTGCGGGCAATAGTTTAGAAGCGACATTAGCCAATAAATCAACCTCCGAATTATTTAGTCTTAGAATGGAATTTATGTTAAATGCTGAAATTTTTTTCATTAAATTGCATACCTCAGTTTGGTAACTTTTTAGATGTGGTGATAAGCAATGTATGGAGTTTCTTACCTTCCTAACCACGATTTCTAAATCATTGAATACCATTAAATTATGTACGTCCATATCTATAGCATTCCTAAGCCCTTGTAGAAGTGCTTCATATTCGACGGTGTTATTAGTGCACTCGAACTCTAATCGACAGGCAATGAAAGTCTTATTACTTGTGGGATCGATGAGTACAAATTCTGCACCCACTCCTTTTTTGGATTTGGATCCATCAAAGTATAATGACTAAATTTGAGCTTTGTCAGGAGTTTTCGATATGCTTGGCCAAGCTGATGTTTGAGTATAGGTCATAATTTCTTATTGCTGCCTTAGATCAGTGATAGGAAAAATTTCGGTCATGAAGTTACCAAAGAAGGTATTCATTCCCTGCATCTCAAATGAATTAGTAGATGCAGTGAAAGCTTCGTGCATCATTTAAATCTATCACGGTGTCTTTAAGATAGCGTTCTCTATTTATCCTGATTCTATTTGGCTATCCATTTTCTGGCAGCCACAAATGAGACCAATCTGTAGCAAAGTAACCATGCAGTTGTTCGGACCAGTCCCTACTTAAAAACAAACCATAGACTTCAGGGATGTCAATAAAAATAATGTCAATAATCTGGTGAACCTTAGGATTGGAAGAAAACCTAACCAGAAAATTATTTAGCTCACCAATTACCTTAACGTTCGTCCGATCAAGATGAATGATTTTGAGATCAGAAGGTTGAAATTCTACGTTAATTTTTTGACAAACAAATAAATACATCACGTTTGATGATGCACCAAAATCGACCATGCAATTATGTCAATTCCTATTAAAAATTTCAAAGGTTAACAATAAAGGCGGGACATTTTTTTGAGTGTTAACAACATAATTCTGTTGATTTTTAGTTGTTGTCCCTAAAATAGTTTTATCTACATTTGATACAATTTTCTCAGATAAATCCCTTTTATCTGGAGGTTCAGATGTCGTTTTAGTTGGGATTTTTCTGGCTATATTTGAACCATTTTCTGTTGATTTCTTGCTTTCGGGGTTGTTGTTTTTACTATTTTCAGCGATACTTTGAAGCATTTTCTGCAAAATAAGGGGAAATTTCAGCAGCTCGAAAGCATAAATATTGGCCCTCATCTTTTTTAGATCTTTGATTAAATCGTATTCTAAAAAAAGGGATGTTTAACTTTGTTTAATTTCAGCTTGCTTTGGCTATTTTGGAAGAACATTATTACTTACTTCAGAAGAAGGTTTGTTTTGTGTTTTGCTTCTTGTGTTGTAGGGGTGAACAGTTTCAAAATTTGCTTGGAAGATACTGTCCGAGAAGTGACCGAAAATGTTGGGAGATGATTCCTCCTCTTCTGGTACTTCTTCCTCAACTACGTCTTCGAAGTTTTCAGGAGGGATGGAATCTGAATTATCATGTGCTTCTAAAATGGTTTGCAAAGCGTACTGCAAGCTTTCAAAATTTAGACCTTCAGTGGTCAGGTTTGGCCGGTTGGGGGCAAAAGGTTTTCTGAAAGGAGGTTTAAAATTTCCTTTGCTTGAGGATTCCTCCTCGACTGATCTCTTCAAGTCCACAACCCGATTAGAAATTTTTTGGAAATCTTTCTGCAAGCTTTCTAAGTCTAAAGTTTCTTGTTGATTTTTAATTTGAGGAGGCCTAGTGAGGATCTCTATTTTATTTTTAGATGATGAAGTTGGTTCATCTTCACTATTGAGATTGTATTTTAAGATTAATATATCCTTTTCAATTTGGTTTGCTTCCTCAAAGGCTCCTAACAGAGTGTTTTTTTTAGACCTTTTGACCCATATGGTGATATTATTGTGCAAAGATTTAGCGTAATATCCAACGATTACACTTTCTGTAGGCATTGAAT
Source organism: Picea engelmannii (assembly GCA_009831015.1). NCBI lineage: Eukaryota > Viridiplantae > Streptophyta > Pinopsida > Pinales > Pinaceae > Picea > Picea engelmannii. The sequence continues at coordinate 1,346,528 of ML786467.1, read as the reverse complement.
CTGCAGTGATCTTATTCTTTAGGGTAAGAAATCTCTGGTTAAAATCTTTTACTTTTTCCTTAAGATTCATTTTTAGACTGGAGAGATCAATGACCAAGAGTTCAGGAGATTTATCATCTCCAAACTTCTCTAAGAAATAGGTTTCAAACTTGTCCCAAGAGACGATGGTCTGGGGTTGTTGGGAAAAATACCATGTGGAGGCATTTCCCTCAAAAGTATAAGGGAAGAGTCTGCATACTACATCTTCATGCTCTACATTTCAGAGTCTAATGGACAACATCATTTTTTTTATGTGATCCTCAACAGATTGTTTAGAATTTGGATCAAATTTAGGAAACCATTTCTCTGGGTGTTTCGGCAATGGATGTTGCGGTCTAGGAACAACCACAACATCTTGATCGAGCCAAGGTATGACATGATTGTTTTTGTTTTCCATGGGTGTTGGTGGTGTCGAAGGGTGATATGATTTAGATGAGGAACTTCCATCGTCAGATGACTCTCCTCCTGAAGAGGATGGAGATGAGCCAGGTGGGGAAGGTGGGATACCAGACCCTCCAGCTCCAAGAGTAAGTGTTTCGATAGGATCGATGGTACTATCACCTAAAGGATTTGAGAGTAGACCAGTTCCTTCAAGTTGTTCTCGGATATCTGAGAAATCTAGGGGTTGATTAAGTGGCCTACTAGGTTGTTTGGTACGGGCTAAGGCATTATGTGTTTTTATGAGTCACTGACGAACAATCTCTTGGACATCAGCCCCTTGCGGGGCTAGTGTCATTGGTTCAATGGGAATATCAGGATTATCATTTGAGGTAGTTGTTGTTTCAAGTGTAACATTTTTTTCTGAGTGACTACGTGTTACGATAGGGGAGCGAGTGTGTGGGGGAGGAGTCTTACAACCTCCACGTGACATCAATTGAATTCAAGCCCTCCTTCTAGTGTCATTTGTTGATGGGAAAATTTGACTTGCCGTCAACTGGAAGAATAGACCCGGACCGAGGTTGTATAAATAACCCAAACCATTTGGTGTAACCTATTCTGACAGGTTTAATGGCTCTGTTAGCCAACTAAATTCCTAAAAAAAAGAAAAGAAAACAACTACTTAATGCTAAAACTTATAATAATATATATACTTTAATCTAATTATTTACAAATGTATTAAACATAAAAGTAAATATGAACATGTCATTTATGAAAAGAAATAATTACAAGTTGTGAGTTTTAGTGAAAGCCTCGCAAAATAAATGTTTTGTAATCGTTCTCAAAAGTAGATAAAGAAAGCACATATTTTTGTATTTTCTATTTGTAATCACATATCTAAGAATCATAAGTAAAACATGATTTCAAACAAAGATAGAGTGATGGTCAAAGCCGATCAAATAAATTTCTTGTTTCACTAATAAAAAAAATGAGGAAAATTAGAAGTAAATGAAGCTAACTTGTTACTAGTTTCTTAATGTGTCTATACCTTTGTACGATCCAAAACTCCAACTTTCTCGCTTGTGAAATAAATCTGCAACAGGTTCGTACTAATGTCTCCTAAATAAATTCGAGATGTCTATTTACAGCTAGGATATAAGAACATAATAGTAGACACATATGATCCAATGATCTTATAATTATGAATGATTACAGTAAGAAAAATCTTTTATGTGAAGCATTCATTTTATCTATCAATTAAACATCAGGCATAAATCATGATATTATAATTTATATACAATCACAATCATAGAATATGGAACAACAAGTTATAGACAAGATTTTAAAGCATTCAATGAAATGGAATATCATATGCTAAAGAGGCAAAAGCTGCAGAACATATCAATATTTCATAATAAAAAGGAAAAACATAGATGGAACAATTTTCACATTGGTCTAAAGTGAAATGTGGATCAGTTGTTCATATAGTTCTGAAATTCACATGCCTATAATCTATTCAGGCAAGATATCTATTACTTACAAAATGAACAGTATTTAAAGTGACTTGAAATCACATTCCCCTATCTCACAGGATAGGATAGGATTTCATAAAATAAAAAATATTACAAAAATAATGGGCTAACAACCACTCATAACAGAGTTGCTTATAATCAAAGATTGATCAATTTTTTTGCAAAACAAACATAAAAGAAACTACTAATCATTCAGATGCATAATTGAATATGTTTCCTCCAGATGATCAACAACCGGATCTACTATTTCCTGAAAAACACAACAAATTCAATAAGTTAGAAAATTACCCATAACTAATTTCTAATTTTTATTTAAAAGAGACTTAGCTACATAATTGAATATTATGTAGCCAGTCTTAGTTTAGCAAACAAAATCAAATTCCAAATTGATTTAATTCAAAATAGATAATAGGAATAAAACAAGAGAGAAAATTATTTTACCATTTAAAAATTGACTAAAGATGGGTCAGGTAGTTCAAAATTTACTATCGCCTTGACACTTGTTGCATTTTTTATTACTATATTTCCTGATCTCTTAATGCGTTTAGCTTTCTTCTCTGCGTGCACTTTGAGGTCGATATTTTCTTGTCTCAAAGATTCATTTTGAGAAGTAATCATTTTAATCTGGGCCTGAAGAATGGGTATGTCAGTGTAATACCGCTCGATCCAATGGAAACAAACATCACACTGTTCCGAAAGAATGGAAAGTAGATGAAGTGTATAGTCAAACATGGATGTATCAACCTTACCTACTATTTTCCCTTGATCGTGCCTAATACCAGAGAACTCCTCCTCACCTTTGAGGCACGGTGGAAAATTTGTCACAAAGTCGTAGGGTTCAGTAGGAACAATAGCTTTCATCTTGTAACCTTGACAAACTAGATCTTCCAAAACTAGAAAATATTCTATTTCAAAGTCTGAGACCTCATCGACCTCGATCGGACCGATTGAGCTCAGATGAGCGTCGTTTCGGTTCCTCAATTTCCTTGAAATTAGGTGACCTGCCATTTTTTTCTGAAAACCTAAGTCTGTGCATTTATGCTTGGTTTGTTTGCAAGGTTTCTCAACATCTGGCTTTACAATAACGTTCGGGATAGCATCAATCTTAGGCATAAGAGGGTCAATTACCACCAGTTCAACAGTTTCTTTCTCAGGAAATCCTGTAGATGAAGGCTTACTTGGCATCGTTGTGTCTAGAGGGTTTTTGTTAATAGAGTCTAGTCCATTTTTTGAAATACCAAGTTGGTTTTTAATCAGTGGCTCACCTAAGTTAGGGTTTACTATAGGAACGATCTTGGAAAAAATATTCCTTATCAAAAAATTATCCCAACAGTTGCCCACGGTTGACAAGTGATGAATCAATAGAATCTTAATCAATCAATGATGGAATAGACTTGAATCAACACTTTGTCTCTTATATCTTTTGGACATTTTATAGAGACTTCTCAAAAAATAAAATGGCATGCTTAATTCAAAACCAATGAAATGCATGAGTAAGCGAATATGGTAGAGGAAGACCAATCCGTATCGACCCTCATAGGTCACAAATTGTTTGAGAATCAACAATAGGCTATGCCACCTAGGTTTAACCAGGGAGATGGGAATACCTTTTTCGCAACAGTTGATTTTTTGGGACGTCATAAACAAGATCCACGACACTCCTTCAATTTGTGAGTTTTTGAACCATTTTTCACCTGTCGATGGAAGCCCTATTGCTTCACTTACAAACCCCTTGGTTAACTCTAGCTGTGTGTCCCCAATTTTTTCTCTGCAACCATCGAAGGTTTGCGCGAAAGCCTGCGCCGCCTGAAGGTTATAGCCTTCAAATCTTTTAAGGAAAACATACCATCCTTGGATTTTTAATTCCTCAATCACATCGTCGTGAGAGAGTAGAGCCTAGTACCCATTCGGCTCCAAGCGAACGACATGATACATGACAAATGCGACCAGAATGTAACAAGAATAACTCAAAATAGTTTTAGGTTTGAATGGTAGGACCAATAGGGATAAATCTGAATGGATAGTGGAGAAATGACCATAACAAAGCCTGTGTATTATCATAGCACAGGTAGTGGGAGTAAACACCAAGGGTTTGATCGTAAATTCTTTACCATTCCTTGTAATGAGAACCAGACATACAGAGTACCGAAACCCTATGAATGCAATGAATGGCTCACTAATACAACGGGGTGAGGTAAGGATGCGAGTACAACAGGCATGTATTCATTTGAATGTCTTTTGATATGACCATTAAGTTTGCGAGAGGACTAACCAATGTATAAAAGGCTCTTAATAAATTGAATACAAACTATCGAACCATACGATAACTAGATTAAAAACACAAAACATCTAAAATAGATCATTCAAACATTAGATTTAGATCTCATGTAAGCATGGTGACCTTCAAAAGGATGCATTCTAAGGCATACAACTTATAACACCAGGCTAGGTTTTATGTTTGATTCATTCTTACAGTCATGAATCAAACATAAAACAAAATGAAAGCGTAGACAATAAGAAATTAATCAAAATATTTCTTAACCCAGTAATTATCTCAAAAGCTTTACAAAATCGAGGTGTAGGCATCTACAGAAAATGCAATTTCTTGTTTAAATTTCAAAATCATGTGGGGCTGCCAACAAGTTGCCAATTTCTGTCACAGGAGAATCCCCCTGCGGACAAGTGGATTCCCTCTTGGGCTATAGACTCCTAAGACCAAGACAGAAATGGTGCTAACATTGGTCATTGACATTCTTTTAAACCTAGCTAAACTAATGTATAGAGAAGAGGAAGAAAGGTGTACATTTTTAACAATGTTTGTCCTCGCACAGTCTGAGTTGAGATTTGATCCCCAAGCTCCTCGATAAGTCCTGCCAAACAAGCAAAGACAAAACAAGCTTCCTATTCTACTAAGATTAGCTTGAAACTAGATCTATCTAATAGAGACAAGTTCATGTAGAATAAACACAACCTTGAAAGAAATAGGCCAAGAACATATGTATATTAATGAGAACAATAGAGAATACTTATAGACCTTTGATGAAGGTGCAACAGCCTCTCCCAACTCTCCTTGTCCAACCCTTTGCTCAAATAATCCACACAAAATGATGATACTTCAATGATAAATTTCCCTTATGAGATCATAATTTTGATGCCTTCTATGTCTCCGTGTGCTTTTCACCATGAGAAGGCCTCCTTATATAATCTTGGAGAGGCCCAACCACCTTAGAGATTCTTGGGATAGGTTGAGGATCTTTCTCCATCAGTTGTGGATCCTCCCTAAGATCCAGCCTTGACCTCAGATTCGAATCTAACTAACTCTAGAGATGAGGGGGATTTTTCCCTGATTTTCCTCAACAATCAAAGATTCCCTCAAACAGTCCAATGCTCCCTCAGAATGGGACATAGAGTGTTGCAGCACTCCCCCAAAGAAGGGTAGGGAGCGTTGGCACTCCCTCATAGTGGGTAGGGGAGCGCTGCCCAAAATTTCCTTAAAAAAGCCCAGCACTCCCCTAGAAGGGTGCACAGAGTGCTAGAATGCTCCCCAAATGAAGGGTAGGGAGCGTTGGCACTCCCTGATAGTGGGTAGGGGAGAGTTGGCCTTCAAAAATGACTTTTGAGTGGTTCTTTCCATGGCAAAATCTTTGTACTCTTCATCAGATGAATTCTCCTTCTTAAACCAGTCTTTGAGGGTGTCTCAAGTGTCCTTGTGCTGCCATTAGAGACATGATATAAGCGAGATGGAAGTATGATGTTTTCGACACTTGCGGTCAAAATGCAACACTTTTAATGACGGCAATAGGTCATCATTGAAACGAGTAATTTTGATGTGTAACATGATCCCATCTCGTTGTAAACATTCCTAATTTGAGAGTAACAAACTCGGTAGCATGCTTCATTCCTACAGGATGTGAATGATCACGATTTGTAAGAGAGAAAAGCGCAACCATCACTTTGGGTCATGATCTGTAAAAGGACAGCTCGCGACCAAGAAAAAAGATGGTGTCTACTCAAGGGAAATGTGACATAACTCTATGTTTCAGCCTGATAACCTAGAGAGAATATCCATCAGGCAATCATGTAGCAAATAACTGTATAAAAAATACAAACCTCAAAATACAACCATGACCAACGATCTAGTTCTAATCTCTTCCCTATTAGATAATAATAGGGTGATTTTTTCCAAGGCCGTGTTTATTTTATACCATTTATTTTATGTTTAATTTTGGTAATGTTTCTATCATATATCATGTATTGTGTTAAAAGGCATTAGATTTATACTGTAATATGATAGAGATATTGTTACGTACAATGTTAATGTTTATGCTTATGGTGTCATGTGTTGGCTTCAAAATAAATATAATACTTATAAAAAATAATAGTAATATAATATGTTATTCATATAAAGAAAGTCTATAATTTTATAAATAAAAACAAAGTTACAATGTATCAATACCATAAACATTTTTAAAAGTTGTTTCAACCTTGTACATAGTTTTTGACCTCACATCTCTTTTCTCCCTACTTTTATTGGGTATGTGTTATATTCTTTGCATGTGTGTGTGTGGGCACGTCAGATATGACAACTGCGTCTCACGATCCCTCGTACTAGTGCCATGTTTGTGTCGTGTGCATCGGGCGCTTTCCTAGGGGGGTCCTAGGGGGGGAAGGTACACCCCCCCTTGTTACGTGCAGCTTTCGGCATCGAGCATAGCCTAGGGCAACACCCCAAATGTTTTTTTTTTGGCAGTTTTTGCTATTTTTAGCAATTTTTTCTATTTTTAGCGGTTTACTAAAAATAATCCCAGTTTTAGGGATTAGGGTTTTGGTATCTATGGAATACCTAAAAACATTGTATATATTGTATAGTAAATGGTGAAATTTAATATAATGAATATAATAAAGGTTTTCCCGGTTGAGGGTTTCCGGTATAAATCTCTGTGTACTATGTGAATGAGCCATTGATTAAATACAGTTTTGCTTAAGAATCTATATGCATTGCTTTACTTCACAGGTTTAAAACTTACAACTTTGTGTATAGTGTTCAAAAAATTTAAAATACTTTTTTGTCACTATTTTAAAAGGTACCAGAAATATATGTTAAATGACATACCAAAAAAAATAAATCTATATATGTAAAAAAAAACATTTTATATACACACCTAATATTAAAATTGTTATATAGGAAGATAAAAAGAGATACAAGATTTAAACATAAATATAAATATTATATACATTGTCTTTACATCAAATAATTTTACAAATTATATATATATATATATATATATATATATATATATATATATATATATAATAATAATACTTTTATTTATTTATATTTGCATAAGTTTTTAGTTTTACTAAATTAAAACAAAAAAACAAAAAAAAATTAATTTTTTTTTTAAATTATAAAAAATTATAACTTAAAAAATTTGATTATGCATATCATTTTTGGAATTAACTGGATAGAATAATATTTATGGATATATGAGTTATAGATTCATATTTAACTATATTAACATAGTTAATCCCAAAAATAATATCTATATGTTACAGTGTAAAAGTTCCTAGATACTTGAATTTATTTTTTTTAAATATTTATTAAATCCAAAATTAATATAAATCTAAACTATTTTTATATTTAATTTTATAAAATTAATAAATTTAATACAAAATTTATTTCAATATTTATATTCTATATACACTATATAATAAAATTAATATACACCCAAAGAAATAATTAATATTTATCATTTATTTAAACAGTATTGTAACATTTTTATTAATGGTTAAGAACATGTGTTTCCTCTTAAGAGGTCACAGGTTCAAATTCAGAGGGGAGTAGGGTATGTATACCTTCGTAGACTTTACCATTCAAATTGTTGGACAGAGGAGAGTTCGGGAGTCTTTGTCCCACAAACAAGGAGATCTCATACACCAATTTAGTGTGTTGACTTGGCTGTAACCTTAAAAATAGATTATTATTATTATTATAATTTAAAATAAATGAAATTATAAATATTTCTTTCTAAAAGTCAATAAACTTATGAATAGATATGTGGTGATTTAAGTGACATTGTTAGAAATTTAATAGCTATTAATGGATATGTGATGTAGGCGAATTTCATTTCAACGATTATTTTACGTAAAAAAATGCATTTCGTTAATTAATTATCATGAATTGCACGGAACACGATATATTAATTTGTCTGGTTATTTATGTAGAGCTATTGAGTCGACATCTATACAATACATTATGGTTTTGTCTTTTATGTAGAGTTATTGACTCGACATCAGTATACAAGCTATGAACGGTTATATTGTCTTGTCGTTTATTTAGTGAGTTGACATTACTATACATGTTTAATATCTACTCTATCAAAAGAGTACATATTTACTTAAAGATATTATTTTACTTAATTAATTTATTTTACAAAAGGTATGTAGCTAATGTTAAGAGAATAGGTCATGAGGTGGTTTAAGAATAATTGGTTTTTTCACATGTTATTAGTGTATGGAATTTGGAGTGTATTCTTTAAAGATAGAAGGAGAGAATATTATTTTATTTTAATGAAATTATGTATTTAAAACTCACATAACCCCCCCAAAAAAAACCTTCAAAAGTATAACTATTTAAAAGTTGAAGGTCATATTAAAAAGGCAATGACTTTTGTAACATTCCTAAATGTACTAACTTAGAAGAAGAAAGAGCTTTTACTATCTTGTAAACTTTTTTTTTTTTTAATGCAAAAGTAATCAGGAGAAGTCAATGTTTGCCAAAATTTTGATAGAGATATTGTGATTTTAATAATGTATATTATTAGGATTGGAGTAATTATTAGGATTGGAGTAAGAAGGTTTTTTTAATTTATGTTGGTTATTTTTTTATGATGTATATTTATCTATTTGTTTTTTAGTTGTCTGTAATTAATTTTTTTAATTAGAGACTTTTCTTGGTTAATAATTGATTATTTGTATTTTTATTATTATCAATCTAATGACTTTTCATAGAATGTGATAGTAGAATTGTAACTGGTTCTATGTTTACAACTCTCACTTGTTAATTAGGCATTTATAATAAATATATATTTTGCATATAATATCATTTTCTTTGTTTTGCATACTAGATTAAAATGTTAAAGTTGAACTAGGTCACAACCAATAGATTTGGATAGGTTTCCTGTTTGAAATAATGTGAGATCTAATTAAGATCTTTCATTAGGGAGAACCCCTTCTTTGGCAAAAGGCGAACTTTGCATTATCAACATAGCTTGAGTTAGCTTTGGATAAACTAGAGAGTCGTCTTTGCGAGTGCAATGTCTTGGAAGTTTTGATCCAATAGAAAAATACCTAGCCTGAAGATGGTACACCAGAATCAACATCTATTCTTCATCAATGTCCTCATCTTCATCCTTGAGGGAAAGGTTTCTTTGTAAGGGGGAGAGCATGTTAAGGTCCCACCCTAACTCCCCTAATTAGTAGAATAGATTGCTATGTAATGTATTGAGGGTCATCTCTATTAAATAAGGCCCAACAAGGTAGTAGATTCTAAAATCAATAAATGTAAGTGGTCTCATTAAATATTTTCCACCAATTAGTGGTCGAGGCCTCGTTAATGGAGGTCCACTAGGTGGTTAGGGTTTTGGTCAATTAGAAACTATATATAGTAGTAGAAACTACGCAATTCATTGTTAAGTGAATACTATTGTATTTGGATATCTACTCATGTTTGAGGTTTCCCCCTTGAAGAGGCAAGTGAACATTGCATCTAGTTTTGAATATTAATAAAGGTTTTCTCACTACTATTATTTTTCAAATTTGATTCTATTTATTTATTTTTGTAACTATATTTCCTTCTATCTTGCTTTATTGATTTTCTTTTGATAGCTATATCATATATATATTTCTTTGATATTTGGTTTTAGCTAATAAGGAACACCACACTAGCTAAAGTTGTCTCAACCAACTTGACTATAACCAATTGGATACAGAATAAATAAGGAAATGTATATTATCTAACCACTTTGATGTCATCTTGGGTGATAAAAACTGATGCAGGCGCATCGCCTTCAAAGTCAAAGACTCAAGCGTGGAGGCAAAGAAATGACATCTCAGCATGACAGAGTTTCAAATAAAAAATTAACTTAGGAGTAAATCGAGTTGTTGAGATATTTTGGAAACAACATCTTTAAATATGTCGTGTTTGTAAAGTCATATAGGACTGTAAGGGGTTGCAGATATAGGGTGTTGACTCTTATTTGACAATAACTGGTAGTTACTGTAATAGGACAAAGTAGGTAACCACTAAAAGTTTGATAGGATAGGTTACAAATAGGACGATGAGAGCTCGTGGAGCCAGTCCTTAGATAGTTTGTTGTTGCATTGTAAAATTATCATGAGATAGAGATAGAGATCAATAGAGAAGAATAGGGTAGAAGAAATACGCAGTGGAGAACTGCAATATTATGTAATTTGTTTCATGAATGAATAGAATAGACAGAATTGTCCCAAATCTTGGACTGTGTTCATTTTTATGTGTGATTGAATGAATGTTACATTTTTTGTATGTGATTTATTTCATTTCATTCATGTATGATTGTTCAAGAAGTTGATCGCATGAGTTTGTGACAAAACTGAATAAGTTTCAATTATTTATATTTTGAAACTCGTATGCAAGGTGTGCATCTCGAATGCAAGGAGTGCATCGATTGAGTCTCGGATTGAATCAGAGGAGTTCAGAGAGAATAAAGAAAACTTATACCATGTGCAAGGAGTGCACAACATCAAGAAGCAACCAAGCGTCGAAGAACCAAAACAGAGGAATGCCAGGTGGGCGAGAAGAATTTCTTTTCTAGAAATCCTTCGAACTGAGTTATCGAAATCTCGAGAACTCAAGGATGCATGGGAAGTCAGAATCCTTTAAGGATCAAGCTCAGAAGGGATAACACTTTTCATAAGTGTTGACAAGATCCAAGATTCAGACTCGTAGGAGTAGCAAAGGTTCAAAACCTTTGAAGACTGAGAAATCTTCTAAGTCGAAAGAAATTAGAAGCTCAGGAGGAGTAGCGACAATGGTCATTGGATCACACTGCAACAGATCAATAACCATATGATCAGAGAAAGGTGCACGAGCCTTAGCTCTTCGCACACGCAGGAGAGAGAAATCACCAAGGTTGAGACTTGATATTTTCGAATCCCGAAGAGCCAAAAATCCAAAGTAAATCTCAATTGTTCGATCAGCTGAAGTGGATTAGATTCGTTAAATCGTTCGAAGTAAATATTAGGCATCGGATCGACCAAGTGAATTTGAGTCGTCAAATACCGTGAGTTCAGGAGGAAGCAAGTTTGAGACTTGAAATTTTTGAAGCCCAAAGAGCTGGAAATCTGAAGTAGATCTCAATCATTCAATCATCTGAAGATGATCTGATCCGTTAGATCATCCAAAGTAAATATCAGGCATTGGATCACCAGAAGTGGATCTGATCCATTAGATGTTGTGACTCTAGAAGGAGGAAAGTTTGAGACTTGAGATTTATGAAGCCCGAAGAGCCAAAAATCTGAAGTAAATCTCAGGCGTCCGATTAGCCAAAGCGAATCTGATTCATTAGATCGTCCAAAGTGAATCTCAAGTGTCAGATCATCCGAAGTAATCCATAGTCATCAAATCAAGAGGAGACGTGGCATGAATCTGTGGAATCTCGGTAAAGTCCTGAAGTAATTCATAGTCATCAGATCAAGAGGAGATGTGGTATGAAACTATGTACTCCGGGTAAAGTCCCAAAGTAATTCATAGTCGTCAAATCAAGAGGAGATGTGGCATGAATCCATGCACTCTGGGTAAAGATCTGAAGCAATTCATAGCCATCAAATTTAGGAGAGATGTGGCACAAATATGTGGACTCCAGGTAAATACCCGAAGTAATCCTCGATCATCAGATCAAGAGGACACGTGTCAATGGATTATAGTCTTCGGATAAAATCCATTGGGAAAAGGGATGAGGTTTGAGATTTGAAATCTTAGAAGTCTGAAACCCGAAGGAGATCTCGACCGCTAATAGATAAGAGGGTCATAGGACCGTTGATTTGAGTTGAAATGTCAAACACCCAAAGTAGAAGAAGGACCGTTGATTGAGCAGGACAGGTGTTTGCAGATCATCAGCTCCGGAAGATTGGAGTACGGAAGAAAGAAGGGTTTGAGATTTCAAGAGTATGAAGTCTGAAAACCCAAAGGAGATCACATCTGTTGATTTAGAAAAGGCATATCTGAACCATTACCATAGAAAGTACCGTCAAGATCGGGAGATCGACAGTCCCGTAGCATTGCGGGGACAAAAGTTGTGAGGAATTTAAAACGTTGAGGGCGGGCTACAATCCAGACCGTGGTTTTGCCAAGAGGGCACGTGGAGGCTTGAAGAGAATTGTGAGCTGAAAATAAGTTTGAACCAAACCTCTTTTGGTCGTGTCTGCAATCGCGTGGTCATGAGAGGTCATCGCCCAAGGTCATATTAAGATGGAGCTTATCAGAAAAAGGAGCTAACTCCCAGTACTTTGAGATTTCATAGGAGAGTGAAAGGGAAGGTTGGGGTACCATTAGACTTGCACCAAGATGCCGAAAGGGCATGCGTTTAGATACATAAGGAGACCATTAAGGTTTCAGAGGGTCATTTGACTCAAGAATCAAAGATCCTTGATCGGGAGGTCATGTATCCCTACGGGGGAGTAGGGGGGATGCATCAAAAACTCATTGATTCAACCTCGTAAAAGGGGGATTAATCACATACTCAAGTATAAATAGATGATCAAATGGATCAATCTGGATATGGTGAAAAAATGAAGTATAGCGAAAACATTTTCTATTATTTTGATATTTATTCTGCTAACACTATAATGATGTTTCTTAACACCACAAACTCTTCTTGAATTTGTTGTTTACTTATGCAATGCACCTATGAATTCTGACATCTCATCTATTCATTCATATGGGAGAAATGGGAAGTTCACCACCACTCATTAGTCTATTATTTCTCAAGGATGCTACATAAGGCTAAGAATGTGATCATCCTCACTAGACAACATATCAAGCACTCTAGAACCCACTACCCAACATTGTACAACCCCATTCCCTTTCTTCAGAATCATCATACCCCACATATGCATACATGAGGTGGACAATGGATATTGAGGGAGTTGGTTGAAGGTACGTCCAATAATCATAAACCTCTCAAAAAATAAATGAAATAGCTTGGATGCATATGGAGAGACATGTTGTGGACATGCCACCCCTTATTCCCACACTAGCAAGTTAGGTCTAGAGCATGCTAAAAGTTCCTTAGAAAAATACTAAACCACATATATAGTCTCATGTGCATAAAAATATAAACTCTTATGATATATTCAATTTAAGGTGCCCATATGGGAGAAACAATGTTACCTCATATGGTTTGATATATATAATCTCCCCCCTTTAATGCATTGAGGGAGAAAGAGAAATATAAGGCCATGACCCCTTCCTAAGAGGTGGAGGGCTTCAATTCATTTTAACATATACGGTTGATTCATTAAAAAAAGTGAAACTACATTACTAACTATATTTTGGAATCAACTAATGATTTTCCAGCTTTCTTGGCTAACTTATATAAAGAGTAATGAATGGAAAAGTAAATGGGTGTTTCTATGCCATGATATCTTCTTACTTCAAAAATAGTAGACAACTCATGTTTGGCTTATTTTTAGTATGATCATTCCACATGATGAAAAATCATGTAATTAATGTGTTGTCCATCACCAATATTGTGGGACAATGCACGAAGGATAAGGAAAACAACATGTACAAAAGCACACTCATAATGGGTAATATGCAGTTCTCCCATCATAACCTTGAATTCATGGGAATAACATTTGTGAGATTCACATAATGATTCAAGTAATATAGCTTGGTCTATATAGAAACCCCATGCAACATCTAGGGGAATTGGGGAGCATCTTCCCCCCTCCTACATAATTTGGTAATGAAATGAACACCCTACTAGGTGGGGTTGTACCACATTTTTTACCCAACCCTAAATTCTTATTAGCCCTTGAGGTATGTTAATCCTCTTCATAGAACTTGAGGATGCCAACATCCATCAAGAGAAAATGTGTGGCTTCTAAAATAGGGCATAGGAATATCTCTCAATCCTTCTTGCATGCATCCCAATGTTAAAACATCAAATTATTCACTTGTGATCCATATGTCTGTTAACATAAAAAATTCATTAGAAAATTATATAAATATAGCATTAAAAAGTTCATAATAATAATAATAATAATAATAATAATTCAATATCAAATTTTAATTTCATCTTCATTGACTATCTTGAGTAGTTTAGTTCTTTGAACTTCTTTATAAGAGGTCTTAGGGTTGATTCTTTAGGTTGGATACCTATGTTGTGAGTTTCACTCAATGTTGTTGCCAAGTTAGGTGTCATAATAAACACTCATGGGTTTGCACTGGGTATCATTCGCAAAAGCAGGGAAGTCCTAGGGAGTTTTCTCATGTTATGTTCCTTGAAAAAAAATTGGGCTCTAGATGGTATAAATCATGGGTTTCTTTTACACAGGAATGCACAGATGCATCTATAATAATAGCATATATAAAATGCATCAATTATGGTGCATTAAAAATGGTGCAAAAGTGCACACAACACCGTGTGCTATGTTTTTTCATAAGTAGAATGCATTGTTTTTTTTCAATACATGTTATCTACTTTGTGATATGAAGAGAAGTGTTCATCTAGGTATTATGATGCACTAAAGTAGTAAATAGGCACTACGTACGTTGGATCCAAAAATGCACCAAAAAGTAAAAAGTGGGTACACACTAGGGATCTAGTTGCACAATCTACCTTGGTCACAGACCTACCTTGCATCCAACCAACCTAAAAGCATAAGCTAATGAAAGTTCATTTCCTCAATTATTTCCTTCTTGTTTAGGATTACCTAATGCCCCAAGTATGGAGCATCTAAGATTCCAAAAAGCACTACAAAATGTACATTACATATGGTTGCATTAAGGATGCTAGAATGCACCATAGGTGTTGCAAAACATAGTGCCCAACATTGGTGTGCTGAAATCTACACACATCTAATTAAATTCAATGTGCTTCATAGCTCTATATGGTGCATTTTGTTTGACTAAATGCATTGTGTTAGAAGTGTCATTATCAATGTTATTGTTCATACTTATGTACCACATATATGTAAACAATAAATGAAATAAAAAACAAAACAATAAAGATAATACAAATTTTAACTTTTTTTAGTAAAATATTAAAATATAGATTTTTCATTTCTTTTATATAATATTAATATTTGTTTTTTAAAAAAATTTATTAATTATTTTAGTATTATATAATTTTCGTTAAAATTTTCTAACCTATTATATAATGAATTCATGTGCAACCATTAAACCACAATTAAAATGAGTTTAATCATCCCTAAGTAACTGTATAAGAGAATTATAAACTTTAAACCTATTCATCATAAACGTTAAATATTTGGATACCAACCTCCAATTACAATAAGTACCAATCGTCTAGTTCTGAGCAGCTTCCTATTATCATCTTTCTCTACCGCTATATGATTTTTTCTGGGGCCATTTTTGCGTCATTTGGTTCAGTTTTGAAACATTTTAGTTTATTTTAAGATGAATGAAATTTAAAATACTTTTCAGATTAAAGAAATTAAAATTATTATTTCTTAAAATCAATAAAATTTAAAAATTAAAAATTAAAAAAAAAACAAAATAAAATAATTTATTTGGAAAATGAAATTAAAAATAATACTTTCGAGAATTAAAAATTGTGAAATAAAAAATATTACTTTCCAAAGTCAATAAATATGTTTTCTCTCTACATCCGTCCTCATGTTGCTCGTCAGTTCGTGACGTATTTAATAGCTACGATTCGATATGTGATCTCACCGACTTCGACTTCAACGATTTATTTTGCGTCGTGAATTGCTCGGAAAATAATATATTAATTTCCTCTTCATATGACATAAGTATTAGGTATCCTGTCATTTGTGAGTCGGCATCATTATACAGCAAATTATTCCCGGTTTAAGTATAATCTGTGTGTTTGTGAGGAGTAGTTTATGGGTGCGTTTAATTTTATAATATTTTTTCAGAGGGTAAAAATTTGGAGATATAGAACCTTAAATTTTTATGGATCCAAAACTTTTATAAAATTTATATAATTGGATTGATTCATCATTAAGCAAAATTTTTATATAATTTTTTTTTTATTAATTAATATTTTTTAAATATATGTAATTTCGTCATTAGGGTTTGGATGCAAAATAAAAACACAAGCGTTTGCAGAACGAAGAATCATAGGTATCGACTCACTCACGGAGATGGGAGGGCTTCAATCTTGAATCGCGTAATGGCCCTGTGCACGTTCTGGAGCACGCAGGAAGAGGAGGAATATCCACAATATGCGTTAGTTCAGTTCGTTCTGTACTTTACGCTACCTTCGTGATCTTTGGAACCAGGAAGCGTAAAGTATAGAGCCAACTGAATGAAGGACTCTATACTTTACTCTCCCTTCTTCCAAATATCACGAAGGTAGTCAATTTTCTGATCTCATGTTCATATTCCCATTTGTTTCTATCACAGAAACGAAGTACTCTACATCTCTGGTGCGATTTTACATTTATTTTCCGTCTTATTACTTATACATAGACAACACACCAAACGCCACTCTGTGCATATAAATTTCAAGTTTTTATTTGCACTGTAAATATAGATGATATTTTTACATAAATTTCAAATTCTTATTTGCACAGCAAATTTTTTCTCTTTTAAAATGGTAGTTAATGAAAATTTTGATAATTAATTATGTATATATATATATATATATATATATGTAATTTCTTATTTGCACAGCAAATTTTTTCTCTTTTAAAATGGTAGTTAATGAAAATTTTGATAATTAATTATGTATATATGTAATTGTTTTTTAATTTTATTAATTAATTATTATTTTTTAAAGTATATCAAATAATTATTTATTTACGTTCTCATTAAGTGAAGTCACTAGATTTGAAACTTCTGGGGACACCTCAAATCTACCTATGTCAATATTTAGTTAACAAAAAACAATTATTTATTTACTTATTATTTTTTAATATTTTAGTTTATTTAATTTTAATGATGATGATGAACGTCCACTAAGATCGAATTGTTTCTGCTGATTCCAAGATGATAATTTTAATTTTGATTTTGATTCTGTGCTCGAAAAGCATTAAGAGAAGCTTTCCAAGATCACCATACTTTTGTTGAGTTAAGAGGTTAGGAAGGTTGGTAGTGTGACAAATATTTTGAAAATGAGATCTAATATGGGTATAGGTTGGACAATCTAAGAGAAAGTGTTTTTCATCTTCAACTTTCTTAGTGTCACAAATGTGACACACTCTTTCATCCCATGGCGTTTTAGGAATTGACCAATGCTCAGTTTCACTATGGAGCTCATGAGAATTTGTTCTTATCTTAGCTATGCTTATTTTTTCCCTCTAACTCTTTATCACATCACATTTTCTCCTCGAATTTTGATTTGACTTTTTTTTAGTAGTATGGTGTCTTTATGGTGGTTATGACTAGATTTTGAAGCAATTTTAGGAAGTCTCTTATCTTCCATGTTGTTTAACTTGTTCTTATACATTAGGTATCTAGTCATAGCCATGCTTTCAATGGGGGAGAGGCTTTTCTAAGAGGAGGGTGAGATAAGGAGTATTTCTTTTAATTTTGAGATTATAGGTTATAGGATTCTTTTGTGTTTGCTCTATCTTTCTCCACTATTCACGAGAGATATTATAGCGCCACACTCCTTATCCATAAATAATAACAGGTGTAACAAGAGTCTCAAAGAGGAGTTTCTTCTTATCCCAACTCCAAAGATCAACTGAATTACAATTGTTTTCAAGCCCATAATAAGCTTTCTATCCCCCAATAATATTTTCCTCAATGCTATAATTCCAATTGAGTTTGTGGTGAATATCAATTCCAAGATATTTGTATGAAGTGACTTCCTCCAAGTTGTTATTATCATATAAGGTATCATAAGGTATCTTATTGGATTTAATAATCATGATCTTAGTCTATTTCCTAATGTGGGGGTGCGGGGACACAATACTAGAAAGAAGATATATCAATATAGAAAAATTCAAATTATTTGAAAAGTGTGAGATCAGGGCAACTTGATATATTAGTATATCTAAAGGCATTTTGCATCATTTGAAATTGGAATACGTAAGTATGGGGAGGATCAAACATAACCAACTATTTGGTTTTTTAAATTGGAGTTTTTTTCATAGAAATTGATTTAATTTTTTTATATGAATTTTCGAAAGTGCGTGTTGAACCAAAAAGATTCATTTGTGCAATCAATGCCGATAATTTCAATAGATTTATGACTAACTTTATCAAAATTGGAGTTGTTAAAGTCTGACTAAACTAAATCGAAAAAGCGCTAAAATGTTAACAAGCCCTTAAAATGTATGGAAGGGAAGCTCCTCTCTTTCTAAATTAAATGTATCCAAGTCCATCTCCTTTATTTCTAAATTTGTTGTTACAATAATGTGGAGAATCTATAATATTTCCAAATTAGGTGGTGGGCCTTTCTTTTGTAATTTTAAACTTGATATTAAGATAATGAGGACAATTTAATTTAAATTCGGTGGTGCGTGGTATGTTTGGTATCATAAATATATTATTAGAATAGTGTTCTTTCTTGGGATTTTTTAGTGACTATTTTTCGAGGTCTCTTGAATTCCCTTTCAATATGATCTCTCACTTAGAGCCTCCATCATTTCTTAATGGTCTGAGCTTGCTTGTTAGAGTCATCATGAGGAGGTTCATATTGTGGTTGATATCCACAACCTATGCTTCCAACCTCTCAAATCTCTCTTCTTCTTGATCTCAAGGGTTGTTATGAACATACTTGTTTGCCATCGCTAGGGTTCTATGAGTTTCTCCTTAAACAATTTTATGGATCCCTGCAACTTTCCACAAATATCCTAAGAAAACCCACTTCGATACTAACATGATCTGTAAATTGTCATGAATATTCCACTGGAAGGGTTCGTCACAACATATCTGATAAATAAAATTGAAATCTACATTATCAAGGTTAAATTCCTTTAGATTCCAAAATCTTTAGTTACTGATATACTTATGCATGAAATAGATAAAACGTGGAAAATAGAGAACATTAAATTACAATCACACTCCATCCACAAAATAACACAAATATTTTCTCTAGGAAACCCTTGCGCAAGAAAACCTAGATAGAAGGTGGAGTTGTTCTGCTCTCTTTTCTTTGGTATGGAAATAATTCAAGTACAAAGGAGAAGGCACTCTCTATGGAGTTACCTGAGACCTGTGGTTTGTTATACTACTACAAAACATTAACCCCCTTTGTTATTCTCTCTAATTTCCCACACCCAGTTGTTCTGCTCTACTATGGAACGAAATACAATAACATAGAATGGAACCCCTTCTCCTCCTACTAGCACATTATTTAACATAACTCAATAGTCGTCTAGGGTTAGGATTTTGACTTTGTCAACCCTTAATTGCGATAAGGTTTCATACCTTCTAGAATACTCTTGAAAATCCTCACGTGGCTAGCCCAATATGCATGAGTAACGGGGACTGACATGACATCCTCTCATTCCATGATGGTCAACACAATAGGCCAACCTATGGGAGGCATAGCTTTTGCATATGATCTTTTATTGATGCAATTTTTGCACTATTTGAAAGGTCTTGATGTGCATAATAGGGTTACAGGGTCCAAGCTATGTTGGGAATTTTTGACCGAAAAAAATGTCGTTTGATGCCACAAAATGGCTCTGAAAGGTTTCAAACCCCAATTTTCTAAACTAGGACTTGTCGTTAAAATGACCCTACAAGTTGATTCCTCCAATATTTTCCACTATGAAAGCATTGAAATAGATGAAAATAATATAATGATCCAATCTGAATCATACCTCCCCTTTTCGGGAGGATTTTGGTCCCCAAAATATTTACTGAATGAGGTGAGGAAATTTTTCTTCCACCTTCTCCCTAGAGTACCATTTTTATTTCCTTGGAAGTTGTCCTTTCAACCCAATCTACCAAAGGTCATGCTACCCATGTCTTCTAGTTCTATACCTCTTCTGCAAAATTGTGTCCTCTACCAACTCTACCTAAGCATCTGGTGTTAAATCCTCTATGGAAGGTATGATATGCTCCTCCTCCTAATCGAACATGGAAGTATTCTAGAGTTTGAAATTCTCCACATTCATTATTAAGTAAATGTGCATGTATGGGGGTAGAGTGAGTTTATATGCATTATCACCCACCTGTTCCAATACCTTAAAAAGACCATATCATAGAACCTTGATCTTCTTACCAAGACCTTGTAGTTTTTCCTTATTCAACAATAACCATACTATGTCTCCCACTCTAAATGTTATCTTTATTCTATGTTGGTCATGTCTAGACTTGTACAAATGGATCTTCCTGTTCTTCTCAAAAAAAAAATCTTACATTAATGCATCTCCTATGAGGTCCTCCCTCACTCCTCCTTGTTGTCCATATACAACATCTAAGGGTGAAGGTGGAAAATATCCAAAGCAAGTTTCAAAAGGTGAATTACCAGTAGAAGTGTCGACTACTCTATTATAAGAGTGTTGTATATAGATCATATTTTCATCCCAGGTCTTTAGATGCTTCTGATCATAACCCCTCAAAAGATGCACCAAAGTCTTGTTGACTACTTATGTTTTCTCATCTGTCTGTGGATGGAATGTCATAGACTTCTTGAGCCTAGTGTCCATCTTCTCCCACAATGTAGTTCAGAAGGAACTAATAAATCCAGTATCCCTATTTGAGATGATGATCCTTGGTATCCCAAAATTCACCCAGACATGTTCAAAGAACAAGTTTGTTCCTTCCTATAATGTAATGGTGTTTTTAAAAGGCATGAGAATGCACATTTTGTTGAACTTTTCAACTACCACAAATAAATAGTCATGTCCCTTCCATGTGGTTAGTAAACGACCCACAAAATCCATGGAAATGATTTCCCAATGTCTAGTGGGTATCGATAAGGGATGGTATAGACCTTGTTTCTTGTTAATGGGCTTGTTGGTACAACAAAGTATAAATCCTCTAATATACCATGCTACATCTTCTTGCATTCTAGGAAAGTACAAATGCCTTTGTAAGTTGGAAACTATATTCCCAACAACAAAATTTCCTACAACCTTGTAGGTGTGAGCCTCTTTGATAAGTTTCAATATTTCACCTTTAGGCACACAAAGCTTGTCGATCTTGTAGAGTAGACCATTCTCGAAATAATAATCAGTCTTATTGTCACCTTCTTATATATGAATTTAGCCTTGTAGTTGTTGAAACACCTCCCTGGATTCCTCATCTTCTTTGTATGCCTCTTTGTATGCATCATGGATAAAAGTCTTTGTGTGAATTAAAGTTCCCAAAGATGTAATATTTGATGTGGGTGGTTGTGAAAACATGTATTCCCACTTGTTTGTTCTACCCTTCTTATACTTTAGACCAAATGAAACAGTTGTAAGAATCCCATCCATTTGTAGTGCCTAGTTTGTTGTAACTTAGTTTGGGCTTGCAAACGTTGGAGTGGCTGGTGATCTATGTTGATGATGGTCTCCTTTCCCATCAGATAGTGCTTCCACTTTTTGATAGCTTATACCAAGGAAAAGAGATTCTTGTCGTAGGTAGGGTAGTTGAGGACCTCTCCATGAAATACTTCAAAATGATAATAGACATGCCTTCCTCCATGCATCATGATTTATCCCATGGCATACCTACTTGCATCTATCTCCACTTTGAAGGGCTTATGCAAGTTTGGTAGAGAGATCATTGATGCTTGAGTGATCTTTATTTTCATCTCATCAAAGGTCTTCTATCGATTCCNCCCCCTCCACTAGAAACTCTTACTACAGGATTTTATTGAATGAAGTGGTGCAACTACTACTGAAGACAAATGTATGAAATTCCACAAGTAATGTTCTACCCCAACAAAGATCCTAATTTCTATTGAATTTGTAGGAACTAGCCATTTCATGATGACCTCTATCTTGGTGGTATATATCTTGAGCTCACCTCCACCGATCACATACACCAAAGTCTGATGAGAAAAATCACATTTGTTGAGATTGGCTAGCATCCAATGCTTATTTAGGGTCTCTAACACCTGCATAAGATGTGAGATGTGCTCCTCCCAGATAGCACTATAAACCAGTATATCACCCAAATAGATCATAAACGAATGGAATAACCAACCACTCATACAAACCTTTCCTTGTCTTGAAGGAAATATTCCAAGTATCTTCTTCTTTGACTCGTACCTGGTGATATCCTAATTTCAAATCCAACTTAGTGAAGTACTTGGCATGCTACAATTATTCCAACACATCATCGATCCTATGAAGATGGCACCAATTATTCAATGTAATATTGTTCAATGCCCTATAATCGATACACATTTTCCAAGTCTCATCCTTCTTTGGTATAATTATGATGGGTGAGGCATTTGGTCGAATCACACCCTGATCCAAAAACTACTACAACTTATTATTTAATTTTTTTTCTTCCAGAATGTACTATCTATACAGCTCGATATTCGGCAAGGGTGAGTCTCATAAATAAATATATTTCCTGCTCCACTTCTCTCTTAGGTCGTATCCCTTTAGGCTCCTAGAACACTCCCATGTATTCCTTTAGCAACTCCTCCAATTCATGTTTCTTATCCTTAGTACACCCTTCCATGGATGTATTTACTTTTCACGACTCTTCACCAGACTAATTCTCCCTCAGGAAAATTAAAACATATTTCATTCTAGAACTGATCAATTTATTAGCTTGATTGGCATTTACTAGTGAAATTTTTTATTTACCTTTATGCACATTGATGATGAAGTATTTTTTCATTCTTGATGAGGCAATACTGGTTGGCTCTCCACATGAAGATAGCATCCCTCATATACATGTAAGGGCTTCTAAAAGATACTCTGCATACATCCAGTTGTACTATGTCCAATTATACTTCATCTATAAAATCAACACTTTCAACAAATTTAATCTTGCACTACTTTGATACCTTCAACTATGCATCCTTGTTTACCCAACCCAATGGATAGGGGATAGGATGATCATGAAATTCCAACCCAAGATTGTTTACCAAACTTGCTACTATGAGATTCTCATGTGAACCAAAGTTGAAAAAAGAATTTATCTTGGTCTTCTTGACTTGAATATTGATGTGGAAGAACTTGGTCATCTCCTTCTCTTCTTGGTGATAAAGGATACTAAGATTCACCTCCTTCTGCACATATGTGCAGAAAATATTTTAATCCGCATCAAAGATAATTTCAACCTAATTTCTCGAATATACAACTAGAAGGTTCCTTTTCTTTCTGTCCTTCTTGTGGTTCTTCAGGTTCATCTTTGTATGCAATTTCCAACACTTTTCCTTGGTGTGACCATCAATATTGCAATCGTTTCTAGGATCCTTGTGCTGATATGTAGTGGCTACCATATTATTATCCTTCCCCCCTTTCCACTTCGTCTTCCCCTCCTTGGAAGCTTCTTGGTGATATTTCTACTTGGAACCCCTTGGTTTCCCTTTCTTTTGGCCTATGTTTTCCAGGTTGTGTGTATGTACACATGTCTCATCCATTGTCCTTAGATTGAAGAGCATCACTTTATTTCCTAGATGGCTGTGTAAACCACCCATATACTAGAGGAGTACATATGAGTTCATGGGAGATATATCGAGTATTATGGCCATATTTCTGAACTTGGTGGTGTACTCCTATACATTGTTCCCCTGCCTCTGCCTGAAGTACTTCCATCGGATCCATTGGTCCTCTACATACCTGATAGGGTAAAACTGGGACACGATGAGGGTTTTGAAGTCCTCCCACCTAGTTACTAGAATATCACCCTCAACCCTAAGTGTTTTTGTATGGATTTCCCACCAAGTTAAAGCATGGCCCTCTAACTTCAATCTAGCAAATGAAATATTTTTCTCTTTATCTATATGGTGAACACTAAAATAAAATTCTAGTTACTGCAACCAATGATTTATTTTTAATGCATCGATCTCACCTTGGTATCTCTTTATTTACAATTTTTCTTTCATATTGAATAGGAAATGTGGAGGGTTATTGGATCTCGAACTCTCAGGTTCTTTCCATGACTCCTTTCATGGGTCTTTCAGATCTCTCGATTTCACCTGTGATCTAATCTCTGAGTTAGAGCCTTGATCATCTCTTAATGATTTGATATTTCTTGCTAGAGCCGCCATGAGGAGGTTCATATTTTGGTTGATATCGATTATATGTGATTCTAGCCTCTAAAAGATATCTTCTACTGGATCTCAAGGGTTGTTATGAATAGACTCATATACCATGGCTAGGGTTCTATGACTTTCTTCTTAAACTATTTTCTAGATCCTTTCAAATTTCCAAAAATACCCAAAGAAAACCCACCATGATACCAATATGATCTATAAATTTCCATGGTTATTCCACTGGAACAATTCGTCACAAGAGATCTGAAAAATAAAATTCGAATCTACACTGAAGGATAAATTCCTTTAGGTTCTAGAATCTTTAGTTACTGATCTTTTGCGTATGCATGAAATAGATAAAATGTAGAAAATAGAGAACGATGTTACACGTTATTTTGGTTACCCTGTGATGATTCTACAAACATGTGTTCAGGATCTCAAACGGATCTTTTGCATGAGAAAAGTAATTGATTTCTTCCTTTACAAAACTGGTTTTTAGAAGGACGTCGCAGGCTAGCAGTAGCACATAGTGTGGAAATGTTGGATTTCCACAGGTTGATCTATACCTGGCTCGCGGGGTTTCTGCATGTTGTTATATAGGCAGGGTGAGGCAGTGTTTGAAAGCTAAAGAAAGGAATAAGTTCATGAAGGTTATAGAAGGGGAATCTTCTAGAATGTGAGGTGGTGTCTGTATGGTTGGGATCCTATCGGCTTCTCTAATTTGGTGGGATCATCCTCGTCCCTTTAACCACTTCTCCTTCTCCTATATAATGATGGGTTTCTCATGGAAAAGGTTAAGCAAGATCAAGCAAGGAATTGCTGAAAGAATAGGCTGAAGACTGTGTGAAGAATCATGTTTCAATTGATGCTTGAGGTCCCCATTTGTCCATCAATTCTTTTTGGATCATCTTCATGCAAATTCGGAGAAAGTGTATGTGTGTGTTGGAACAAAGGACCACTGAAAGGGAACTTGTGACATCAAGGCGATTTGGTTGTATCTTACACTTTTACTTAATATAATACGGTGGCATGTTTCTTTCCCATAAAATCATTCTCATTTTATTACATGACTCCTTGATCACATGTTTAAGTTTTCATTGAATATACTATTGTTTCTTTCACTTTGGTCGGTTTGTGTCATTGCAGATCTGATCTCGCAAGAGCACTGGAGCGAAGCAGGGACAACAAAGATATAAGGAAGCGATATTCAAAGGTATGTCATCCATTCGTTCTTTGGTAGTAAATTCAATGATTATAACTTAGGGAAAGCGTCATGTCCTGTCTTGTTTTGTTCTATATCCAAGTGGATCTAGGGAGATTAGTTTATTTCCTCATTCACCAATTTATCCAATAACAAAATTGGTGACTCCACTGGGGATACAACTTGTTTGTGGTTTTTTGTTGGCCATTTTCTTTTAGCCTATCTTTTTTCACTTTATTTTAGTCTCTGATTCTGTGGGGAATCCATCCAGTCTCTCTGGATTTGAAGGTTCACTTAGGCCCTTTGTCCTCTCTCCAAATTTCTTTTGTTTATAGACACTTTCACATTGTACTCATATACAGCCTGCAGAAACCTTTGATTTCTGCACCCTCACTATTTATTCCAGTGCGGACTTTCCACAACCTACCCACAGCTGGCCTACGGAAACCTTCGATTCCCGCACTGTAACCTACTGCTAGGTTGCAGTGGTGTCTGTAAAATTTTTGGTTTCGGTCTTGTCATCTTTTGATGCCCAGTTTTTCTTTACCCACCTGGGGGGAACTTTTACTGCCAGTATTTCACTGATTTCTGAGTTTGAAACTTGTTGTCAATTGATTTTCGGAGATCGAACACCTTTCTTAGTCTTTTTTCCAGTTTTACCTTTTGATTTTTATCAACAAGGACATAATATATGATTTTGCATCTGAGTTCTTTATTGATTAAAATTCTTTTGATTGGATTTAAAGTTTTGGATTGATTACATTTTTTGGATTGATTGCATTTTTTGGATTGCTTGTTGATTGGAAAGTCATTTTTCATTTGCATTTAGTGAAACACTTTCTTATCATCTTTACTTTCATCTTCATTGAAAGTTTGATTTGGGTACTTGTTGAGTGTACATATTTTCTTTGATTACTTGTCCTTTCTTCGTTATACCCCTGATTTGGTTTTAGAAAGGAGGAATTTAAAGTCATTTATTTTTTCAAGTAATCATTCATAAGAAAGTTTTTGCATCAAATTTTTCTTTTAGAAGAGAAAGTTGATAAATTTCATTGCTTATGATTGTTTGAAATCGTGTTCATTCAAGAAAAAGAATTTACATTTCGTAGCTTACATCATTCCAAAAAAATACCTTCTCCCTACTGTAGATAGATTTCATTGAACGAAACATTGCATCATTCATCTTTATTTTCATATTATTGGGTCAAGGTCTCATACAACATTGGTTTCATTTCCGTCTTCCTCTTGCGTAAACAATAGCCTCTAAAACACTAAGTAATTATAAAATTTACTTAGTAACTTTTATTTTCTAGGGCTCTTTTACACCAACATTAGCTAGGCTAGTGCTTTGGAATAGGTTGTGAGACACACTCTCCAAAGGACAAAAAACACAATAGCATCTTGTGTTAGGGAGTGTATAAATCCATTGGAATCATTTTGTCCTGGGAAGCCCTTCTCACACAAGGGTCAAACCTGAGGTCGCATTGAGACTGGCAGAGTTACTCACCCTGCTTTATTGGTATTAGTGTAGATATTGCGTGTATTATGGGGGTCGCTTGAACGGTATACCCACAATGATGAGTGGAAGCCTTTCGAGTTGATTTTGAGCTAGATACCCTGCCTTTGTGCATGAATCGGACTGTCGATTGTTTCCCCATGCATCACTGTTGTTCTTGGTAACCTTAGTAGCATATATTTTTAGGGTCTTACACAAGGTGATTGTGGAGAGGCAAGTCTTCATGGTACCTAGAATCGATGTTGGCCAAACTCACTCGGGCTCCTTGGAGGGTATACCCACGATTATGTGTGGGAGCTTGCACCAGGGTGTAAGTTCATTAAGCAGGTCGTCAAAGTAACTTTTCCACCCACTCTATCCTAGACCCTTCTTGTCTCAACTTCACGATGTTGGATTTCATCACCAACTAGTGACTTCGAAATAAGAAGGTTTGTTTTCTTGGTTTTTATTCCTAGTTTTTTATTAGTGAGTGTTGTTTGTTTCCGTAGTTGGCCATAAAAAAATTTCGTTAAATATTTGGTTCAGCCAACATTGACCCTCCACGTAATTCATGCAGAATGTAAGGGCTACCCCCAGAAAATACGGAGGGTTATCAACCTTTGCCTATTGATCCAAATTGTAACACAATCCTCACTTGGAGGACAACCCCCACTTGGAGGCTATAACCCACCCTATGGACAGAACATACCAGGATCACTAGCCCAGTATTGGAACCTTCTCATCCAGGGAAATCCACAATTATCTGGGGGGAAACAACCTCAAGTTAGCTCTTTCATACCCCCCTAGTTTGGGCCAATCATATCTAGGTTCTTCCAATCCCATTTGGGTTTCGAACGTTCATTCTAGTATCCCTTTTCAAGGGAACATCCCTAATCAGTACAACCCTATGGGATACATGCCTCTGCACCCGCATTCGAATCTTTCAGGACCTTCGCCCCACATGCAAATTTCTTACGGTCCTACTGGTATACCGACGAGACTTCCTCCCTAAAGTCACCAATAACCTCACATGAATAGACACTTACCCTTTTTAGCCACTTTGGATCTACCCGACTTGTCTAGAATCTTGAATGACCCTATCCTACATTCTCCCCATTGGCCCATTATACCGGCCAAGCTACCATCTGACATTCCCAAATTTGACGGTAAACCAGGAGAAGACCCAAACAACCATGTTATTGTAATTTTTAAACCTGTGAAGTAAATAAATGCATATAGATTCTTAAGCAAAACATAATTTAATCAATCGCTAATTCACATAGTACACAGAGATTTATACCGGAAACCCTCAACTGGGAAAACCTTTCTTATATTCATTATATCGAATTTCACCATTCACCATACAATATATACAATGTTTTTAGGTATTCCATAGATACCAAAACCCTAATCCCTTAATACAGGATTAATTTAGAAAACCGCTAAAAATAGCAAAATCCGCTAAAAAATAGCAAAAACTGCCCAAAAAAGAATTCGGGGCACTGCCCCGGGCTAACGCATGTTGTCGAACACTGCGTGTAACCAGGGGGGGAATACCTGCCCCCCTGGGACCCCCCTAGGAAAGCGCTCGATGCACATGACACAAAGAGCACTACTAGAGGGATCGTCAGACGCAGTTGTCATATCTAACACACCCACACACACACATGCAAAGAATATAACACATACACAATAGTTATGAATTTTCACCTTTGGTGTTCGTCCAATTCTTTGATGGATGACTCCATTCGGTTACGAATCTTCCAACGAACTCTTACGGGTTCAGCTGCAAAGTGGTATATAGAATTACCATGAGGCTTCTTCACCAAATTTAATACCCTAGCCATGGATTTCTTCACACATTACCAACTGCAAATGTTTTATGAAACAGGAACCGAGATTTTGAGTTCCTTTAAGAAAAATTCGACCACTCATATTTCCGATCACATCCATGAGTGGCGAAGAAGACGACGTTCGATGAAACTCGACCTTCCTGATCATTTATTGGTGGAATGGTTCACCAAATTATTCGTGAATAAAATCTCTCGTGACATTTCAATTGGTGGAGTTTTCACTGAAGAGCAGGTGATCAGTCATGCTCAGTAGCTAGATCTCATTTATTCACAAATGGGCACTCTTTACGACTTGCTCCCTGATGCTCCTCGTCCTTCTACCACCACTACCTCAACAACCCCTGCTGCTTCTCATGCGGTTGATGGTGTGTTGGCACCTTCCATGCTCAACCTCAATCTACGCAAGCCTCTCACGCCAATCCCAAATATACTACTTCTAATGTTCAAAGTGCTCCGACTCCTACTCCTTCCACGAGAAAAACTTCTGAGTTTAACTCCGTTCAATCTACCCCTACCGGAAAAAATAAATCTAAAAAAGGAAATGGTAGGAATAAGGAGGATAAAAATAATAACCCACAATCCAAGAAAGCCAAAACGCAACCTTGACGATAAGGATAAGCATAAACCGAGATATCCATGCTTTATCTGTGGTGACGATCACTACACGAAAGATTGTCCAAGACGTGTTGAGGTCACTAAATTCCTTCAAGGGACTATGAAGCCTCCCACACCTGCCATTTTGTCACAACCTTTCCCTTCTCCATAGCAGGCCCAATTGGTCATTCACGAACAACCCTCTCCTTCCACCACTTCGTATGTCCTTATGTGTATTGGTGATTCAAAAAAGAGCAATGTTGCCATTACCACTCAGGCCAAAGATTACCCTCCCTCAAAGGATAATTTTGACGATATACCACCTTCGTTGGTTCAACCGCCTCCCTCAACTCCACCTCCCAACGGTCCTCTTCATCTCGAATGACCGAGCCCCGATACAGTTCTTCGCCCCCCTCCAAAGGGCATTGTTCGAAATTTTTCCTTCAATCCTCATGCACGTGCTACTAAAAACTACAGTATTTTAGAAGATCTTGCACGAGCACCCTCCATGATGTCAGCTCTTGAAGTCCTTCAAAGTTGTCCCTCTCAACGGAAGGCACTGTTAAAATTTATTGGTGAAATTGATCCCATAGACTCGAATTTGATAATATTTGACCTGGAAGATCACATTCCAAGGTTACCTCCTCAATTAACATTTCGGATACAAGTTATTGTCGATAACAAGAATATATGTAGAATCGTTATTGACGAGGGCGCTTCGATGTGCGTTATGTCAATCACTTGTTGGAAGGCCATTATCTCTCCTCCTCTTACCGAATCACACAACACACTCAAGGCCTTCAATGGATCTGGTTTTAAACCCTACGGTGTATTTCCCTCGTTGCCTATTACATTGGAAGGAAAATCGGTCAATGTCGAAGTTGAGGTCTTTGATGCACCTCTTGATTATAACCTCTTACTTGGTCGTAGATGGATTGATTCCATGCATTCAGTTGTGTCTACCCTTTTTTGCGTAGTAATTTTTCCACACCAGGGAAAAGTCATTATGATCGACCAACTGGCCTTTTTCAACTCTGATTCTCATACTAGCAATGTACCCTTCATTTCAAAGACACTTCCCGGGTATGAGAACATCGGTGTGGGTCTCCTAAAAGACTCAACTTTGATGGGTACTTTCCCAATCCCACCTCCCGATATTCCACCTCCTTTTGTCACCTCAATCAGCATGATTTCCACCTCGATTCAGGAAAACCCTGTGTCTTATGACCCGTGGATCACCCCTGACCCCGGTGCTTATCTTCTCTATGGTGAACAAATGCCTTTAAGTCTGATTGAATCCACTTATCAAGACATTCAATAGGAAACCCCTTCCACTCCCTCTCTTGGTGATTCATCCCCCGATCCGTTTCACGTCATCTTTCCTACAGACGAGATGATTATGTCATTTATGTATATGGAAGACACCCCTTGGGATGATGGAAATCATCATCCCATCCTCTTCCTAGAGCTGCACACCATAGAGAGTTACCAACGGATTTCAACTCCGTCGACTGTTGTTGTCATTTCCTCTGTTCCCGAGTCATCCCAAGACATGTTATATGAAGGGAACCTGAGTAATATCTGACCCACTTTTCCTCTCGACATATCCATTAAACCTGGAGTCATTGAAAATGTTCACATCGGAGCTTCATGTTCCACTGATGAGTTAGTCACTTATAAGTCCCTTTTTCAAGAATTTCGTGACGTTTTCGTGTGGAGCTATGAAGAGATGTCGAGTATTGACCCCGATATCATCATACATGAAATAAAGACCTATCCATACTCTAAACCCATTTGGCAGAGACTTCACCCAGTCCACCCTCATAAGGCCGCTATCAAGCTTGAAGTCAAAAAACTTCTCAAGGCTGGCTTTATCTACCCTGTGGCTTTAACCGATTGGGTCTCCAATCTGGTTTCGGTTAATAAAAAACAAGGCTCGATCATGTATGCGTCTATTATAGGAATATTAATAAATCTTGTCCCAAGGACAACTTTCCAACCCCCTTCATTGACCATATCGTCGACAATTGCGCTGGGAGCGAAATCTTCTCTTTAATGGACGATTTCTCTGGCTATAATCAGATTAACATTTTACCCGCGGATCAACACAAAACTGCTTTCATTTTTCCTTGGGGTACCTTTGCCTACCAAAAACTACCTTTCGGTTTGAAGAACGTTGGTGCGACTTTCCAACGTTCCATGTCTTATGCTTTTCATGATATCAAGCACATCGTGCAATCGTATCTCGATGATCTACTTACACATTCCATGCGTCGCCAAGACCACCTGATCCATCTCCGAGCGATTTTCCTTCACTTTCGTTACTATTGTATACGTTTAAACCCACACAAATGTGTTTTTTTTGTGGAGTCTGGTTGACTTATGGGTTTTATTATTTCACTTCATGGAATTAGGGTGGATCCTTTGAAGGTTGAGGCCATCCTTAATCTACCTCCTCCTTCTACACTACGCCAACTCCAAAGTTTGCAAGGGAAGGAATTTTTTTTGCATTGATTCGTTCCCAACTATGTTGAGTTAACGCTAGGATTTACTAGACTATTAAATAAGGGTTACTAATTTGTATGGGACGAGACTGTCAACAAATCCTTTGAAGCTTTGAAACTTGCCCTAACATGAACACCACTGCTTTTCCCACCATATTATAGTTGAGACTATTTCCTCTATCTCGCTGCTTCAGACTCTACCATTGCCATGGTTTTATTCCAAGAATATGATTCGCACGATGAACATGTAATTTATTATTTGAGTCGGAGTCTCACGACTATCGAAGCCAAATACCTTCATGTGGAAAAACTAGCCTTGGCATCTGTTCAAGTTGTCCAATGTTTTCATCACTATATCCTATTACACAAGACCAATGTTATTTATGATTGCAACCCTATGCAGCATATCCTTACACGCCAATTGCTAGGGGGAAAGTACTCCAAATGGATCATAATTCTCCAGGAGTTTGACTTAGAGTTTGAACGCGTTAATTCTAAGAAATATTTGGTATTTTCTTAATTGATATGTGACCTTCCCTCCGCTGAGACAGAAAATGTGGCAGAGGATTCCTTGCCTGATGAATCCCTTTTTCTGATCAGTTCTGATGATTCTTGGTATGGAGATATTATCATTTATCTCTAGACTCAAAATTTTCGACCCGACCTCTCTAGTACAGACCGTCGTCGCATACGGTATCAAGCCCATCAATACATAATTCTCGGTGACACTCTTTATCATTGTGGTGTTGACTCTAGTTTACGACACTGTATCACCTTCAATGAGACTGAGAAATATTTTAATGACTACCACTCTAGAGCATGTGGTGTTCATATGTCTGGGTATGCCACTGCCCAAAATATCTTACGAGTAGGGTACTTCTGGCCTTATTTGTTTAAAGACTGTATAACTGTCGTCTAGAAGTGCCATGCTTGTCAAATGTACAATAACAAGATAACATCTCATCCTGCTCCTTTACACCCTGTAGTTTCCGTTGGTCCTTTCACAAAATGGGGCATTGATTTCATGACATGTAACCCTCACTCGGTCAAGGGGAATGGATACATCATCGTAGCCATGGATTATTTCATGAAATGGGTCGAGGCGATGCCTAGATTTGATAATACTGGAAAAAATGCAACCCTATTCATATTCAATCATATCATCACTCAATTTGGAATCCCATAAGCTATCATCACTGATCATGGTAGCCATTTTCGAAACTTCATAATGTCCGAGCTTGCTGAAAAGTTGGGTCTTCGGCATGAAAACTCAACCCCCTACTATCCATAGGCCAATGTCCAAGTTGAAGCAATAAACAAAGTTCTTATCACCATGCTTCGATGGATAATAGGAATTCACAAGACAAGTTGGCACATAATATTGTTTTTAGCATTATGGGCCTATCAGATGTCCGTGAAGTTTTCCACAGGATTTATGCCTTTCCAATTAGTGTATGGTACCGAAGTTGTCCTGCCGATTGAATGTGAGATACCATCCTTGAAGCTAGCCGTTGAACTTCTCCCAAACACTTCCGTCGAGGAAGAATGTCTATTGTATCTGATGCAGTTAGATGAAACCCATCATGATGTCGCCCTGGTTATTGAAACCCAGAAGAGACACGTAAAATCCCAATACGACAAGCATGTCAAGCAATGTGTTTTCTCCGAAGGTGATCTAGTTCTCCTCTATGAAAAAGATCGTGATTTACTAGGGGCCGAAAATTCGAGGCTATGTGGTGAGGCCCTTATATCGTCAAACAAGTGTTGGAGAAGGGAGCCTATGAGTTAGTGGATTATGATGGCATTCCTTTGAGTGAACCCAGAAATGGGATTTACTTAAAGAAGTACTATGCTTAGGTTATCTTTGCATGAGTACCTATATTTTTACTGTATCATACTTTTGTGTGCTTTTTCATTATTTGGTTTCGACCCCCAACTACTTACCTTGCATTGTGCATGGTTTCCAAATGTTGGTAACTTCGCTACCCTATATTGGCTTCACCGATGGTGCTAGTCATAGTATTTAAAACTTAGCCTCTACTACTTGGGCAATCTACGCACCTACAAACGAACTTATCAGTGTGCACGGTGTTTGTCTCAGTTGTGCAACTAAAAATATCGTTGAATATAGCGTTGTCATCGAATTGTTGACCGATGTTATTTCACTTGGAATCTGTCACCTGGTTGTACGAATTGATTCATAGCTAGTAGTACTACAGTTAAGTAATGTTTATGCTATCCGAAGTCTTACTTTGTTACGAGTATATTTATGAATTCGCCTCTTGGAATGTTATTTTGATTATATTGAGTATCAACACATTCCTAGATGTCTAAATACATTAACTGATGCGTTATATAATTATGTGTTAGACAAACATTTGAGACATTTATAAATCCAACCACAACTTGTATATAAAGCAAAGTAAATCGATAGAAGCCTCATGTATATATAACGATTAAAGTGTTTTACAAAAAGAGTTTTTTTCGTCCGAAGACCAAAATAGCATCAAGGATGATACTCACGATAACACACTACTGCCCGTGCCATCCTATGAAGTAGTCAACTAAGTGAACTAGAAATGCCCACAGTATGGCATTGATAACGTCTCAGAATCTCATCGATGGAGATGTCTGGGATATCTATTGTCAATCCCTCTAGGTTCTGCTCGACCACCTCAGAGTCATTAGCATCCCATCCTGCTACCATGGCTTGTTCCCCTCATCTCTGAATAGGGGATGTACCCAGAGGCTCATGTGGCCCTACATCTGCATTGTCAAAAGTTTTGATTAGTCATTGGATTGAAAGCATAAAAAACATCTTATATTGCAAAATTTACAAAAACATTATAAAAGACAAAATGTTTTTCTTACCTAAGTCTCCCCACTGAAATCCCTCGGGTAGAACCAAGTCAGGGTCGCCTCTGAAATCCAACCTATAAAATGCATAATCGACTATCATCAATATCTGAGGCTTCAACCAGTCAAAGAATGCATCATTGTATTTGATGATGGGGCATGCTACGTGTTGAGCCATGAGGTCGCACCACCTATTCATCCTTGGATTACGTGGGGTTGGGATACCCCACTCTACCTATAAACATAAATGCGGGACCCTCTCTAGAAATAAAGACACCAAAATAGACCAATAGCTGAATTGTTTTAGGTCCCCATTTTTACACTTTGTCAGCTGTGTTTTCATGCTGCAAAGAACTGCATCCGACCAGTTAAACACTCGAAGTTTCGTGCATTCCACGACATACTGAAAATAGATTTGGAGGGCCATATGCTGAGATGCACTCCCTGCCATGCGTGTAATGGTAAAAAGAATGGTTCGAAGAGGTAAATTATGGATGACAACCTTACCTTTGCATCTCTCGGCCTCAGGATCGCAGTATCGATGGATGTACTCACTCATTGGTAGACCACCACCTCTACCTCCTGTCAAAGTCACATGAGATCCACGACGAGATAAACCCGTCAAGAAATAGATATCCTCGATATATAAGGACAGTACATGGAAACCCACATGTAACACTTGTTGGTCCACATCCCACATGTGGGCTAGATACTCCAGTAACCTCAGTTGGGCCCTCATGCCCTGGATTTTAAAGAATTTCAGTAGTCCACATTGTCGGAGGGATTCACAGTGCCTAGGTCATTCAAAGCAATGAAGTCATCATCTTCATGTTCCCTCTCCCTCCACTCCATCATTTTGATGATCAAATACCTGCATTGGGACAATAAAGGGAAGTTAGCATCCTCATTTGCTACTTTGGAAAATTTCTATTGGCCAAACGCATGTAAATATTTTTTGTTTTCGGCTGTGGCAGGCAGAGTTTTAATACAGTACGGGGTTTCCATAGGTGAGCCACAGGGTGCCTACGGAAATCATATATTTCTGCAGGTCCCGATATAGGCCACCTGCGACAGCCCCAACGTGCACCTACCAGCCTAACGGTTAGATTCGGCCGCCACAAGCAGAGTTTTAACACAATGCAGGGTTTCTGCAGGTGAGCCATAGGGTTCCTACGGAAATTATAGATTTCAGCAGGTCCCGATATAGGCCACCTGCGGCGTCCCCAGCGCGCACTTACCGGCCTAATGATTCTACCATGTTTGACTTTAGAACCTATAATTGCATGGTTAGATTCCTACTTACGGACGACGGGATTGAAGGCCCTGGATCTTATCATTTTGGTCCAGGTTGCGATGGAGTATTTATGATTTGTATTGAGACACAGATCCACTTTGTATGTCTCGTGGCTGTGTATGACTTTAAGTTTCCTAGTACATAGATCCACAGTGTATTCTTTATGGCTATGTATCATTCTGATGACATGGATCCACAGTGTATAATTGGTGGCCATGACTTATATTTATGATTTAAATCGTTTGTAGTCTGAGCATGGGAATGCCTACCTCAGAAATGGTATAATATTGTGCAGTTCCTTGATTGTTTGCAGGTTCCTGATTGGTGCATTCCTTGTTCCCAACACACACACGCATTTTACAAAGTATTTCGGTTGTCATGAGTTCTAGCCTCATACTTTGGGGGGCATTCTGTTACACATTATTTTGGTTACCCTGATGATGATTCTACAGGCATGTGTTCAGGCTCTCAAAAGGATCTTTTGCATGAGAAAAGTAACTAATTTCTTCCTTTACAAAACTGGTTTTTAGAAGGACGTCGTAGGCTAGAAGTAGCACACAGTGAGGAAATGTTGGATTTTCGCAGGCTGATTTATACATGGCTCGCGTGGTTTTCGCAGGCTGCTGTATAGGCAGGGTGCGACAACATTTGAAAGCTAAAGAAAGGAATAAGTTCACGAAGGTTCTTGAAGGGGAATCTTCTAGAATGTGAGGTGGCGTCCGTATGGTTGGGATCCTACTGGCTTCTCTGATTTCGTGGATTCATCCTCATCCCTTTAACCACTTCTCCTTATCCTATATAATGATGGGTTTCTCATGGAAAAGGTTAAGCAAGATCAAGCAAGGAATTGCTGAAAGAATAGGCTGAAGACTGTGTGAAGAATCCTGTTTCAATTGATGCTTGAGGTCCCCATTTTTCCATCAAGATTTTTTGGATCATCTTCATGCAAATTCAGAGAAAGTGTATGTGTGTGTTGGAACAAAGGACCACTGAAACGAAACTTGTGACATCAAGGCGATTTGGTTGTATCTTCCATTTTTACTTAATATAATACGATGACATGTTTTTTTCCCATAAAATCATTCTCATTTTATTACATGACTCCTTGATCACATGTTTAAGTTTTCATTGAATATACTATTGTTGCTTTCACTTTGGTCAGTTTGTGTCATTGTAGATATGATCTCACAAGAGCACCAGAGAGAAACAGGGACAACAAAGATATAAGGAAGCGATATTCAAAGGTATGCCATCCATTCCTTCTTTGGTAGTAAATTCAATGATTATAACTTAGGGAAAGCGTCATGTCCGATCTTGTTTTGTTCTAGATCCAAGTGGATCTAGGGAGATTAGTTTATGTCTGCATTCACCGATTTATCCAATAAAAAATGGTAAAATAAAATAACACACCATCCAAAAACTAACACAAAGATTTTCTTTGGGAAACCCTTACAGGAGAAAACCCAGCTAGAAGGTGAGGTTTCTTTTCTCTCTTTTCTCTGGTATGGAAATAATGCAACTTCAAAGGATAAGGCAGTCTCTATGGAGTTACCTGAGACTTGTGGTCTGTTAGGATGCTACAAAACATTAACCATAGGGAGTTCCCCCTCACATTTAGTTGGGAGAGAGACATCTTTGAGGAAAGATAAACATGTGTCATGGGTGGAGGAATCTAAATAGGAGATTCAGATGTAGGAGGATTCTAGGGATTGTGAGACCTCCATGGAGGATACATGTGTCTTAGTAGATGTTTTTATAGTGACAGAGGAGGAAGTCAGTCAGAAGGAATAGGGAATAGGATTTTCTTCAGTGACTAAGGATGTGACCAATCAGAAATATTTTATCTCAGTTACGAAGGATATGACCAGTCAAATAGACCAGACATTAGTATATGCTCCAGTGACCATGGATGCAGTCAACAAGACATAATGGATAGTTGGGTGTGTTCCAGTGACCAAGGATGCAATTAGTCAGAAAAATGTGACAGGTTTCACAGACACTTTTTCCACAATGACAGAGAAAGTAGCCAGTATGGACAATTGGAGTATAGATATATATATGGGGTGGTATATCTAGAGCTATATCTACTATGTGAGAAAATGATAAATCTAGATCTTGGAGGATGGGATACCTCCCTTGCTAAGAGGGAGTGTTGTTTTTTTGTAGCTTTGGGAGGTATTCCCACAAGAGGCCAAGGTGTCAGGCATGTGGGAATATTCGTTGGCACCATATTAGCCTTTCGATTTGGTGAAAACCCCCTTAGATTTTAGTGCGGGATTCATGGGTTTGGTGATGGGATTTGTGGACTTGTGTTGGGTCTTCACACCCACAAGGAAAGCCTAATTTGATGTTTAATTGTGGAGTGGATTCTATGGTGACCCCCATTGATTGTATATAAAGGATATAGGTCATTGTGACATCTCATTGCATCATAACAGAATAATGGAGTTAGCATAAGTGAGTCTGCACTTATGCTAGGAAGCTTGGTGATTTCAACAAAGGGAAATTCTACTAGGGTGGGAAATATGGCCTAGGGTTGAGGACTCTCTATATTATGTTCTTCACAGGTAAAATCACACCGCATGTGTGGGGGAGAGGCAACCACAAAAGGAAGATATTGTATGAACTAGAGCGATTCGTACATTTTTTTTCATGTACATATGCTTTTAGAAAAATTGTGTACATATGTGGGTTATTGTAGGAACATTCATATACATCCATACAAGATCTTCTAGGTAGGAGCAGGTCCATACAGGATGACATCAGGTGACCTTGGTAGGTCGTAGAGGTGGTCTGCAATAGATTTGTGGGAAAATAATATTTCTGTAATATTGTTTAGGTTTGGTTTTTCGTTTTTGTATATTGTAGGACAAGGTTGTCCTTAGATTTGGTGATTTTGAGAGGAATATTTTTTTCCTCGGATTTTACAACTTTGAGAGGACTAGTTTTGGTCCTCAGACTTAGAGAATTGGATAAAGTTACATAACAAAAATATTGTGTCTCTTGTGTATTGATGATTCATCTCTGATATTTTTATTTCCACTGCATATGTTTTCAATCAATAATTTCAATGTAAAGGTTTTCAGTGATAGTTAGATCACTATGAAGCAATTTTTAGATCTAAAATCAGTCACATAGAGTTGCATGTGAAAATTGACACTTGCAAGTTTATTCCTCCAATTTTTTCCACTCTAAAAGCATCGATGTATGTATGACAAATAATATAATTATCCAATTTGGATCACCCAACCTCATCCCAATCCCAAGATCAAGGAGAAGTAACCTTTGTAACATTAGTTCTTGGAACAACATTTTTGAAGATGGGTGGGATTCTTAAGAAAGATAGGGAGAAGGTAATATACATTTTTTAATCATCAAACTTATGCATTAGGGATTATTGTCTATCATCCCACTCTTTCATCCATTTTTGCATGGTTTGAGAGATAAAGTGAACAATCATTATCCTCAATAAAAATAACATACTTGGTGGTCTTGATGAGTAATTTCATTTAGTTTCATGTTTGTATGGATCTTGGGAAGCTCCAAATCATAAGAATATTAACTTAAATAATAAACAATGGATGTATCCATGCTATATTGTCATGTTCCTAGAATCCTACAATATGCAAGTAGCGTATCTTCATTACTTTTATAGTATTTTGATAGAATTATCACTTTTCAACAAAGGCCTCAAGATCCACTACAACTTCTTTCTTTATGATGAGATCTAGAATTAACATGACTCCCATGGTTAAGTAGGATTGGTGTATGCTCAAAATATGAATATAAGATGTATCATATGGATACATAGATTACATCCTCTCTTATATATTTTTTTGTTTGTTAATTTGTGCGGGACCTGTTGGCTACGCGATTAACCTGTGGCTTGAGAAACCGCGACTCAGGGGCATCTAAGCCGTCAAAATCACCCGGGGATCGCACCCGGCCTGAGCCACACCAACCCTTAAAATGGTTGGATTTTTTGCCCCTGCAGGTTTCAAACCGGTGACTTTAACAACACGAAGTGGCTTAACAACACACTCCGTCACCGACTGTCCTACACCTCGGGGACTACATCCTCTCTTATATTGGTGTTCACATAAATGTTTTATTTTGTGATTGTTTCTAAAGTTTTATATTGTCATTTTTAACACTTTGAAATTTCTCAAAAGAAAAAAATAGTTCAATGGTTATGATTTATTATTATTATTAATGTAACGATTTGAAATTACAAAATATTCTTATTATTAATTTCTATTTAAATTTTAAAATTTTAAATATTTGGAAGTGAAATATTTTAGCTAGAATGTTTTTTTAAAGTGTGTACCTAATTTACTCTTGTCAATTAAAGTACAATTTTTTTTCAACTTTTCATCATGGAAGGGTTGAATGAATATATACCCATCAACTTGAAATTAAGAGTAGAATTTTATGAATGATTGAAAGCTTCATGCCCTTTTTCCAAAGGGTATTAACCACTTTTATTAGGGTTGTTGAAGGCATATTCTTAACACCTTCATATGTGTGTGTGTGTGTGTGTGTGACGAGAGGAATATCATTAAATATTGTGAAGAATTTTCATTGATACTATGTCTTGTGATAAATTAAATCACTCATATATGAGAATATAATATTTTTGGTGTTAGATATTTTGTTTATTAGATTATATTATTTTTTTGAGTTTTTAAAGACTTTTAATTTCTTTTAGTTTGTTATTGGAATTTTCTAGTTGATCTCATAGTATATGAGATTAAAAGATTATCTCGAGGAGAAGTTAGAAGGAAAATTAGGGTTTTATGCACTCTCTTATGTTATTCGATTCTATTTTTTTAATCAATTTAGTTGTGGATTTATTTATTCGGTGGTAATATTTATTCGGAATTTTATTAGGTGGTAATATTTAGACATAAAAAAATATTAGGTGGTAATATTTATTCGGAATTTTATTTCTAAAAGAGGTTTGCAACTCAAAGAATTATCTATTTGAATATTTCATAGATAACACCAATAGAATTGAGAGAACACGAGGAACAAAATGTAGGTCAACCCATTTCCCAACCTTTGGTGCAGTTAACTAAAGATTATTTAGGGCGTCCAGTTGAGAGAAATATTGTTTATTTTTAACTAGATTACCCTAATGCATATAATACTCATAGTTTTGATTTATAGTCTAAGTTGTTATATATATATAATGTTTTACATGTAAAACATGTTCACACAAAATTTATTATACTATGTAGGGATATAATCTAATCAATCCTCACATGGCCCTCTCCCCTCTCAACTTTCAAGAATAATTAGGAGTCGTAGTGTTTTTTAAGGGGATGACACGTGTCGAAAAGTTTGGATGCAAAAACAATAGAATAATTTGGGGACCCAAGCTTGATATCATAGCTAGAGAGCATGCCAATAACACAATTAAGTTGTTTATTGAGAAAAAAAAATTGTGATTACACAAATTCAAATCCTACACGAATTGATAAAACAAAAAAAAATTAAACATGCAATAGACTTGTTGGGTTCTTGAGATGATAAACATGAAAAGGTGCATGAGAATGATCAAGAAATGTATCAAAAACATTCTCTTCATTTTGAAAATCAAGAAAAATCGATATTTGAGCTACTAGTAGGAAAATTTCAACTACTATTGTGGAACCAGGGACATCAAGAATTCGAACAATGACAATGATGTTCAAATTGCTCCATGTTTCAAGAAAAACATTGCAAATCCATACTAAAATCTATTTTTGTATAGATGAAAATGATGAATTTACTCATTGAGCTCTTATTTTAAGGTATCCTACCAAGATAGACTTTGAGAAGGCATTAGAAAAATGGTGGAGTTTTGAGGAATCCATTCTCATGAAATACCATATTGAAATCATTTT
>ML786467.1:1265259-1304436 GCA_009831015.1 Picea engelmannii | reverse complement strand
TTTTGTATAGATGAAAATGATGAATTTACTCATTGAGCTCTTATTTTAAGGTATCCTACCAAGATAGACTTTGAGAAGGCATTAGAAAAATGGTGGAGTTTTGAGGAATCCATTCTCATGAAATACCATATTGAAATCATTTTCTGCGATGATGCTTATCCAAAGGCATGTATAATTAGCATTGTAATAATGTTATGGAGATGATGGAAGTTGAAATATTTGGGGAATTTCATGAAATAAATACCAATGTCAATATTGCCATCAACATGTTTTATAAATTGAAATTGTGGTATATATATATATATATTGGGGAAATCAACAACCAGTTGGGTGCGTACTCACATGACACCTGGTCATGTTATCCAACTGCTACCACTATAACCCTAGGCATGCCAACGCTGCCCCTCACGTGGCACACAAGGCTAGTCGAGGATGTCGAACTAGTGACTTCACATAATGGAGTGCCTTAACAATAAACTGCAACAACGACTGTTCTACACCCCGAGGAATGAAATTGTGGTATATTACGCTCAACACAGTTTGTGATTTTTTTTTGTCAATACCACATTGAATTCCATATCTATTATGACACATTTGTATATTTCTACAAAATTCATTGGCAAGGTGACCCTCCTCCTCCCACAATGCATGATTTTGTTTTAATTTATTATGCAGAAGGAATATCGAATATGTGTTTTTAAGTAAAACATGTATAGGTGGAAGAATATGCTCTGAATGTGGTAATATAAAACTATTCCATAGGAATTTTCCTATTGATCCCACAAACTTTGGATTGTCAAATATCATGGTCACGTGGAGGATATATGCATATGTTAGAATGAATTCATCATCTTCTTCTAGTTTTTCCTGTAAGAGGATTTAATTTCTTGAGGATGATATCCCTATTTAAAAATTCATGCAGAAGTTTCAAAAGTAGATTTATAAATATGTCAAACACCCTCACATGTCTAGGTGGTAAGGTTCCCAACTCAAATAGTCTTGTGAGGTATTTGACCTAGGACCAATATTATAAATGGTATTTCTTGCTAAGAATTACACATTTTCTCCCTAGAGAGAGATACAAAATGAGTATTATCATTTTGACTAGGTATTAACTTTTTAGGTGTTTTATGTGTAGATTCCCCATATAAATTTTTAAATGGGATTGTGAACTAAAATTAAATTTATAATGATGAATCAATTCTATTTGTAGGTGTCTATATTTTTACATGTCTTATATGTTAGTGTCCTATAAATAGGTTTTGAGAGTCTGAATTGAGTTCAATGTGTGTTGTAGGGTAAATTCATGCTCTTGTCTTAAAACGACCATGGCATTCTTTCTTAGGTGAAAGTGATTTTATAAGTCAACAGGTTTTATGGTTAAATAGGGTCTTATAATAAATTATGAATCATGTCAAATAAGTTGTGTTATCTTTGGTGTCAAAATTGTCCTAAAAAGGGATGTGGGTTTTCATTTCATCAAAGGGTCATGATGAGGGGCCATGTGAGTCGATAATAGTCAGTTAGAATCAGTCTTGTCATGTAAAAAAAATCTCATGAAGATAGATCCATTTGTGGCATGTGACATCATAAAACGGTTAGGTGCTACACAAGTTGCTACACAGCCTCCTAATGCTCCACAATTCGTTAAAGAAGTACAATAGGGAAATGATTGGTTTTATTGGTTGTTTAATTTGATATTGGCATTCAATTACCTCATTATTCATGCACAAAACCTTCTAAGCACCATTTTTCCTATCTGCAAATCGCAAATCCTTCATTCAAGTTCGCTGCGCACAGACTGCAGGGGACGCTACATTACAATGCTACACAAATTTGTTGTGCGCATCCTTCTTTCCCTCTTGTGCCCCCTAACTGCTAGTTTTGGGTCTCTGGTTGATGTTTAATAGTAAGACCTTTCTTATCAACCCAAAGACCTAGCATTTTCCTTAAAAACGAGAGCCATAACCTTTGCTTGCACAAACCCTAGCTTTCCCTTTCATTGTGCATCTGTTGTTGCTACGTTTTCATCTTGCAAACAATCCTCTCATCTCATTATCACAAGAAAATAAACATACACTAACATCATGGAAAATCCAGAAGGAAAAAAGAAGACAAACAAGAGAGGTGACATTGTTAGGTTCGAGCCTCAAGATCTGAAACTTGTCAATGCAGATCTAGTAGTCAGGGTTTCATTTGAGCAAGATGGGTGTATCCGATTTTGTGAAAAGATTCAAGGATACAACATGAAGATCACCAAGGAGTTTTTATTGATTTTTTATGGGATTGGAGCTAAGGTGGGCAACATTCAATTTCAAGTTTCTGAGGACACCATCACTGCTGCAACAGAAATTCCTTCTCATGGAGAGAAATGGTTTAAAGATATCCAGCTAGATCTGGCTTATTAACATGAATTTTTGAATCCTGAGTTTAGGTACATAGAATTTGGAGCCACAATACCCAGAGAATTGTTATTAGAAAATCATAGCAAGTTATTGAGGTTAATTCAAATATTTTTCACCTGTGAGGAGAGGTTCACTAGGG
Source organism: Picea engelmannii (assembly GCA_009831015.1). Lineage (NCBI taxonomy): Eukaryota > Viridiplantae > Streptophyta > Pinopsida > Pinales > Pinaceae > Picea > Picea engelmannii. The sequence continues at coordinate 1,301,892 of ML786467.1, read as the reverse complement.
TTTACAAAATACCACATCAGACTTTTGATGCATTTCACTGGAAGGAAACCCTTAAACTTTCCCTATTACCTCTGAATAAACCTAGGGAAGATCGTTGACATAGTACAAGCAATGAAATACTGGGTTGAATCCATCGTTTTCCATTTTTCACTGATAAATTTGTTGGTGCTAGAAGAGCTCAGAAAAAAGAATGTGACTTGTGAGTCCTTCTTAACTTCATCAAGGATAGCAGCAAAATCTTTCAACAATTTAGAAAGAAGGAAAGATACCCCTTCATTTGTAGAAAACACCATCACATATGTCCCTGAGAATTATGTCAAGAAGAGGACAAGAGAAATTGAATAACTTGCACTGAGCCAACAAGCCAAAAAGAAAGGAAAAAATATCCAATTCTCTCTAGAAGCGGTTGAATCTTCTAGTAAACCAATTAATAGGTCTGGAAAAAAAAGAATGCCTGCCATGCACACATCACATGAACCTAGTGAAGCTCAAGAGGCCATTACAGAACCAACTCCATCAGATGAAAAATACAAGCTGATCATGGATTTACAAGAATAGTTGAAGAAGGCCCATTTTTTCATAGCACAACTATAGAATGAGAACATAGAGATGAAGAAGAGATCCATGGAAGAATCCTTCAAGAAATATACCCCAATGACAGGAGAAAAATTAGTTCTATCAACACCAACAGGTTCCAAAAAAAAAGGTAAAGGGAAGGTAGTGGAGCAAAGTCCAGAGGTGAAAGAAATACATAAGCCAAGTATTCCTTTGACAAGATCCTCAGCAAGAAAATTGCATTCTCAGGAAGAAATTATAGCAAGGAGCCAACCATCAGAAACAAAAAAAAAGAAGACTACCCATGGTGAGGATCAACATAATTTCAACAGACTAAAAAAACAACTGAGAGAACCACAAGATATGATAATCCAGCTAAGGGAGGAGAATATAAGAGCAAAGATGAAATTTATAGAACTCTTAGATGATTGTGAACTTGTAATAGACAATGTTATATTCATGGTGAGAAGAAACCTGCCACTACATAAGCAATTGAAGAACATGTACCAACAAAATATGACTTTGAGGAAAGAGAACAATACTCTGAAGCAAAACTTGTAGCAGGTGGATATTGAAAAGAAAGACAAGTTTGATTTTATTGCTGAAGAAACATATTTGAATTTCTAGAGTTGGTTCACCATTTTTGTCTTTTTTCCTTTTGTCATAAAATACATCAAAATCCTAAGTTGAAGAGGTGGAAGAGGTTCTAGAGATACCAATCATCATCATGAGGCCACAATCACCAACAATCATCATCATTTCTCAGCCAAAGTAAAAAAGAATGGATAGAGTGCAAAAAGGGGGTTTTGTTGTGCAAGTTTGTTGCATTTTTGTTGTAGGTTCTTGTTGCGCAGTGACCTTGCTATGCAACTATGAAAGAGCATTCGAAAGGTGTCCAGATCGACATGGAAAGGTCAACAAAGGCGCTAATTCATGTCCAATGAACACCAATATTGTAGATCATTATATTAGGGACTCAATATTTGTTTTTGTCAAGTTGTCATGATGTAATTAATGAGTCATGTTTGACTCCTTCCTTTTAGCAGTTAGTTTCGATTTTGTTGCCAACATATCTTGTAACCGTATTTTAGCTTAGATAGGCAGTTGGACTCGAATTTTTGAGGATAGAAGATGTATTTTCTATATATTTTGGGATCCTTCATGAACTCAGGGTTTGCAAGTGAGTGAGAAAGTGTTATTGAGTGCATATTGTAAGTTTTTTCTAAGATTAATAAATTTTGAGACCAGAAGTACCTGAAACTTGACATCATAGATACATGTGATTATTACTTTTTTATCCTTGTTCTTTGTTTGTGTATGTGATCTCACTGTTGAATCAATTTATGTTCTATGTTTTCTTCTATATGTTAAGGTGAAATATGTGTACATGAATTAATTTGAACCTGATGCTCTGTTTCATATATTTTTAATTATTTTTCTACTACAATCACCTTGGGATTCATCCTTGATAGATTCCTTGAGGGATTAGTGTCTTCTTTCTGTTATTTCTAATACAACTACATCTAATTGGTATATGGAACTTTTTTTTATCTTGCCTATGATAAGCCATTTTCCAAACCACCAATGTCCAACAATTTGTTGATCTCTAACCTATGACTCCATTTCTCAATGGAATTTCCATCTGCTTTGCCACCAAATCTATAAACCTTGTTTTATTCTAGAGATATAGCCTTTGAGTTAAACCAAATCAATCCTTTCATTGATTGATTTGAAAGAGAGAGCCCTCTCTGGGTTGCAAGGGATAACTTCCAGCCTCAAGTTGGTTTGTGGTTACCTCTGTGCCTATTTCCTCCTCAACCAAGGAAATCATGGAGTGATAACATTTTGGCACTGTTTCCAGGGAGCGAAGGTGAAATATTCCCTGGGATAAACGACAAAGTTTATATTTAACTTCTGATGGTGAACATAAGCCAAACAAATGAATGACGTACCATTCACCTGGCAACTCCAGTTTTAGATGAATCCAAAGCTCAAAATTTTCATGGCGACTCCACTGTCCAAAGACTTAGTGGCCTACAGACTTTCTTGGTGACTCCATTGCTTCAAGATGGATCACATATCTACAAGATATGCTCCAATGAATTGCTCTCACATTCTCGGTTTTCCAAATCGGATGCCTTGCATAGATTGGAAAACTTATCTCCCTAGATTCAAAGATGGAAAAGGAGACTGTTTCTCTTCATTTGATTAGATTTCATATGCATATACGAAAGCTTGGGGTTAAATTCCATGAGGATTGTTTAATGAAAATGTTTATGGCTACCCTGGAAGGGAAAGCAAGATCATGGTATGAAGGGTTAAAACCAGGTAGTTTATATCCTCTTAGATATTTTCACACAATATTTTATGAGCATTTCAAAGAACACTACTCGTCCTTATTTCATTTTGTGAGCACTTTGAGAACTTCATTGAAAATCTGGAAAACATGTATGGTGATGGGGAGTTTATGGACGATGAAATTATAGAGGCCTTTCATGAGAACCCTTTCCATTATCGGGAAGAAAAAGTAGAGACTACTTTCCATGGTAGTCAGGAAGATTTCCAGCAGAACATAGTTTCTCCTTTGACTGTAGATCATAATTCTAATGTTCAAATTCATACTCTTATCCTTGAGAATGATGAGGATATTCTACAGTCTTTAGAAAATTCAAAGGGAAAAGAGAAATGTGTGGAAAATTTATCAGATTTTGAAACCTTTCAATCTTTTCCCAAGTCATTTATTCAAGAAAAAGGTGAAAAACAAATGTTTGTATATAACAATTGTCTTTTAGAGCTTTATGAAAGAAATGTAGAAGCTAGCTGCCACAACACTCAGGATAATTCTCAGCAGGTTAAAAATGAAACTGATCAAGATTTTAATGATGGAAGCCATGTTCTTCCTGATCTTGTTGAAGAAATTCAATAGCCTTTAGACATTTCAGAAGAACAAGAAACATAAATGATTGGTTTATCAAATGTTGAATCAACTCAATTTTTTCATGAGTTATTTGTTCAAGAGAACATTGAAGAACTAATAGAGCTTGATAAAGATAATGAGCATAAAGCTAATTTACTTGTTTTATTTGAAAATCAAAATGATTTTCCTATTGAAGCCTATGAAGGGTCATTTTTAGAAATTCCTCAGACACATACTAGAGTTGTTCCTACTGAAGTTTTTCATGAGCATTCAGAACTTTATTTTTTGAGTGATAGAAATGAAGATTTTAATAAACACACTGTTAGTTTTCTATTTGACAATGATCATGAGGTTTCTTGTGAAGAGTTTAAAGACGTTCAAAGAAGAACATTAAAGGATGAAGATGGTCATTTTACTTTTTCTCATCAACAAGGGGAGATTCTTCATTTTCTAAAAGATCCAATGACAAGCCTGTTGGAATCATCAATGGAGATTGGTTTTGTGTTGTTTATGGTTTATGTTTATAATTTTCAGAATTTGGGGTTGTCTTTGGAAAAGCCTTACTTTTCCTTTGAGGAAAGCGTAAGAAGGAAGCAATCAAATAGCCATTTGCTTGATTGGATACATTGGAGTTGCGATATCACTTGATTTTGCAGAGATGTTTTACCAAGTTAGAGTAGGATGGTTTGTTTCAAATAAGCTCAGCATTCTGAGCATCTATTTCAGCAGTGAGCAGTTTGGTTTTATTTCAATTTTCAGTTTGCAACAATGTTTTTGGTTTTCATATTTCAGTGTGGGAATGGATTTAGATTGGAACAGGTGGTAGCTCCCAATTAGCAACTCACAGGTTTGGAACAGGTACAAGCATCAGTTTGTAGGTTGCAAGTGAAGAATGACAAGGTTGGAATGATTATATGGTTTGGCATTGGTCTTTGGGTTCTTTGTCACCTCACAGAGAGGATGCCATCCCCATTAGAGCCGATGTTGACACCCTATAATTTGTATGCCTAGATGCTCATGATGATTGGAAAGAGGTAAAAACATTACATGCCTTAGGCGAAAAGCCTAGGTGAAAAGCCTTTTGTCCCCAAAGGTAAAATATTTTCATAAAAGAGTTTTATTATTCAAAGCCTCGGCCAAGAATTACTTTTATGCCAAAATAAAAATTATATAAATATATATATATATATTATTTTAAACTATTTTATATAGTTTTGAATAAGTTGTTTTTGGCTAAAATTAATATATTGAATTTCTTAACCCTATCCTAATCCACCAAAGCTCGAAGACAAGGCCATACGATAGCACCAATGCCTGACACCGGGTCAGCGCATAAAGTACCTAACGCCAAAGACACAAAGTGTCAAGCCATGAGGAGGAGGGCCCGTGAAGAGGTTGTGCACAACGCATAGATATAAATTGAAACCGTCAACATATCTAAACAACAAAAGAAAGTTTGCTTCTGTGGATGTGGGATACCCAGTAATGAGATTTGAACTTCTGCGCCAAGTGTCAAGCCAGCACACCCTCGGGTAAATGAACGTCGACAAAGCATACAGAGCGCCAAAAAGGAAAAGCACTAGGTGTGGAGGTATTCAGTTCCAAGCGCGCCATATACCATATCAAATGCCAAGCTAAAAGGATATCGTCTATCAATGAAAGCATCAAGGTGATCTTACAGGTATTGATGAGACTATCACAAGCATTGACAACACCCACATAACCTCACTGAGAGTCAAATGAATCCACCATTTGCCTTTACTTCTAGATTCACCTGGTCTCCAACTTCTGCAATTTCAAGCTTACCCAGGTGATTCTTTGGTTCATCTTTCTTCGCCACAAGGAACCAATTCAAAGATGAAGAAGGCAGTGCATAGTCCTATGATCTTCATCTGATTTGTGCTTTAAAGGATCAATAGGGTCCTGAGAAACCATAACATGCAACATGACATAGAGGCTACTTTGGATGAAAACTGCAAGGCAGAATCTCCAAGTTCTGGACTATGTGAGGTGGACAATAAATAAACTGTTGATAGGCGTGAGCAATTGAAGGCCTGTATCCAGAGGGACTTCATGTTTGATGAGAAAATCTCATCTTCATTTTTACAAGGTGTAATAGATTAAGTCATGCATCTTTATGTCATCTCAGTTTGAAAGGAAATTATGAATTCCATTTTGATTGGTTGTCCTGAGCAAAGCAGTGAATAGGTTGATAGATTGTAACAAATATATTAGAGAAGAAGAGGGAATATTATTGGCAGAGCATGAGTGCAGAATGCTCTGAAGACTGCATGAAAAAGACACGGCGAAAGTGTTGTACATGTCTCTTTTGCAACGAGATGTGACCTCCATAATATGAATCTCAGTTAGATGATAAGAGCAATTCAAAATTGATGCAGAAGTTTTCATGGGCACACAAAGTACATGCAGATTATATCAGCACATGTAATCGGATACCATGGACAGGTCAGATGAGTGGAGAAAGTTGAAACAGGGCATTCGCTGCGCAAATGCTGAAGAATTCAGTTGCGCAGCGAATTGCAAAAACGTTGCGCAACAGTGACAGAGCATCTAGAACGCCTCCAAATCAACCTGTATTAGTCAGCGAGCATGCCACCTCATCTGCAACGAATGTCAAGGTCAAAGAACATCAGGATATGGATTCGAAGATCTCTTTTGTCAAGTTGTCATTTTGTAATTAATGAGTCAATTTTGACGACTCCTTTTTAGCAATTAGTTCAGATTTTGTTGCCAAGTATTTTGTAACTGTATCTCAATTTTAGGATGTCAGTTGAATTCTAATTTTGAAGGATAGGAAGACACTCTTGTATATATTGAATGAAGCTACATGAGCTCAGGGGGTTGGACCTGGAAGAGAAGAAAAACTATTGTGCTTGTATTTTTTTTCCTATGATTTTTAATGACATATCAATAGAGAAGTGCCAAGTATTTTGCAGCAGCGCTTCATGTGCCAGTTGTTTTCCAAGTCTGTATTTTTCTTCATGTGTATGCTTTCCTCATTGTTCACCATATTAATGTTCATTCTTCTTGTTTTGATTGAGTAAAAGTGATTCAGAATTCATTGATGGAAATGCTTTGACTACTTTTATTTTCCTTCTATAATTATATGGAATTTACCCTGTGTTAGATGCTTCATATAATGGACTATTACTCTTCATTCTTCCACCATACTGCAACTAGCTTTTAAACTTGGGAATACTGTCTTCCTAGCCTTTATTATAAATTTGCTCATTTATGAGTTATTGATTTTTCACATCATAAGTAGAGTTTATGAATCCGTGCCCAATGGTTTATCCTTCACTTGGATCCGCCACAGGAAAAATTTTAAATCTTATTATTACATACAGATCTGACCTTTGTTTCGCGCTATTGAACTTCGTTTGAGCTATCCTTAGTTAGAAAATTATTGAGAGAGCCCTTTCTAGTTGGAAGGGTTAGAGTCCAACCTAAAGTCGGTTTGAAGGTTATCTCTGTAGCTTGCCTCCACAGCCAGGGAAATTTACGGAGTAACAACATTATATACACATGAAAAAGAGAATTTTGATAACATGAAAAAAACTATAAAATCAAGGATGTGATTGAAGAGTAGCATTTTTTTTATGTAAGTGATGATTGTGAGCCAGGGAAATTTACGGAGTGATAATATTATATACACATGGAAAAGAGAATTTTGATTACATGAACAAAACTATAAAATCAAGGATGTGATTGAAGAGTAGCATTTTTTTTTTATGTAAGTGATGATTGTGATCATGACAAACTGTTTGTTCAACATTGCTTTGGGTTGATCATGAATCATTTTGAAAGAATAGGATAACATTTAAATAACACTAGATTTGTTTTGATGGTTGTGGGTGTTAGCGACATTTTTTGTCTTGGGCCTGAGAACATCCAGGTCTGCAGGTTACACGAAGAACGCCTAAGCGTAGCACGTAAAGCCCCATTTTCAGGCTAAAAGCCAAGTGAGTGGGCGAAATTACGTTGTCAACGGCCTGGATTCATCTATAAAAGAAGATCGATGGACGATGGGAAATCGCGGTTAGCGGAGTTGCGCTGGGATTAGCGCGATAGGTAGCATCTATATTGCATGCAAGAAAGGATATCAGTCGTCCATCCAAAGGACGCGTGGCGCAAGATCTAGTCACGTCGGCATTTCGGCATTCGGGAGTTCGAAGGGTGAGTGTTTCACGTCTTTTTACATATCGAAACCCTGAACCCCGAAATGCCGAAAGAATCTAGGTACAGGTGGTCCCACATTCAAGAAAGGAGATCGGCCGTCCATCCAAAAGGACACGTGGTGCGCGATCATGTCATGTCGGCATTCGGGAATCCGAGGGGTAAGAGCTCCTCGTCATTTTACATCTCGAAACCTCGAACCCCGAAATGCCGATAAGCGCCCTTCAAAGCCGAGCCCACGGTCCTAGCCCCAGGTCACGATAAGTGAGCCCGGGAATGGAGGTAGCCCCCTTTTAATGACAAAGCCATCTCGGTCGTTCATCTAAAGGACACACGGTGCAAGATATGAGCCACAGGTGGGGCCTTTCGGGATTTTCATAGTGAAAGCGTCGAAGTCATCTCAGTCATCCATCCATCGATGAAACTCAGGCGCATTGGAATTAAAGGGGGCATGGATCTGGGTGGCCAGGATCTGCGCGCTCAGATCTGTGGTCAGGAGCAGATTCAGGAGGCCTCCCACCATTCTACCTTTNGGGGGGGGGGGGGTCCGAAATCGAGTGCACAACTCTTCAAAGGTCAGGATCGGGGCACCTAAATCAGCGGCTGAGGCTTCAATCCGGACCCCCCTTGCCTTTCTTCCTTTAATCAAGGGGGAGGGTCCAGAATCAAGCACGCAACTCTTCAAAGGTCAAGATCAGAGCACCTAGATCAACGACGCTTAGGCCTTTCCGGCCCCCCTTTTCCATCCTGTCTTTAATGAAAGAGGGGGGGGTCCGGAATGGTGTGTTATTATTGTGAGGTCCCTTGCCTGTCGTGTCACCTTTGGTATCATCCTCCCCGTTGCCACCTGTTCTCCACCTACTGCCCCCTCTCGTCTCCTGCCATGTGTCCCTCTCACTCCCAGTCACCTCCTCCTGTACTCCCGCACTCCATGCTCCTTCCTCCTCTGTCCTATTCAGACCGCGTGGCATTCCTCAGCTGATGTCACAGCTCCCATTTCTTTTCCATCACCTCCACAGTGTTCAGGCCTTTGACCCCCCATCACACCCTCATCCACATCCTCCATAGGGGTCCCTCGCAGCAGTCCAGCGAAGTAGCATCCAAAGAAAGACCGTTTGGTTGATCTAGGTGGCACCATTAGGAGACCTCCACGTCCCAGAAGGTAGAGTTGACTGAGGCCGTCCCCGATCCCAAAAAGAAGTTATTGCGGCAGCTGTTGGTGGTTGAACATCAGCTCCGCCATAAAAGGGAGGTCCGGCAAAGGACAAATTCATGTCAACTCACCTGCAGAAGGACTATCCAAAATCTGATGGCGTCTGTCATAGGCACACGATCATCCTGAGTCTGCATGGGTAGGCTATCAGAAGCCATGCAGACACAATTCTTTAATGCAGCGTCTCGTTTTTGTTGATGTTGTTTTTTTTGAGTATATGTAGGCGTTTTCGCCATTTTTTGTAGGATCGATGGTTGAGCAAGGCTCCCGGTTGTAAAACTTTAATGAAGCACTATTATTCTGGTTATGCATGGACTCTTGAGACTTCTTGCCTTATGAATGTCAGTTTCTTTCACGTCTTTGTTTACACTGTGTTAGAGCATCTCGGAATTGGAGAATCCAGTCGAGTTGTAACTATTATAGGATATGTAGATTGGATCACTGTGACAGTTGCATTGTTTCTAATCAATCCTTGTGATTTTCTTAGCACTGAACGACTTGGAATTGGAGAATGCAGTCGAGTCCCCCTTTCAGTTTCTTGAAACCCTGAACCAAGAGGATCTTGTATTCATAGTTTTTCCTCTACAAATTGTTGAAAGGCTTGTTGCCTGAGGTAGTTTGCTCACTCTTCTTACCAAGTCTTCCACCTGTTCATCTTTTAAATGACTTGCTGACTAAAGTTAGATCAAGACCTCCTTTGTCCCTTGCATACCAGACCCAGTCCCCGAGTTGGAGTGATATCTCCCTGAGTCTCTACCCATTTGATCACTCATTAAAACTATCGTGACATAAAAACGGATGGGCGTTGGGCTCTGCTCCTGCTGAAATCTAGGAGTGACTTCTGACGCTAACATTTCTGGTGTCGTTGCCAGGGACGAAGTTGAAAATTTTCCCCGGGATTGAACAACATTGAGCCTCTCATTCTGAAGGTGCATCAGGTATCAGAGCCTTTGAAGATTGCTACTGTGCACCTGGCGACTCCATTGTGATGACTCGACTATGGCGAACCTGCTGTGTTAATTGTGGCTTTCAGAGGTAGACACACGCGGTCCCATCCATAGCTACCTCTAGCTACACCAGAAACTGATCCGGAGGTGGTTCTCAGAAAAGGAAAGGCCTCTGAAGGAGAAGCTTCTGCCACCGAACAAGGTAATCCGCCATCTCCTTCTGTAGGAACTCCTATCTCTCCTCCTCAGTTTCTTAACAGACCTTTTTTTGAAGTTTCCCATTTCCTAAATTTCGGGAGTGTTCCTGTTGAGTTTTCCTCCCCTGGTCTAGGATTGGAGGGAGAAATCCTTGTCACTCCCCTCTCCCCTGAAGTTGTACCTGGGTGTAGACCTAGAACCACAGAAGATTTCCCCACTCCTAGCTTTACCACTCCTCCTCTTGTTACTGTTGTCGCTTCTACACAAAGAGGAGCGTTTGCTAACTTAAACCTGTTAGCCTTCTCCCTAAATCCCCTGTTGTTTCCCATTCCACTTAGAGGCTCATCCCCAGTATCCCCTTTTCAAGCCCCTTCTCCTCCAAGTTCTCCTCCACCCAATATTCCCATGGCAGGAGCAAATCCCCTCATGACCAGAATTGAGGTTATAATAGCTGCTAGGTATGCTCCTCTTGTCTTACCACAACTTCTCAATGCCCTCCCAGCAGATGGATACCTTAAGCAGCTGCCCAAGTTTATAGGCGAGGGGGACATAACTGCAGAAGAACACCTAGACGCCTTTTACAGTTTCACAGATGATAATGTTATCATGCATGCAGACATATGGATGAGGATTTTTGTCCATAGTCTCCAAGGAGAGGCTAGAAAATGGTTTAAGGCCCTGCCCCTTGGATCTATTGATGGGATCGAAGCTTTGGATAATTCCTTTTTGAGACAGTGGGGAGATAAAAAAGACTTCATGTATTACATGACAGAGTTTGGGTCTTTGAGGAGAAAGGAAGGAGAGTCTGTCTCTGACTTCTCTAAGATATTTAATAAAATGTACAATAAAATCCCTGCTAAGATAAAACCCTCTGAAGCCTCTGCAAAGATCACTTATGCTAGTGCTTTTGATCCTCATTTCTACCTACTACTGAGGGAGAGAAGAGACACTACTCTAGCCCACATGCAGGATGCAGCCGTGGAGGTAGAATCTAACATATTGGTTGTTGACCGACTCAGAAACATTGTTGATAAGAACATGCCCAGGAAAAGGCCTGAATCCTCCTCATCCAGTCCCTCTCCCCTGCCCCTTCAGACAAATGAGACAACTAGAGTACTAAAATCACTTTCTACCAGAATGGAAAGATGGGAGTTAGAAGGGAAGCCCATGTACAGAAATCCCCAGAATGCTGATGGTAGAGGTTTCAAGAGACCTAATAACAATGGACCACAGGCATTCCCAAGGGAACCAAAGGGGAAAGACAGGGAAGATCAAAGGATCCAAACCCCTCTCCAAAATAACCTGGTTACTCATGAGGGAGGGGAGGAGATAGAGGAGTTTGACCCCGAAATTCACTGTGTTGAAGAAGCTCCTCCTTTTCCCCATTTGACTCAGTCTGCATATGAAGAATCCCTGATGAACATTCAAATTCATGAGTTAGGTAAAGGAGAAAAGGCCGGTCACACCTCTAACAGATACAATCTTAGGTCAAGAAAGAAAGAAGGATACTTTGACAGCTAAGACCAGCCCCTCATAGCAGAAATGCCTACTAAGTCTGCAACAACCACTACTAAAGAAAAGAAAGCTCAGAATGCTTCGTCGGTAGTCAAAGAACCTGTCTTTGAGGTAAGGGAAGCTCCTAAGCCTATTTCCTCCTTTAATTTTGAGCATGAAATTCAAAAGATCAGAATTCCCATCCCCCTCTCTGAGCTAGTTAAAAATGAAGACTTCAAAAGGTCCCTCTCCAAGCTTCTACAATCTGAGTCCCCTCAGCCTCCCTCCGACTCAATGAACCTTCAAGATGAGAAACCTGCAGTCATCCTAGGTCCCATGATAGAAGACAGAGACGATCCATCCCCTCCCTTCTACACCTCCCTGAACATACATGATAAAGTGTTGCATAATTGCCTCATGGATTTAGGAGCTTCCCACAACCTTATGCCCAAAATTGTCATGGAAGAGCTGGGACTGGAAGTGACAAAGGCCTATCATGATTTGTACTCTTTTGATTCAAGAAGAGTGCAGTGTCTAGGAGTCATCAAAGACCTGGTGGTTTCTTTGTTTCAACTTCCCATGAAGAGTGTGGTCATGGATATTGTGGTAGCTGACATTCCCCCAAAGTTTGGCATGTTGTTGTCAAGGTCTTGGATTAAAAGACTTGGAGGAACATTACATATGAATCTCACATATGCCACCATTCCGGTCTTTGAAGGGGAACACAGGAGGTTGTACAGAGAAGCCCAGCTAGCCTATATTGTCAGTGATGAAGCAAACCCCACTAATCACCCCATCTTTGCACTTGACACTGATTTAGGGTCTAGTTTGTTACAGATCACTGGAACTCCTGAGGTCCCTTTACATATCAGAGAGCATCCCAGTCTTAATCAGCGGATACCTCCTCCAACCACCTCTGTTTGGAAGATGTTCTTTGACGGAGCTTCCTCCAGTATAGGCGCAGGCACTGGAGTGATTTTCACATCGCCCTGTCAAGAGACCATATCCCTGTCATACAAGCTGGAATTTGAAACTACCAACAATGTGGCGAAATATGAAGCTCTTGTTCTGGGTATGAGGGCTGCAAAAGAAATGGGAATTAAAGAAATGGCAGTGTTTGGAGATGCAGAATTGATAATCCAATAGGTCAGGAATGTTTATCGGTCCAAGTGTTACACCTCAATATTGCTCACTTTGTAAGTGTCGTAAGTGTCGCATGTTCCTTACAACTTTCGCAAGTGTCGCAAGTTGTTCACAAGTGTCGTAAATGTTGTTCAAGCATGTTGATGTAATGACGACACTAAGGAGGCACTTAAGACATCTAAGACATCTCATACACTTGATTTGAAGGAGGAAAAATGATTAACTGAAGTCAAGGAAATTTTATCACCTGAGAAGAGCTCTTAAACAAAGGTTTTGAGGGTGAGTGCTCCCCTACATCAGCCTTAGGAGTGCTGGCACTCCCCTATAAGGTCTCAGGGAGCATTATAATGCTTATCTGCCCCTCTGAAGGAGCGCTATCAATCTTTGGAGTGCTGGCGCCCCCCTTAAGCTTCCTAGGGAGAACTATAGCGCTCTGATGCCCCTTTTGAGGGAGCGTTGTCTAATCTGAGGCAGTAGTTGGCCCATTGAGGAGAATAAGGGGAGGATCTCTCAAGTTTAGAAGGTAGTTGCATTCGAATTCTTGGTTCTATTAGAAGATCCCTGATCCAAGGAGAGAATTCCTCAACTTGTTCTAAAGATAACTCAAGAGGTTAATCTCCTCTTAACCTATATAAGCAGACTCTATGATGGTGAAAAGGGGAAAGAATTGCAAGCAAGAAACCTATGATCTCATAGGAAACGCACAGTCAGTCAAAGGAGAAGTGATTAGTGAAGATGCTATCATCTAGGTTGTGGATCTTTCGAGCAAGGGTTAGATGAAGGGGACTTGATGAAGCTGTCGCATTCGCATCTACAATTGTAAGTATTGTTGTCGTTATTCTCATTAATATGACACGCTTGGCCTGTTTCTTTCTAGTTCATGTCTGATTTTAAATGAACTTGTCATTGATAGATAGATCTATTTTCAAGCTAATACCAATAGAGTAGGAAGTGGTCGTACTTTTTTTGTCTACAGGACTCAGTGAGGAGCGAGAGTTTGGAGCTCAATTCGGAGCGTGAAGGGACAAACGTCGATAAATAGGTACTTCTGTTCTCCTTCATTCTTATGTATTAGTTTTTATAGATTTGAAAGGAAGTCAGTGTCCATGTTAAGCACTTTTTGTCTTAGAGTTAGGGTCTAGCTCTTTGAGGAAATCTACCTGTCCGCAGGGAGATTTTCCTACAACACCAAGCATCCTCGGCTCAGGAGTTACAGAAACGAGGTATGGGACCTGATTGATAATTTCTTCTCAACTTTCAACATTAATTTTGTCCCAAGGGAAGAGAATACCTTGGTCGACTCCTTAGCGGTCTTGGCTAGTCTGTTCAGGGTCCCTCTGTCGTCGAAGATCCATGGTGAGGTCGAAATAAGATACAGGCCATCCATCCCGGACAATGTAAAGCATTGGGAAGTATTCGAGGATTATCTTGAAATCAAAAAATTTCTTCAGTCCGTCGATGAGTTTTCTGCATTACACATTGATCAGGACCCTGATCCCGAAGGTGACCCTCCCTCTGAGGTATTCTTGAATAAAATTGTTAATCACCAGATTATTCAGCTGCCTAGCAATCACATTCCAAGGGGACTAGTCCCTTTAGAAAGACTGTTCGACAAGAATGATGTGGCAGTAAAGGGTGGTGTTTCAAATAAAGATGTTGATACAGCCGAATGCAACATTGGCACACTCGAGGAGCCTAAGTTTGTCAAATTATCAAGCAGCCTGACCAATGAACAGAGGATGGAATATACTGAGTTATTAAAGGAAGTCGCTGATGTGTTTGTATGGGCCTATGAAGATCTCAGGACTTATGACACATCTGTCATTGAGCACAAGATCCCACTGAAAGAAGAGGCTAAGCCATTCAGGCAGAAGTTGAGACAGATAAATCCCATGTTGCTACCTATCATGGAGAAAGAAGTGAAGAAATTGCTAGATGCCCAAATCATCGTCCCCTTGAGATATTTTGAATGGTTGGCCAATTTGGTCCCAGTAAGGAAGAAAAGTGGAGAAATCAGAATCTGTGTTGATTTCAGGAACCTGAACAAGAGCTCAAGGAAAGACAATTATCCACTGCCCAACATAGAACAAATACTACAGAGGGTAACTGGTGCATCTAGGATATCCATGATTGATGGTTTTTCTGGCATAATCAGATATCAGTCATACCTGGGGACAGAGAAAAAATGACCTTCACCACTCCTTGGGGCACATTCATGTATGCCAAAATGCCTTTTGGATTGATGAATGCAGGGGAAACATTTTAGCGAGCCATGGACATAGCCTTCATCGGGGAGAAAGATAAGTTTGTGGTGATCTATCGGGATGATATAAAAGTCTTCTCCAGGTCTGACAGAGAGCACTGTTGTCATCTAAGAAAAGTTTTTTTTGAAGTGTCGGAGGTTTGGCCTATCCTTAAACGCCCAAAAATATTTGTTTTCTATGAGGGAGGGGAAGATATTAGGCCATATAGTATCAACAAAAGGAGTGAGGATTGATCCTAGTAGGGTAGAGGAAATTCAAACCCTGTCACTTCCTAGATCCAAGAAGGATGTTCAGGCCTTTTTGGGGAAGATTAATTTCTTGAGGAGATTCGTCTCAAATTTTGCTGAGTTGGTGAAACACATCACAGCCATGCTCAGGAAGGGAAATGAAGTGAAATGGACCGTTGAACCCAAGGAAACTTTTATCCAAATAAAAAGGGCATTAACTGAGGCACCTGTGCTGATCAGTCCTGACTATTCCAAGGAGTTCCTAATTTTCTCTTTTGCTTCTTTTGATACAGTAGCAGCGGTCTTGTTGCAGAAAAATGAGGAAGGGTGAGAACAACCCATTGTCTTCTTCAACAAGGCATTAAGAGATGCAGAGATCAGGTATGAAATCATGGAAAAACAAGCCTATGCCTTAGTGAAAGCTCTCAAAGCTTTTAGAGTCTATGTCCTGCACTCAAAAGTGACCGCATACATTCCTTCAGCCTCTGTGAAGGACATCCTTGTATAGCTCGACATAGATGGGAGAAGAGGTAAGTGGATTTCCAAGATCCTAGAGTTTGATCTGGAGATTAAGCCCACCATGTTGATAAAGGGGCAGGGTTTATCCAAGCTACTAGTTGAATCCAATTGTAAAGACTTGGGGATTAGCTTCATCAACGCCTGTTCATAAAATCCGCAAGATGAGTCGTCCAATAAGAGTTCTCAGGGTGCCTTATCACTAACATCATGCACCTGGTACAAGGATATCTTGTACTTTCTGCAAGAATTGAAGCCTCCTAATGGAATGGGAAAAAGCAAGGCGAGAGATTTAAAGCTCAAGGCAGTCAGATATTGCCTCATTGACCAAGCCTTGTACTAGAAAAACCCTCTAGGGGTATTTTTAAGATGCTTGGACCCACAAGAAGCCCATAAGGTTATGTTTGATTTCCATAGCGGCCTTTGCAGGGGGCATCATTTCTGGAATACCATAGCTCATAAGATCCTCAGGGTTGGATATTACTGGCCTACTTTATTCGCTGATGTCTGTAGAGAAATCAGAGATTGCATCAAATGCCAAAAGTTCTCAGGAAAGCAACAACTCAAATCGCTGCCATTAAAGCCTATAGTAGCTTCAACACCTTTTCAACGGTGGGGGTTGGACTTCATTGGATAAATTCATCCTCCCTCAAGTGGTCAACACAGATGGATCTTGACTGCGACAGACTATTTCACCAAGTGGATAGAATCTACCCCTACCAGGAGTACTTCTCACAAAGTAATTATCATCTTCTTGGAGGATATCATAGCCAGATTTGGTTGTCCCAGCAAAATCGTCACCGACAATGCCGCATCTTTCAGGTCTGAGCCTCTGGTCAAGTTCTGTGAACAGTTTGAGATTTCGTTGATCCACTCTACTCCCTATTATCCTCAAGGAAATGGACTGGCGGAGTCTTCCAATAAAAGTTTGATCAAACTCATTAAAAAATTATTGGAAGACAATAAAAGGGCCTGGGATTCAAAGCTCAAATTTGCTCTATGGGCTGACCGGGTGACAACAAAGAAGTCCCTAGGCATCTCACCTTTCCAACTTGTTTATGGAACAGAGGCTGTTTTCCCTACTTAGCTCGCTTTATTTGTGGCGAAATTCCTCCAGGACCTTGAAGGAGAGCCTGACCATATGGTCAGAAGGATTCATCAGATGGTGGAAGTACAACAGATCAGGGAATAGGTCATGAACAAGGCCTACCATCATCAACAGAAGATCAAGCAAAACTTTGACAGGAAGAGCAGAAAGAAAGATTTTGAGCTGGGTGATCTGATGCTCAAATGGGATGCGCCCAGGCATGATAGGGGCAAACACAGTAAGCTTGATTCCCTCTGGTTTGGGCCTCTCAAGATCTTTGAGGTATTTTCAAACAACACTTATAGGTTGCAGGATTTGGAAGGCAAAGAAGTTTTTGATGGCCCAGTAAATGGGCGTTTCTTAAAAAAATGTTTTTTGTAAGCCGCAAGCGGCTTCTTTTGTTTTGTAAATATTGTTTTCTATTTTCGGCTTAATAAATGACTCCATAGCCCAACAACAAGGCACTGGATCTGCAAAAAGAGTCCTTATAGCATCACAGGGACGACTCTATCCCCCATGGAGCCTAATGTTAGCGACATTTCTTTTCTTGGGCCTGAGAACATCTAGGTCTGTAGGTTGCACGAAGAACACCCAAGCATAGCATGTAAAGCCCCATTTTCAACCTAAAAACCAAGTGAGCGGGTGAAATTACATTGTCAACGACCCAGATTCATCTATAAAAGCAGATCAATGGACAGCGGGAAATCGCAGTTAGCGGAGTTGCGTCGGGATTAGCGCGATAGGTAGCGTCTATATTGCATGCAAGAAAGGATATAAGTCATCCATCCAAAGGATGCATGGCGCAAGATCTAGTCACGTCGGCATTTCGACATTCGGGAGTTCGAAGGGTGAGGATTTCACGTCTTTTTACATCTCGAAACCCTGAACCCTAAAATGCCGAAAGGATCCAGGTACAGGTAGTCCCACATTCAAGAAAGGAGATCGGCCGTCCATCCAAAAGGACACATGGTGCGCGATCATGTCATGTCGGAATTTTGGAATCCGAGGGGTAAGAGCTCCTTGTCATTTTACATCTCGAAACCCTGAACCCTGAAATGCTGATAAGCGCCCTTCAAAGCTGAGCCCACGGTCCTAGCACCTGGTCACGATAAGCGAGCCTGGGAATGGAGGTATCCCCCTTTTAATGACAAAGCCATCTCGGTCCTTTATCTGAAGGACACACAACACAAGATCTGAGCCACAGGTGGGGCCTTTCGGGATTTTCATAGCGAAAGCACCGAAGTCATCTCAGTTGTCCATCCATTGATGAAACTTGGGTGCATTAGACTTAAAGGGGGCATGGATCTAGGCAGCCAGGATCTGCGTGCTCAGATCTACAGTCAGGAGCGGATTTCGGAGCCCCCCCGCCATTCTACCTTTAAGTGGAGGGGGGGGTCCAGAATCGAGTGCGCAACTCTTCAAAGGTCAGGATTGGGGCACCTAAATCAGCAACTGAGGCTTCATTCCAGACCCCCCTTGCTTTTCTGCCTTTAATCAAGGGGGGGGATCCAGAATCAAGCATGCAACTCTTCAAAGGTTAGGATCGAAGCACCTAGATCAATGATGCTCAGGCCTTTCCGGCCCACCTTTTCCATCCTGTCTTTAATGAAAGAGGGGGGGTCCAGAATGGTGTGTTATTATTGTGAGGTCCCTTGCCTGTCGTGTCACCTTTGGTATCATCCTCCCCATTGCCACTTGTTCTCTACCTACCGCCCCCTCTCATCTCCTGCCATGTGTCCCTCTCACTCCCAGTCACCTCCTCCTGTACTCCCGCACTCCATGCTCCTTCCTCCTCTGTCCTATTCATATCGTGTGGCATTCCTCAGTTGATGTCACAACTCCCGTTTCTTTTCCATCACCTCCACAATGTTCACACCTTTGACCCCCCGTCACACCCTCATCCACATCTGCCATAGGGGTCCCTCGTAGCAGTCCAATGAAGTAGTGTCCAAAGAAAGACCGTTCGGTTGATCCAGGTGGCACCATTAGGAGACCTCCATGTCCCAGAAGGCAGAGTTGACCGAGGCTGTCTCTGATCCCAAAAAGCAGTTATTGCGGCAGTTGCTGGTGGTTGAACATTAGCTCCGCCATAAAAGGGAGGTCCGGCAAAGGACTAATTCACGTCGACTCACCTGCAGAAGGACAATCCGAAATCTGATGGCGTATGTCATAGGCACACGATCATCCTGATTCTGCATGGGTAGGTTGTCAGAAGCCATGCAGACGCAATTCTTTAATGTAGTGTCTCGTTTTTGCTGTTGTTGTTGTTTTTGAGTATATGTAGGCGTTTTCACCATTTTTTGTAGGATCGATGGTTGAGAAAGGCTCCCAGTTGTAAAACTTTAATGAAGCACTGTTATTTTGGTTATGCATGGACTCTTGAGACTTCTTGCCTTATGAATGTCAGTTTCTTTCACGTCTTTGTTTACACTGTGTTAGAGCAACTCAGAATTGGAGAATCCAGTCGAGTTGTAACTGTTATAGGATGATGCAGATTAGATCACTGTGACAGTTGCATTGTTTCTAATCGATCCTTGTGATTTTCTTAGCACTGAACAACTTGGAATTGGAGAATCTAGTCGAGTCCCCCTTTCAGTTTCTTGAAACCCTCAACCAAGAGGATCTTGTATTCAGAGTTTTTCCTCTACAAACTGCTGAAAGGCCTGCTGCCTGAGGTAGTTTGCTCACTCTTCTTACCAAGTATTCAACCTGTTCATCTTTTAAACGACTTGTTGACTAAATTTAGATCAAGACCTCCTTTGTCCCTTGCATACCAGACCCAGTCCTCGAGTTGGAGTGATATCTCCCTGAGTCTCTACCCATTTGATCACCCATTAAAACTATCGTGACATAAAAACTAATGGGCATTGGGCTCTACACCTGCTGCAATCCAGGAGTGACTTCTGATGCTAACAGTGGGGAATTTCAAATCGAATCACTCTTTTTACTAATTGGGCTAGCTTCACAAGGAGATAGGAGTTTGGAATACTTGGAGATTTTATAAAATGGAGCATGGAAAGGGTGAATTGAGTATTTAATAAGTACCAAAAGAGTCATGACGTAGTCGAAATCAAAGAATTTGTTGAAGTGGTCGATTGGTGTAAATCACATGTAGGACATGAAAATCGCAAACATGTGAGGCCATTGAATAGGCAAGAGATTATAGTTTGAAAATTGAAAATCAAATTTTCATCATATTGTGAAACATATGCTGAGTAGAAAAATTATATTTGATATTTAATATGATGTAGGTTCTTTTGGAATGTTTCTCTTAGAGATGTGAATATATCCATGCATTGGTATTCTGAAACTATAGCCAGAATGAAGGATTTACACTTTGTTTGAGTAAAGACATGGGTGGAAACTTTTCCATTATGACAAGAATGTATTCATAATTTTGTGGATTTTGTGTTGATGTAGAGGGATGTGCACTATATCAATGTGAAAATGATTAATATGTGAAATAATAGAAATATGTCCCTCTTAATATAAAGGGGCCACATCCAATTCCAACATGGTAAGAGATGGATTTTGAAGAGGTTGTGGTTTCAATGGATCATGATTCAATTTTTGATGTTGTTAGGGAAGGTATGTGACTTAATTAGTGGAATTTTTACAAATTAATGTTGTTTCTATTTGGTGCCTTCAACTTAATAAGCAATCTTTCAAACTTGAGTAAATGTATATTGATTATTATTTTGAATTGTGGTTGTAGGTGATGTATTTGTAGTCATTGTGTTAGCACTGAGAGTAACCCTCAGACTGCAAAAGGATAATCCCAATACCCATCAAAATGTAAATGTATTGAAATGGTTTGAGTAGGTGGATTAGTAAGACTGCAGGGAGAGAAAAATATAACAAAAGTAACTACAGATCAGTTGGGACCATTGGGATATGGATCCATAAGTATCGTGAATAATGAAGGAATTTAATCTGCCTATCAGACAAAAGGATTTATGTGGTGATGAGGAGAAAGAACATAGAATGTGTCTGAGTGATAAACTATGAAACATGGGCAAGATGATAGCAGATCCTCTACTGCCTCAGGAATCCATAGATCAGAGAGATTACATCCAAACAAGAAGAAACAACAAGCGTCTAGAAATGAACCATGAAATATGGGCAAGATGACAACAGATCCTCTACCACCTCAGGAATCCATAGATCAAAGAGATTACATCCAGACAAGAAAAACAAAACAACACGTAAACTAAGAAGACAGTTTGATAAAAACAACTCAAAAGAATATTCAATAACATAATATTCACAATCCAAGCCCTCGGGCCTACAAACTGAAAAAATACAGAGCCCTGCTCCTAAAACTCTCTCGGCTCTCCAACCTCTGAAAATCCCCGCTCCTACAAAATCTCAAACTGATTTATTTATAATCAGATCAGTTCACAACTACCAGGAGTGTGATCTGGCCATCCATTCAAAGATTTTGTCTGTGCATCCTTCTGTCAGAATGTGTCTGTATCCTTCTACCAGACAGGAGCTCAGATCAACATGGGCCTGTAGGAAAAACCATCCATAGGGGTACCTCGGGCTAATAGTTCTGTCTCCACGGCCAGACTCTCCATTCCTTCTATTTATGGAGTGATTCGAGGTTTCAACCACCACTCCTTTTTCATTAACTGAATACTCCTTAGGATCGGAGCACGACTTAACGCCTAGGGGGAGGCCATGTGCTTCTCTCAAATTTGTCATTATATAAGCACATGATTGTCGGTCTGTCATAAGCGGTTTGGATGCACACTGCTTTTGATCCCACAATTCACCACCTTCCGCCACGTAGCTCTTTCGCTATACCACAGTTTCAATTGCACGACCACTCAAGGATTTTAATACTTGAGCAAGTTGTGTCCCCGCAATGAAGCATGCCCGTTGATCTAGTCACATTTCGTGATCTAGGTAGCCCTGCCACTTTAGCGCCCCCGCTAAATTTATCCATTTTCCAAATTGAGAATCATTCTAAACGCGCTTAGAGATGGCGTGAATTTTGACGCTGAACAAGAACACTTCTTAGAGGATGATCTAACATGGTGGAGTGACATCACTATACTGATGTGTCATGGAAAGAGAGGTGACATGTGTCAACGACCAGATGGATGCCAGATGTCATGACTGATGAGAGTGCCACATGTCTGAATTGATGATTTCCACGTACTTTATCACTTCAAAGATTGGGAGAAGTCTGCATGTAGATATGGAGTTCCAAAGTGAACGACGATCGTCGATCTGAGGAGGAAACGTGACAAGGATATGGGTACTCTGAGAGAAACTAATTCGGAGGAAAATGGGAGCGGGGAAGCTGAAACTCCTGAAGCCCAATCTCCCGAAGTAAATCATGATCATCCGATGGAGAAGGACATGTGGCACCTGATCTTTAACTCTGGGGCTTCTCTTTAGTGTTGGGCCTTGCGCAACTTTGACATGTTGAATACACGT
Organism: Picea engelmannii; assembly: GCA_009831015.1. Classification (NCBI taxonomy): domain Eukaryota; kingdom Viridiplantae; phylum Streptophyta; class Pinopsida; order Pinales; family Pinaceae; genus Picea; species Picea engelmannii. The sequence continues at coordinate 1,279,686 of ML786467.1, read as the reverse complement.
GATTCATTGATATGAACTACTCCTGGGATCTCTGTCGTTGGAAAAATAAATCCGCTCGCTGCTTGTATTTTAAGCCCGAAATGGGTTGCTTTGAATGATGTGTTTGGACGTTTCTGTGCAACAAAGGACTTGGTCGTCCTGTGACCCTTTGACAGCTTTATGTGATAACACATTGCACCACTAGGAAATAAAGAGAATGTGGACTACTTTATGTGATGAGAAAAAATAAAAATCAAGTTGGTTTGACCATATCAAGATGGATATTACACATATCGGATTGGTGACATGGTATTGATGGGTTAGTTGTTTAAAAAAGTGAAAAAACAAGGTGATTGTATTATCTATAGAGATTTTGTGCCTAAATATACATCTTTCCAATATAATCATTTGGTGATATCAACTAGGATGAAACTCATGGAAATCAAAGTGAAGAGAGGTGAAGCAAGGAGATGGAACATGGAAAAAGTTGTCCATGAATGTATTATGGAGACTTGCGTTCCTATAACCCATTGGCTTAGGTTCAAATATTATCTCCAATACTTGTATCAAGTGCAATAGATATACTCATTATTATGAAATAGACAATGATACAAATATAACTTTACCTACAATCCTTATTTTCTAGTATTTCCCATCAATTAACTCTCTAACAAATCTACATTCATATATCAATATGGATTATATAAACCTTTCCTCTAGGATACCATCCTATTTAATCCTGAAAAAGTATAACTTTTCATCTCCCTTGTTGACTCTTCACTTTCCTCCCCGCTTGTAACCATTATAATAGTGTACAATATGTTTCCTTCTTAGGTCATGCACAATAATGGTATTCCTCTCCTTGTACCTAAAACTTCACCTTCCATGCACATTGCATCAACTTCCATAATGAAACACTCTTAATGTAAGATTTCTGAATTTGTATGCCTCTTGTGCATTTCTCTATCATGTTGTTCTCTTCTAGGTGCCTATACCATATATGACTAACCTATTGTGCACTTGAACTCTATACATTAAAAATTTCATATGAATTCCCTTTCACTCTTCCTCTAGCATACATATGTTTTGAATATTGTTTTCATTGATGTCAAAGACAAGGGAAGACTATAGATGTCCAAGATAAAGATTGCAAGATGGATATGGTTGGAAATATTGTTTTTGGACTTTTGATGCTCAATTTGGATAGCCTGTATTTGAAGACATTTTTACTCTAAATACCTAGCTCAAAGGGATCATAAGTTATATGGTTGAAAATTTGTTATGTTCCAAATGCTTAAAATACCATAATAGAAAAAAAATACACCATGTACGACAATGTGAGTGTGGAACACAAATCCAATATAGATAAAAAAGATGAGCTACACAATAATTCCTTAAATAATAGGATAACCTCCTCCACATAACCAAATACATTCATACATCACAATTCCCATTTCCTCAACAATGAATACATGATCTCTATATATACCTATTCACACCTACACATGAGGCCCCTTTACTATTAGACTTACCTATCAAATATATATTTACAAATTACATGTACATTTATCCCCATATATACCCCCCCTTGGGGTCATATCACATACATTTAACCCTATATATTCCCCCCTTGGGTCATAACATAATACCCTCCAAAAATATTTGTACTCAAATCTTTGCAATTAAAGGCTTCACATGTGATGAAACAAAGTAATATGATTTTTTTATGTTCCTACTATATTCTTTCCATTGATGATGATTCAACCATCCAAAATCAATTCTTTTCAGTCATAATCCTTGGTGGCTAGTTGTTGCATAATTTTTTCCCTTGATTCCATGTATTGTTGTTGAATCTTGTCCAATTTGCACTAGATGTTGGTATATGATACTATATTTTTGAATAATGGTTTTGTTGGACATACCGGCCACATTGAGAGGGGGGGGGGATGAATTAGTGTGAGGATCTTTTTGCACTTCTTACAAAACTTTAGTTAGCAATACCTTCAAACATATTATTAATTTTTACTTATCTACTTCCATATATCAACAACATTCATCAATAAGAGAGAACCATAAACCATCACCATAATCAACACAAAGAACACGAGACATGTATGTAGACTTTTGTATTATGTATTACAGGAGACTACAATCTTAGGGTTTTATCAACATCAACTTAAAAGAGAAATAAATCCAAAAGAACACCAACTCTCAATACAAGACTCATCTTGTAGATCTCAGCACCAACTAATATGTGAGGAATCCAATCCCCAAGTACAAGACACTACTTGTGGACATAAACCAATCTGTCAATAGATACATGACCTGCTAATATTGTAGCTCGCATATGTACACTATCTTCCTATACTGCAACACACATATGTACACAATCTTCCTATATTGCAACAAACATATGTACATGTTCTTCTCTTTGTCAGCCCGAGTACACCTTTATAAAACTAGGGAATCCATTCTTCTGCACTTCTTAAACTTTATTGCCTCTATTATATCCATCTACAACTTGTCACTGCATCCAACCTGTCACTGCAACCAATCTGTGTTGTCCTAACCATAAACAAATATACACCATCCAACAACCTATGCATTCTCCTCATGCATACACCATCACAGAACATAGATATCCCTCAACCATATCAGAACATAATTACTCTACTAACTAGCCACCATCTACCATATCCAAATATCAAAACAACCATACAAAGAATGCTTCAAACACTCACCATACCATGAGTAAATCTAAGCATAAAGACAACATATAACCATACCATATATTCTATAGCATATCTAAACCAATAGACTATTGTTTTGGGAACTTGCTTAAGACTTCAAGAACCTAGTACCAACACTTAATCAAGATTTCCATGCCCTTTCCGAACTGCACACTCCCTACTCTCCTTCATCCCACGTACGTATGTGCCCTCTCCCACTGTAGCCCATGTACAACTTCAAAAAACTAGGGTTTTTTGAACCTCCAAAACTTTCTCCGTCAAAATTCCTTGCTACCTCATACTTACGAAACTTTTGATGCATCCAAGAATACCTGTAATGAACCTTTCAACAAAAATAGATCTTCAATATACTCAAATATTTCACTTAATAAGAGACCCTTTCTCTCTTATTTATACTTCTCCAAGTAACTTCTTCTAGGGGTGTTATTGGATAAATACGTAAGTGCAGACACAAACCGATCTCCCTAGATCCACCTGGATCTAGAACAAAACAGGACAGAATGATACTCTTTCCCTAGATTTTAACTATTGAATATACTAAGAGGTACGATTAAAGAACATACCTTATAATCGCTTCCTTTGGTCTTTGTTGTTCCTGCTTCGCTCCAATGCTCTCATACAGTCAAGATCAAGACAATACAAACCAATCGAAGTGAAGAAAGCACATTCTATTCAATAATTAATCTATGTATATGATCAAGGAGTTATACAATAAAGTGCAATTAACTTTATGGGAAAGGGACACATTACTGTATTATATTGATGGAAAGTAAAACTCACAACCTGAGCCTTGATGCTGCAAGCCTCCTTTCGATGACCCTTAGCTCTGACACACACACTTGCTCACTTGCATGAAGAAGATCAACCACCTTTGACAAACTTGCTGGAGTTCTCTAGCTGTTGTAGCTTCAGTCCTTCACGCAATCTTTCACTAATTCTCCAATGCCTCTCTTGCTTGTTTGCTTCTAACCTTTTCCATGAGAATCCCCTCAATATATAAGAGAGAATGAATTAGTTACTTGGATAAGAAATGATCCCAAAATATCAGGAAATCCAGTACTTAGATAACCATTCGAATTCCATCTCATCCTTCTAGAAGATTCCCTTCTAGAAGCTTCGAGAATTCACCTTTTTCCCTTCTTTAGAAAGTGTTCGCACCCTAGCAGTTATACACAGTGTGAACTTCTCGCACCCTGGCTTAAGGCAGCCTGTGAGAATCATGCATTCTCGCAGGCAAATACATTGGCAACCTGCGAACCTTCCTTGAAAATGATATTTCTGGAAAGAGATGAAGGTAACTTTTATCAGGAGATAGTTCTAATAAAGAGCCTGAGTACACCACTATCAATACATCATCATGACGACCAAAATCATGAGTAACAAGGGGTTATATTCTAACCAACTTACCTAACTTCCTTATTTTGGGGCTAACCCACTTCTAACCACTTTATCCACAAATAGTAAACTCACCACTTCTGGTTGCAACTAATTTATTTTTAATTCTTTTCTTGTTGCAGCCACTTAACCCATGACTAACCACTTTGACTGGTCAACTTCTTCTAGGAGCTTCTAGAATAATTTAACTTATTTGACCTTCTAGATGCTTCTAGACAACATATGGGGGTTCTCCAACTTCACATGGCCATAAATCGCTAACCATGAGGATTTATGTGACATTCCACACATCACTTGAAATGACATGACGAGCATTATCCATATAGAATAGTCTCTCTTGAAAATTCGTCGATAGTAAACTCGAAGGTTTTTCAAGATTATAGAGTTTGGAAAAACGCTTAAAAGAGAACTCTCTCAGTTCCTTTTTCGTAAAGTAGTCTGGACGAGACCAAAAAAGAGAGAAACTATCGCTCACCAGACGCGTACTTCAAACACTTTAGCGAGCGTGAAAATAGCAAGGTCGCTCGGCGATCTTTTCATGTTTAGAGAGTCTGAAAAGAGCTTAAAGAGGACTCCAGGGGGGTTCCTTTTTCATATAACCTTTTTGAGCCCGAAAAAGTGATAAAACTATGCTCGATCATGTTCTCTTGTATTTACGAGCGTAAGAACGGACAAAAACGATGCTCGAGGTTTTATGTAAAAACCCTAAAAACACACCATAACGAAGAAAAATATGTCCATACCCTGGTGTTTAGTTATCATCGTCATCACACCTGTAAGTCATTACACTCATCTTGATATTAGTGATTAGGTTTTAATCAATAGATAAGCATAAAAAACCCAAAATGACATAGTAAAAAGTAAATTACATGGGTAAATAATCATTTTTACCATATCATTTCACAATTTCACTATTGAGCTCCAAAACCCCCATTTTACCATCCGAATTTGGCGTCGATTTGTGGGAGCTATGAGAGATCATTTCACGAGCCGTCTGTAGCATTAAGGTAAGCTCTTCATTCTTGACATTTTCATGGTTTAAATTTTTGATTTCATTGGTTAGTTTCTCATTTTCAAGTTGGCTTTTGAACCCTATATGCGCATATGCATTCTCGCAGGTAACCCATACAGGACCTGCGAGAATGATGCGTTCTCGCAGGTGAGACTTGAGCCACCTGCAAGGTGTTCGCACTGTGTAAAAGAGGCGCCTGCGAGAACCGCAATCTCAATTTTTTTTTAAATATTTAGCCAATAAAAAAAATCTAGATCATGAATAAAATCATTAATCCTCCTTTTATGTCCCTTATGCAGGTAAATACCCATGCCATGGTGCTTGAGTGGTGGGAAAGAGAACATGAAGAGGATAATGCAAATGTCGAGAATCATCCTCCCACCATAGCAGCATTGAGAGATTGTGGGCTCTTAAAATACTTCCGCATTTCTGGTATGAGGGCTCAGGTCAGACTTCTAGAGTATTTGATTCGTATGTGGGACCCAGACCAACAGGTTTTTCATGTGGGAGCTCACATCCTGTCCATCGATATAGAGGACATTTACTTTTTGACCGGATTGTCTCGGTGCAGATACTATGTCAGCCTGACTGAAAGCAGAGGTGGTGGGCTAAAAATGAGTGAGTACTACAATCAATACTGTGTACTTGAGGTTGAAAGGAAAAAGGGAAAAGTGGCTATCTGGGGGGTACAAGACTTGACCCTTCGCACTATCCTTTTCATGATAGCTCGGATGGCTGGGAGTTCGGCTCCTCATATGGCATTACAAAGCTACTTCCAATACGCCATCAAGTGTACTGAGCCCCGAGTATTCAACTGGGTGGATGTTGTGCTTCGCAGTATCAAAAAACAATTAACCAAATGCAGGCAGGGTGACCTGAAGCAATTCGGGTATGGATCATTACTGGTATCCTTCTTCCTCGAGAGAGTCCCCATCTTTAGACTACAGGTTGAGTGGCACATACCGGGTCCCAAGGATCCAAGGATGTTGAGGTGGTGTCGGCTCATGGCCCGGCACGTGGCAGGACCAATCGTCAAGTACGATGATATTTTCTTTGACTGGCTCCAAAACCAGATGCTGATGGTCGATGACTACGCTTATGTCGGGTTGAATTTATGAGGAAATCCGGATTTGGCATTGCCTGAGGATGCTCAGTGGGGAGACCTTGGTAAGAAATACCTGCATTTTCTCTTTTTAAATGTTTTTTTTTTTTTTTATCATATTCAAATGTTTTTGTTTTATATATTTATCCGAAGACTAACAAAAAATGTTCGTTGATAACACAGATGTTGGACTGTATAGACCTCCTGGAACTTCTCCTATCCAGCGACGAGGAGAGGTAGCAACAGCACCACCACAGTATGTCGAAGATTATCAGGTGGTGGAACAAAATTTAGAGGGCTTGACAACAGACATTCCAGATATGACTCTGGAAGAGGTTCCACGACATGATCAACGTCACACTGTAGGGGTATCAGCAGCTATGAGTCGACTTCTTCATAGGGTTGCTAGGGCAGTCGTGTGTTACCATGAACGTCATCCATGACGTCACTTTGTAGAAGCTATAAGCTTCAAATTTTGATATTTTGGTCTTTGGACAAACTTTTGTAAAAAACAAACTCTTTTGATCGTTATATATACAGATGGCTTCTACAGGTTTACTTTATATTATGTGAATTTTAATGTGTTTGATTTATAAATGGTTCAAATGTTTGTCCAATACATAATTAGCCAATGCATCTGTTAATGTATTAATACATCTAGGAATATGTTGATATTCAATGTGATCAAAATAACTTTCCAAGAGGCGAATTCGCAAATACACCCTTAATAAAGTAGGACTTCGAATAGAGTAGATATTACTTAGCTGTAGTACTACAAGCTGCGAGTTGAGTCGCACAACCAAATGATGAATTCTAAGTGAGATAGCATCAACCAATAATTCAATCACGGCGCTATACTTTGCAATGTTGTTGGTTGCACGGCCAAGACATACACCTCTTAAAGATACAATTTCGTTTGTTGGGGCATAGATTGCCCACGCAGCAGAAGCTAGGTTCCGAGTACTATGGCTAGCACCATTAGCGAAGCCAATATAGGGTAGCAAAGACTCTAACATATGTCAATCAAACACAACGTCACATAAGGGCAGAGACCAGATAACGTCAAAAGTAAACTAAAGTAACACACGGAAAGTATGATACATAAAATACAAGTACTTGTGCACAAATGACTTATGCATAATACTTCTTCAAGTACAACCCATTCTTGGGTTCACTCAAAGGGATACCATCATAATCGACCAGCTCATATGCTCCTTTTTCCAAAACTCGGCGAATGATGTATGGACCTTGCCACATTGGTTCTAATTTCCCAGCTCCTAAGACATCTCGATCTTGTTCATAGAGAAGAACAAGATCACCTTCAGAGAAAACATGCAGCTTGACATGCTTGTCATACTGTGCCTTGACATGTTTCTTTAGGGTTTCTATTACTAGACTGGCGTCACGTCGAGTCTCGTCTAATTGCATTAAATACAATAGACGTTCTTCTTCAGCAGAAGTATTGGGTAAGAGTTCAACAGCTAGCTTCAGAGAAGGTATCTCGCATTCTATTGGAAGAATGGCTTCCACACCATAGACCAATCGAAAAGGCGTAAACCCCGTAGCGGATTCGACAGATGTCTGATATGCCCAAAATGGTGAAAACAACATCGTGTGCCAGTTTTTTTTATGAATTCTTATCATCCGTCGAAGCATAGTTATAAGAAATTTGTTGATTGCTTCGACTTGGCCATTAGCTTGTGGATAATAGGGTGTTGAGTTATCATGACGAAGACCCAACTTTTCTGTAAGTTTAGACATCATAAAATTCCTAAAATGACTACCGTGATCACTGATGATAGCTTGAGGAACACCAAAACGAGTTATGATATGGTTAAAAAGAAACAACGCTACAGGCTTTCCAGTATTATCGAATGTTGGCATCGCCTTGGCCCATTTTGTAAAGTAATCAACAGCTACAATGATGTAACCATGCCCCCCGGCCAAGTGAGGGTGACATGTCATGAAATCAATGCCCCATTTCACAAAAGGACCAACTAAGACCACAGGATGAAGAGGAGCAGGATGTGACCGAATTTTTTGATTGTAGGTCTGGCAGGCATGGCATTTCTAAACGACAGTAATGCAGTCATTGAACAAGGAAGGCCAAAAATAACCTGCTCGTAAGATCTTCTGAGCAGTAGCATAGCCAGACATATGACCACCACATGCTCCGGAATGACATTCATTCATATCTTTCTCAGCCTCATCAAACATTATACAACGTCGAAAAACAGAGTCAATTCCCCAATGGTAAAGAGTATCCACGAGGATAATGTATTGACGTGCTTGATAATGGATGCGACATCGTTCAGTACTAGACAAAGCAGGCTGGAAAGTCTAGGTTTGGAGATATATAATGATATCCCCATACCAAAGATCGTCAGTACTAATTAGGAAAAGAGATTCATCGGGTAATGAATCTACTGCTACATTTTCCGTGGCAGAGTGAGGAAAATCGCATATCAACTCAGTAAAAACTAAGGATTTCTTAGATGTGGCATGATCGAATTCCAAGTCGAACTCTTGGAGTATGAAAATCCATTTGGAGTATTTTCCCCCTAGAAATTGACGTGTCAAAATGTGTTGCATAGGGTTGCAATGAGAAATCACTGTAGTTTTCCATGAGAGGATATAATGCCGAAAGCGTTGAACAGCTTGAACGACAACCAAAGACAGTTTTTCAACATGTTGATACTTGATTTTAGTTGATGTGAGACTTCGAATCAAGTAATAAACAACATGCTCATCGCCCTTATCATCCTCCTGGACTAGAACCATGCCAATAGTATACTCAGACGCAACAAGATACAAAAAATAATCACGACTATAATCAGGAGGAAAGAGAAGCGGAGCTCATGTGAGGGACAACTTCAAAGCCTCAAAAGCATTGTTGGCCACGGTATCCCAGACGAACTCAGAATCTTTCTTTAGTACTCGCGTAAAACCATGAGTAATCTTGGTGTAATTAGGGATGAAACGACGAAGAAAGTTTGCTTTCCCCTGCAAACTTTGCAACTGGCGCAGTGTAGAAGGAGGAGGGAGATTAATAATAGCCTCAACCTTAAGTGGATCCACCCTGATCCCTTGACATGAAACAATGAAACCTATAAGACGGCCGGATTCTACGCAAAAAACACATTTATGAGGATTTAAACGAATACGATATAAACGACAGCGAACGAAAATAGCCCGGAGGTGGGTAGGATGATCGACTCTGCGCATAGAATGAGCTGGTAAATCGTCCAAATAGGGTTGAACGATATGCTTTATATCATGAAAAGCGTAAGACATAGCACGTTGAAATGTCGTGCCAGCGTTCTTAAGACCGAAGGGAAGTTTCCTATAGGAAAAGGTACCCCAAGGACAAATAAAAGCAGTGTTGTGTTGGTCCTCGGGAGCGATGTTAATTTGATTATAGTCGGAGAAACCATCCATGAGAGAGAAGATTTCACTTCCGGCACAGTCATCGACAATCTGGTCGACGAAAGGGGTTGGAAAGTTGTCTTTTGGATAGGCTTTGTTAATATCCCTATAATCAACACATACACGAATACTTCCCCCTTTCTTACCAATTGGAACAGGGTTGGAAACCCACTCTGTCAGAGCCATGGGATAAATAAAGCCGGCTTTGAGAAGTTTTTCAACCTCAAGCTTGATAGTCGCCGCTTTACGTGGGTGAACTGGACGAAGGCACTGCTGGACAGGTTTAGCTCCGGGGTATGTCTTTATCTCATGTACAACAATTTCAGGGTCGATACCTGGCATCTCTTCGTAGCTCCAGGCAAAGATGTCACGAAATTCTTTGAACAGAGACGTATAAGTGACAATTTCATCGGGAGAACACGAAGCTCCAATATGAACATTTTCAACTATCCCAGGTTTAACGGATATGTCAATGGGAATCGTGGGAGAGATATTACTAAGGTTCCCTTCAGCAAACACATCGTGTGAAGTCGCAGGAACCGTGGAAATGACAACAACGGTCGATGGAGTTGAAATCCATTGGTAGTTCTCTAGAGTGTGTTGTTCTAGAAAGAGTATGGAACGATGATGTCCATCGTCCCAAGGGGTGTCCTCCATGATGGACATAATCATCTTGTCAGTGGGAAAGATAACATGGAAAGGATCGGGAGACAACTCATCGAGAGAAGAGGTAGAAGGTGTTGCCAATTGAATAGCCTGATAAGCGGATTCAATCAGACTTAACGACATGACGTCGCCGAAACGAGTATGATCTCCAGGACCAGGGACTACCCAAGGGTCGAAAGACATAGGAATTTCATGAGGTACATAGGAGATCATGTTGATAGAAGCAACTGACGGGCGCGGAACATCGGGCGGAGGAATGGGGAAAGTGCCCATTAGCGAAGAGTCCTTTAAAAGGCCTACACCAACATTCTCGTAACCCGACAGGGTTTTAGCTATAAACGGCATGTTGCCAGTACGAGTATCGGAATTGAAGAAGGCAAGTTGGTCAACAGTAACCACCTTTCCTTGATGAGGAAAATGTACCACACAGAAAAGTGTTGACACAACAATGCGCATGGAATCGATCCAGCTACGACCAAGTAGAAGATTATAATCAAGGGGAGCATCAAAGACTTCCACTTCAACTTGGACTGTCTTACCTTCTAGAGTAATAGGCAATGAAGGAAGAACATTGTAAGGCTTAAAACCAGAGCCATTGAAGGCTTTCAAAGTATTTTGTTATTCATTTGAGGGAGGAGAGCCGATGGCTTTCCAACAAGAAAAAGACATTACACACGTTGAGGCTCCCTCATCGATAACAGTTCGACAGATATTCTTGTCAGAGACAACAACTTGTATCTGGAACGCAAGCTGAGGGGGTAACCTTGGAATATGATCGTCCAATTCAAATACTATCAAATTCGTATCTGTGGGGTCAATTCCACCTATAGCTTTCAACAGTGCCTTCCGTTGTGCAGGACAAGACTAAAGGACTTCAAGGGCAGACATTGTTGAAGGTACCTGTGCCAGATCTTCCACAATACTATAGCTCTAGGCCGCACAAGCATGAGGATTGAAAGCCGATTTCCTAATGACACCTTTTGGGGGTGGTCGTAGAACTGTATCAAGGCTCGGTCGTTTGAGATGAAGAGGACCGTTTTTAGGTGGAGTCGGTGGAGAGGGTTGTACCAAAGCAGGAGGTAAATCGTCAACCTTCTCCTTAGACGGAGAATAATCTTTGGCTCTAGTCGTGATTGCAACGTTATTTTGCTTAGAATCACCAGTACACATCAAAACATATGATGTCGTAGAAGTAGATGGTTGGTCATGGATGACCAACTGAGCCTGTTGTTGAGACAGGAAGGGTTGGGACAAGACTGTCGGCGTAGATGGTTTTGGTGTCCCTTGAAGGAACTTAGTAACTTTGGCACGTCGAGGACAATCTTTCATGTAGTGATCATCACCACAGATAAGGAAAGGGTATCATGGTTTGCGCTTATCTCGATCGTCAACATGAGGACTTTTAGTTTTCTCTGTTTGATTATTATTTTTGCCCTCCTTATTCTTGCCTCTCCCCTTTTTAGATTTATTTTTACCGGTCAGGGTAGATTGAACGATGTTCACTTCAGAAGTTTTACCGGTGGGAGTGGTAGGAGATGGAGCATTTTGAACATTAGAAGAGGTGGATTTAGGGGTTGTACTTGAAACAGAATGTGAGTGTGCCTGGGCAGTTCCAATCACACCATCATCTGCATGCGAGGCAGCTAGAGCAGTTGAAGTGCTGGAAGAACCAGGACGAGGTAGTTCAGGTAGAAAATCGTAAAGTGTTCCCGTTTGCGAATAAACGAGATCAAGATATTGAGCACGACTTATAGCCTTCTCCTCTGTAACAACACCACCCATGGAAATGTCTTTACCAATTTCATTCACAAAGGATTTCGTAAACCATTCTTCCAGTAACTGATCAGGGAGTTCAAGTTTAATGAGACGTCGTCTCCTTCTCCATTCATGGATATGATCCAAGATATGAGTGCCTTTAGTCTGTTTGAAGGAAGTCAAAATCTCAGTCCCAGTATCATAACGGATCGACAACTGGTAATGTGTAAGAAAATCCATAGCTAGAGTGTTGAAATCAAAGAAGAAACCTCGTGGCAATTCAATATACTACTTCGCAGCAGAACTGGTAAGGGTTCGTTGAAAAAGACGTAGACGAATAGAGTCATCCATCAATGAATTGGATGAACACCATAAGTGAAAATTCATACCATGATTGTTCGGGTCCTCTCCCACTTTTCCATCGAATTTAGGAATGTCCGAGGGAAGCTTGGATGGAATAACGGGCCATTGGGGAGAGTGACAAATAGGATCATTCAGAATCTTAGACAAATCTGGAAAATCCAAAGTAGCAAGAAAAGGTAACTGTCGATTGACCTATGGGTACTGGTGACTTTGGGGTGGAAGCCCTGTCGAAAAACCAGTAGGATCGTATGCAGTCTGTCCATATTGGGAAGACCCTAGCTGATTTGGTGGTGGTTGGAGAGGATAGTAATTCCAAGGATGATAACCTTGAGTTTGAGTAGGGACCTGAGTTTGAGTATTGTGACTTTGACCCCAAATAGGATTAGGTATACCTGGATATGGTTGGCTGATAGTAGGGACAGTTTGCTGCCCCCCAGCATTTTGAGGAAATTTTTGTAGAACTTGATTCCAATACTGGGCCAATTCAGGAGGTATGTTTTGTCCAAAAGGTGAGGTTGGTCCCCCTATCGTAGGTTGTATGCCAACCGAAGGTTGTGTAGTAATTGGATTTTGACCAATAAGAGGAAATTGAATCGTACCACCTTGTCCACCAATGAGAATCTGCAAATTTGGTCTAATGGACTGTATAGTGCCACTAGGATTAGGATTGCTAGAAGGAAATTGAGGGAGTGTCAGGATAAAACTAGGAATATGATTCCCAGAAGGACTCCCAGGAGTACCAGATGGGGTTTGCGGAGGTGTTGGAACAATAATGTTCAACAAAGCATTCAACGCATGGTATCCCGGTGGTAGTGTCGGAATGACATCAGGCATTCGCTGGGTATTGATAGGATCAAGACTAGCTGCAGTAATCCCGATTGGGACACTCGTAGTAGTCATGAGATGGGCCATCTCGTCAGGGAGAACAAAGTGATAAGTGGTAGTCACTGGTATATTCTCTTTCTTAGAAAACACCAGAGGGTTGATTTTGTAGACTGTAGGTGACTCAGTACCAAAAAGGACCCTTCGAAAATTACCTGACCAAAAAGGATCTTGGCTTTCTACCCCGGGAAAAAGCCCAATGGTTGATTCAGAAGATGTAACAACCACTTCTTCAGAATAATTTAATCGCACAAAAGGTCGTTCACCACGGCGAATGCGGTAGTCCTCTCTAGTATTGGTAATTCGAAAAGGTTCTAGAGAGTCATTTGATTCTACTTGTGGTGTGGTGACAACTGAGACTTCACTTGTTTCCACGTGTGGTGGGGTAACAACCGAGACTTCACTCTGGTGAGGAGAGCCCCCAGGTGTACTGGTAGGCAAAGGTTGAGAATTGTCCAGATGTTCTAGAGATAAGCCTTGCATCCTACGTGAATGTCGTGGGGGAGAAATTGTAAATGAGTGACAAGCTCTGCGAAGAAAATCTTAAGGTCAACTTCGAGAAACAAACAACACGTACTAGTAAACAAAATCTAGGAAGCAATCACCAAGCAAACAAGACCTTCTAATTTCGAAGCCACTAGTTGGTGATGAAATCCAACGTCACAACAACGAGATGAGAAGGGGTGGGGCTAGGGTGGAAAAGTTACGCTGACGACCTGCTTAACGGACTTACACCGTGGTGCAAGCTCCCACACATAATCGTGGGTATACCCTCCAAGGAGCTCGAGTGAGTTTGGTCAACGTCAATTCCAGGTACCGTGAAGAATTTCCCCTCCACAGTCACCTTGGGTAAGAAGCTAGAGAGATAGGCCACTAAGGTCACCACAAACAACAGTAAAGCCCGGGGGAACAGTCGACAGTTCGATCCACACGCAAGGGCAGGGTATCTAGCCCGAAATCAACTCAAAAGGCTTCCACTCATCATTGTGGGTATACCTCTGAGTGACCCCCATAATACGTGCAATCTCTACATTGATGTCAACAAAGCAGGGTGAGTAACTCTGCCAACACCAATGCGACCTAGTGCTTGACCCTTG
>ML786467.1:1202360-1264952 GCA_009831015.1 Picea engelmannii | reverse complement strand
CTCTGCCAACACCAATGCGACCTAGTGCTTGACCCTTGTGTTAGAAGGGCTTCCCAGGACAATATGTTGCAAATGGAATTTAACACTCCCTAACTCAAGATGCTATTGTGTGTTTTGAGGTTTTGGAGAGTGTATCTCTCTTCCTACTCTAAAGCACTAGCCTAGCTAAATGTTGGTGTAAAAGAGCCCTAGAAAAGAGTTACTAGATAAATTTTAAGATTACGTAATGTTTTTTTTAAAAGATGTTGTTTACTCAAAGGCAACGGAAGTGAAACTTATGTTGTATGACTCTGACCCAATAATGAAAGGATGAAAAGGAAATGTATCACTTTACGTTCAATGAATCCTATATATGGGAGAGAGAGAAGTTTTCCAGATCAACCAGGAACTATATGCAAAATTTCCTTTCAAATGTCAATGCAAGCAATCAGTTATTGAATGACTATTTTCTATGTTTCTCTTTTTCAATACTTCAACAATCTCTAAAATTTGATTTTCAATGTTTTGTAAATGACAAAAACAATTTGATGAAAGAAAAACTGTGTTCACTTTTCAAAAAGAACTCTCATTATACCAAGGAGAGAGCAGAAAACCAAACCATAAAGAATCAAGCAATAACAACCCAATCAACTCTTTCAATGAAAGCAAAAATACAAAGCAAACCAAATAGTCTTCTCAATGCAAATGCAAAAGTTCTTTCAAACCAGTAAGAAAATGAGAAAAACCAAGTACTCAACTTTCAACCAATCACTGGTTCTCAACTAATCAAAGCACACTCAAAATCTGAAGTCAGAGAGAATGGTTTTGCCAAGAAGAGTCAAGAAATGAAAGTCAAGACACAGAGGACAAGAAAAACCTTGAAACCCTAAAACTGTTCACGCATGCAAACTAAAGAAAGAAAGGTATCAATCAACAGTCCAAGAAACCCATAAGATGTATTTCAACTGATCTGGGCAGTTAGAAAGACAAAAACTCAAATTCCAAATTTTGAAAAAAAATGTTCACAGGTAAGCACTATTACACAGTGAGAGAATCTATGATTCTCGCAGGCAACCTTTGAGCAAGGTGCGAGAACCTCGCACTGAACCCTATGAGAAGGGTGCGAACCTGACCAGTTCTTGCAGGCTGCAATGGAGTGCAGTGCGAGAATTCCTAAACATATCAAAAAAATTAAAAAATGGAGTAAAATTCAAGAAGGCTTCTGGACTCAGAAGGTCTATCAGGATATCCTGAAGACTCAGAGACCGATAGGACAGGAGAAAAATGAAACTAGAGCAAATGGACACAGAAAAAATACAAAAGGCCATAAGGAAAAAGGGATTACTCCCCAGTGGAGTCGCCAATTTTGTTATTGGATAAATCCGTAAGTGCGGACACAAACCGATCTCCCTAGATCCACCTGGATCTAGAACAAAACAGGACAGAATGATACTCTTTCCCTAGATTTTAACTATTGAATATACTAAGAGGTACTATTAAAGAACATACCTTATAATTTCTTCCTTTGGTCTTTGTTGTTCCTGCTTCACTCCAATGCTCTCATACAGTCAATATCAAGACAATACAAACCAATTGAAGTGAAGAAAGCACATTCTATTCAATAATTAATCTATGTATATGATCAAGGAGTTATACAATAAAGTGCAATTAACTTTATGGGAAAGGGACACATTACTGTATTATATTGATGGAAAGTAAAACTTACAACCTGAGCCTTGATGCTGCAAGCCTCCTTTCGATGACCCTTAGCTCTGACACACACACTTTCTCACTTGCATGAAGAAGATCAACCACCTTTGACAAACTTGTTGGAGTTCTCTAGTTGTTGTAGCTTCAGTTCTTCACACAATCTTTCACTAATTCTCCAATGCCTCTCTTGCTTGTTTGCTTCTAACCTTTTCCATGAGAATCCCCCCAATATATAAGAGAGAATGAATTAGTTACTTGGATAAGAATGATCCCAAAATATCAGGAAATCCAGTACTTAGATAACCATTCGAATGCCATCTCATCCTTCTAGAAGATTCCCTTCTAGAAGCTTCGAGAATTCACCTTTTTCCCTTCTTTAGAAAGTGTTCGCACCCTAGCAGTTATACACAGTGCGAACTTCTCACACCCTGTCTTAAGGCACCCTGCGAGAATCATGCATTCTCGCAGGCAAATATATTGGCAGCCTGCGAACCTTCCTTAAAAATGATATTTCTGGAAAGAGATGAAGGTAACTTTTCTCAAGAGATAGTTCTAATAAAGAGCCTGAGTACACCACTATCAATACATCATCATGACGACCAAAATCATGGGTAACAAGGGGTTATTTTCTAACCAACTTACCTAACTTCCTTATTTTGGGGCTAACCCACTTCTAACCACTTTATCCACAAATAGTAAACTCACCACTTCTGGTTGCAACTAATTTATTTTTAATTGTTTTCTTGTTGCAACCACTTAACCCATGACTAACCACTTTGACTGGTCAACTTCTTCTAGGAGCTTCTAGAATAATTTAACTTATTTGACCTTCTAGATGCTTCTAGACAACATATGAGGGTTCTCCAACTTCACATGGCCATAAATCCCTAACCATGAGGATTTATGTGACGTTCCACACATCACCAAAAATGACATGACGAGCATTATCCATATAGAATAGTCTCTCTTGAAAATTTGTCGATATTCATTACATTATTCTTCAAACAAAATGGGTTTCCCTAAACACACTTCAAGGATTTCTCAATCACCTAACCATTTGCACTTCACAAAGCGTCTTCCTATGAGGGATTTCACCATAATGGGACCACTTTGGAATTCATCCATTTGGTACTTCCTATCAACCATGATAAGACAACAATGATCAAACTTTACATCAACCCATCTATACATCAATGATACAAACACATTTCTAAGAACATACTTGACATAAAAACTTTGACATCAATGACAATATAGTACAACAATCACCCCCTTTGGCATTGATGGTGTTAGCGTCAGAAGTCACTCCTGGATTGCGGCAAGAGCAAAGCCTAATGCCCATCAGTTTTATGTCACGATCTTTTTATAAAAGGGTGATCGATTGGGAGTAAACTCAATACAATGTCGTTTTAACTCAGAATTATGGACTGAGACTATGCATGGACAGGTGAGGTCTTAATCTAACTTCAGTCAGTAGGTTGCAGTAAAGGTGAGAAGAAGGAAGACATCTGTGAGAAAGTGAAAAGGTCTGCTATGAGCATCAAGATTCCAACAACCCAAACAAGAATAATTTAAACACAAGAACATTGAAATAAATAATGACAATGTTAGAATAAAACCTTTATATAACATTGTCACAATGCTTCATGTGACTCAGGCAATCATAAACTCTTTCAACACTAGATGGAAACCAGGTGGAATAAGAAGTTGACTATCATTAGACAAGAAATTTCACATATAGATACATAACCAGGGAAAACTAGTGCTTCATTCAAACTATACAACGAGGAGCTTAGCTCTACCAAGGATCCCTACAAAAATGGTGAAAATGCCTACATATACTCAGAAAGGCTCGAATGCCTGAAACATGATAACATCCAGAGTTCAATTCTTGATGTTGAGGAGCTTCTCTGTCAGGCTATGCATGCAGACATTGGGCAGACATCCCATGTAGTCGTCCGTCAGACGTGATCTCTATCAGAAAGGACTGACAGTCTGCCTCTACACTCATCTTTTCCCAGCCTTCTATTTATGGTAGGAGACGACGTTCAACCACCATCAACTACCTCAATAACTACTTTCTCGAGATCTGAAAAGGCCCGATCAACTTTGTACCTTTGAGATGTGGAGGCCTTCTCACTTCTCCATCTAGAGCTGAGCTTGAGTTTGGCAGGGATGGCTAGGCGGACAAGGATGAGGCGATGGGTGCGAGAAAAATTGGACAAAGGTGGCCAGGTGGAGGGGACAAGGGAGACAGGTGGTGGGAAGAAAGAGGTGGAGGCAAGAAGGGAAAATGTGGTGGGGCACGCTTGGTTGGGGATACATGTTGATATGAGGGAGATCACATGGAAGGAGGAGGGGGAGGTGTCAAGGAGTGAAAGGTGGAGCGAGGAAGGGGATGTGACATAGAGAGGAAAGGAACAGGTGGTAGGGGAGAGGCGAATATAGGCTAGGAGAATGATGAGTGGAAGACAAATGAAAGGATAGGGTAGACAAGAAAAGGGACGAAGGGATGTGACTGGTAGGCAGGAGCTTTAGTGGAACACAGGTGGCAGGAGGAGAGGGAAGTAGTAAGGGAGAAGGAAGTGGTAAGGGAGAAGGAATCGGTAAGGGGTAAGGAAGTGATAAGGGGTTTAAAGGGGGGACCGTGCAAAACCTCTTCATTCCGAACCCCCCCCCCCCCNTTAAACTAGACCGTAGATCTGGGCGCGTAAATCTCGGCTGCCCAGATCCACGTGCTCCTTAGCGCTCATTCTAGAACCCCCTCCCTCGTTAAAGGCATAACGAAGAGGGGGGGGGGGGTCCAGAATTGGACCTCATCCATAGATCTAGGCATGTGGTTCACAATCACCCAGATCCACGGACCTTTTAACTCACATGCACCCGGTCGCCAAATTTGGATAAGTGGGTTTTGACCCATTTATTTTTCATTTTTCCATCCTAAGGCCCAAACCAACGAGGAAAACACCCCATTACAAGAATTAGTGATAACATTAGGCTCCATGGGGGATAGATCCATCCCTGTGAAGCTCTAAGAACTCATTTTGCAGTTCCAGTGCCTGCTATTGGGTTATGGAGTCAAGCTCAAAACATACTGCTGAAAATACAGGCCAAAAGGTAAAAGAAAAACAAAATAAACATGCATGCTCAAAGAGCTTATTTATGTATAGTCATAAACTAATAAGATCCTTTACATGGGGCTAGGTGAAAGTGAACTTCCACCATATCCAATAAAATAACTTCATGAATGGAAGCACTCCTATTCTGTCAATGATCACTAGCCGATGATGTAATTGTGACAGCAGAACAATTACATCCTTTAGCTTCCATCCTAAGGATGAAGCTAGGATGAAGTTGGGCGACTATAAATCTTGAAGGAAATACAACTCCATGTATTCCTTCATAGGCTCATAGGACTAATGGAAAACTCCATAAAATGAGTGATGGAAAACCTCCTCGGGTACACAACTGCTCACACATGGTTGAATCTCTCTGGTAAGCTTAGGTGGGTGAGAGGTTGGTGTAGGCTGACTGATCTCAGGCGGTGACTACTCATTGGTAGGCTCCGGGTAGGGGATAAAATGCCCATGTTGTTGCTCTTCTGGTTCCTCCTCTTGGCTCTCCCATGGGTCAGATTCATAATCCTCGTAGATAAGACCTATGGGAAAGCTCTGCTCCTTAATATGCTGCTCATCTATGATTGCTGGAGAAGATAACAACTACATATCTAGCCTCTACTCTTCTTCACTGGGATATTCATCAAATATGGGCTTCTTATAGTCAGTGCTTGAAATAACTTCTTCATCATAAACCATGCTTCCCAAAACATCCATTTCAAGGACAAGAATATCCTCTGCATCATCATATGAGTCAAAAATAGCCTGCTCATATCCAGGACTTTGAGGGAAAGGGTTGTGAGTAAAATCAGTTTCCATAACAGGCTCATTCTTTGCAATTTCTTCACTAGGGAAGCAAACACTGCCTTCGTCCAATGCAGATGAACAGGGAAGAGATTGAACTGATCTCTGATCCAAGTCATCTCCATCAACCTCACAACCTACTTCTGAAACAACTATATCTTGAGTGAAATCGTTGTATCCCTCACAACAACTATGACAAATTAACTAAGAGGGATAAAACTTTTGATAGTGAGCATTGAAAGTGGCTTGAAACTGCTCCAGGTAGGAAATGCTAGCAGGGGACAGGGAGTAAAACCAATGACGTGCATCTCCCTCCAATGAGAAACTGAACATCTTCATCAATACATCCTAGTGAACAAAGTTGTGCTCAAGCATGCATATATGAAAATTAAACAGATGCTCACCAGGATGATCATGCTCACTACCTTTGAACCTCGGAATATAGTCATCCCATTCATTTATAGGTGACACTAGATGGGGATAACCAGCTATGGATGAGAAATCAAAGGGGGCAAACCATTTGGCTAGGATAGACTCCATATCCCCTTTGATTTGTCTCCCTCAGTGGATTTGCCAATAGATTCTGCACAGTGTAGTCACCATGGTGAAATATAATGTGTCAGAACAATGTGTCTAGCTTCAGTTCACCATCTAAAATTGAATCTCTACAATGTGGCTCTTTTTAGGGAGCTTCAGGTGTGCTAGAGGGAGTTGTGGAGTGGAACTTGTGTGTCTGCCTCTTAGGAGCCACAACCAAAACAGTGGAGTCGCCAGTGGATTCGCATCAATGGAGTCACTAGGTGCACAGTAGAAATCTTGGAGGGCTCTAATGTCTAATTCACATTCAGAACTAGAGACTCAATGTCGTTCAGTCCCAGGGAAAATCTTCAACTTCATTCCCAACAATGACACCATAAATGTTAGCGTCGGAAGTCACTCCTGGATTACGGCAGGAGCAGAGCCTGATGCCCATCAATTTTATGTCACGATTGGTTTATAAAAGGGTGATTGACTGGGAGTAAACTCAATACAATATTGTTTTAACTCAGAATTCTTGACTGAGGCTATGCATGGACAGGTGAGGTCTTAATCTAACTTCAGTCAATAGGTTGTAATAAAGGTGAGTAGAAGGAAGACATATGTGAGAAAGTGCAAAGGTCTACTGTGAGCATGAAGCTTCCAACATCCCGAAGAGGAAGAATTTAAACACAAGAACATTGAAATAAATCATGACAACGTTAGAATAAAACCTTTATATAACACTCTCACAATGCTTCATGTGACTCAATCAATCATAAAATCTTTCAACACTAGATGGAAACCAGGTGGAATAAGAGGCTGACTGTCATTAGACAAGAAATTTCAGATATAGATACATAACCAGGGAAAACTAGTGCTTTACTAAAACTATACAACATGGAGCTTAGCTCTACCAATGATGCCTACAAAAATGGCGAAAATGCCTACATATACTCGAAAATGGCGAAAATGCCTACATATAAAATGGAGCATGGAAAGGGTGAATTGAGTATTTAATAAGTACCAAAAGAGTCATGATGTAGTCGAAATCAAAGAATTTGTTGAAGTGGTTGATTGGTGTAAATCACATTTAGGACATGAAGATCGCAAACATGTGAGGACATTGAATAGGTAAGAGATTATAGTGTGAAAATTGAAAACCAAATTTTCATCATATTGTGAAACATATGCTAAGTAGAAAATTATTTTTGATATTTAATATGATGTAGGTTCTTTTGGAATGTTTTTCTTAGAGATGTGAATATATCCATGCATTGGTATTGTGAAACTATAGCTAGAACGAAGGATTTACACTCTATTCGAGTAAAGACATGGGTGAAAACTTTTCCATTATGACAAGAAAGTATTCATAATTTTGTGGATTTTGTGTTGATGTAGAAAGATGTGCACTATATCAATGTGAAATAATAGAAATATGTACCTCTTAATCCAAAGGGGCCACATCCAATTCTAACATGGTAGGAGATGGACGTTCAAGAGGTTGTGGTTTCAATGGATCATGATTCAGTTTTTGATGTTTTTAGGGAAGGTATGTGACTTAATTAATGTATTTTTTACAAATTAATGGTGTTTCTATTTGGTTCCTTCAACTTAATAAGCAAACTTTCAAACTTGAGTAAATGTATATTGATTATTATTTTGAATTGTAGTTGTAGGTGATGTATTTGTTGTCATTGCACCACTGGGAAATCAAGAGAATGTGGACTACTATTTTATGTGATGAGAAAAAATAAAAAATCAAGTTGGTGTGACCATATCAATATGGATATTACATATACCAGATTGGTGACATGGTATTGATGGGTCACTTGTTTAAAAAAGTGAAAAAACAAGGTGATTGTATTATTTATAGAGATTTTGTGCCTAAATATATATCTTTCCAATATAATCATTTGGTGATATCAACTTGGATGCAACTCATGGAAATCAAAGTGAATAGAGGTGAACCAAGGAGATGGAACATGGAAAAAGTTGTCCATGAATGTATTATGGATACTTGCGTTCCTATAACCCATTGGCTTAGGTTCAAATATTATCTCCAATACTCGTATCAAGTGCAATAGATATACTCATTATTATGAAATAGACAATGATACAATTATAACTTTACCTACATTCTTTATTGTCTAGTATTTCCCATGAACTAACTCTCTAAAAAATCTACATTCATATATCATTATGGATTATATAAACCTTCCCTCTTGGCTACCATCCTATTTAATCTTGAAAAATTTAACTTTTCATCTCCCATGTTGACTCTTCACTTCCCTCGTCGCTTGTAACCATTGTAATAGTGTACAATATGTTTCCTTCTTAGGTCGTGCACAATAATGGTGATAATGGTATTTCTCTCCTTGTACCTAAGACTTCACCTTCCATGCACATTGCATCAACTTCCATAATGAAACACTCTTCATGTAAGATTTTTGCATTTGTATGCCTCTTGTGCATTGCTCTATCATGTGGTCCTCTTCTAGGTGTCTATACCACATATGACTAACCTATTGTGCACTTGAACTCTATACATATAAAATTTCATATTGATTCCCTTTCACTCTTCCTCTACCATACATATGTTGTAAATATTGTTTTTATTGATTTAAAAGACAAGGGAAGAATACAAATGTCCAAGATAAAGATTGCAAGATGGATATGGTTAGAAATATTGTTTTTGGACATTTTATGCTCAATTTGGATAACCTATCTTTGAAGAAATTTTTACTCTAAATACCTAGCTCAAAGGGATGATAGGTTATATGGTTGAAAAGTCGTTATGTTCCAAATGCTCTGTTAGCACCATGATTTTCATAGTGAAGATTAGAGGTTTTTCAACAATTTGCAAAGTCATGCATGTTAGCACCCATATTGTTTTTATACCTAACATCATCTAACATCTCCAAGGATCAGTTTCAAAATGAAGCTTATCATTTATTATTTCCATTTCCATTTGCAATTGTGCATTGTGCAGAGCACTTCACTGTGCAAAGGCTTTTGTCACACAGAGGATGTCATCACATAGTGGATTTCATCGTGCAGTGGGTTTTCGCGCATGGGATGTTGTCGCATAGTGGATTTTTTCGCATAATGGATTTTGTCGCGTAGTGGATTTCATCATGCAGTGGGATTTTGCACATGGGATGTTGTTGCGCATAGGATGTCATCGCATAGTGGATTTTGTCGCGTAGTCTATTTCATCGCTCAATGGGATTTCTCCCATGGGATGTTGTCATGCATAAGATGTCGACACACAGTGGATTTCATTGTGCAGTGGGCCATCGCGCATGGGATTTTGTCACACATAGGATGTCGTCACATAGTGGATTTCGTTGCATAGTGGATTTCATCGTCCAGAGGAATCTTTCACACAAAGTATTTTCCTACGCACAGGCTACAGGTCGCACTGTGCAAATGACTGGTTTAGTGGTCAACTTCAAGATCACTTTATGACCAATTGAAGAGGAATTTTGAAAATCCCTGATAATTTTTTGTTGAGGAAAAACCAAATAACACAAACTTCTCTCATATTTGAAAAACGTTTCATATTTTGGGATATTCGAAGGAATCTTTGAGCCCTATTTTTCAGTTTTCATGATTTCCTGTCCGAGATATGTTTTTGCGACACATATTCTGTCCAGCTGGAGTTGAATTTCAAGAAAACGAGAGGTTTTTATTTATAACGATCTTAAATAAAACAACCTCTCTTAGTTTCGGAAAATAGGTTTTTATTAATGAGATATGATGTCATATTTAACTCCTATTTTCCCAGTTTGTTGTGCAATCCACAACATTTTTGTTGTAGGTTACTGTTGCATAGCAGACTTGTTGTGCAAGGGTGACAAAGTGTCCATAAGTGCACATGATAACTCGTCAAAACCATATGGTCGAATTTTTATCATGATCAATGATTGTAAATAATATTTTGGTTACGATTATGATTTGGCAAAGTGGGGTTTTCTATTTTTAGTGAATCCATTGAAGTTATTGTTCTCTTTCAAAGAAAACAGATCCATGATTCTAGGAGGGAGTAGCTTGACCCTAGCAGCCAAGGGTGACATTATTTTTCTATATATGGGGATTATTTTCATGTAAATAAGGTTGGTTGGTGAAATAGTGTAGACAACGACTATTGATTGTAGTTTGTTTTGATTTGATTGAAACTTAATGCAAAAGTCCTGGAGCTGTGATGAAAATATTCTAACAGTGGTAGTCTGATGTATTGTATTCTTTCTTTGCATATGTGATTTCCTGTGATATTATATTCACATCTATAATTTCTGTCTAAATCGGAACGTGATTTTGAATCTAGAATTCACTACGTAGTGCTCTAGATTCGTGCCATTTAGACAAACCACGTTTCTTCTAAGTTAACTCTGAATTCATCCCCAATGGTGCTCCAAGTTGCTTCATGTGTTTTTCTCTCTCCACACACAATGATTTTTAACTGGAGATTGTTTCTCATTTAGCCTTTATCCTCTCGAGTTCAGTCACTGAGTCATTTGTTTCTATCATTTTATTAAATCGACTCCATTGCCCAATGGTACTTTCTCTCTTGTTTGTCCTACCATCCCTTTAAAAAAAAAAAAAAAACTTGTCCTATTGTAGAATCAGACTTCTGTGCATTTATTGATGAAATATTTGAGTTATTACCAGTCATTAGACATATGAGAGAGCCCTCTCTGATTGTATAGGTCAGAATAGAATCTAAAGTTGGTTGAAACAATTACCTCAGGGATTTCTTTGATACATCCCAAAGAACTTACCGAGTGCTAACATTTTGGTGCCATTGTCAAGGATGAAATTGAAAATTTTCCCTGGGAAAGAATGACACGGTTGAGTTCTGAGGTCTGAGAGCATCAGACACTTAGGCACATATTGGCTATATTTCTTCTCTGGCAACTCCACACATCAAAAAATTAGTTGAAGGTGATTCCACTAGAAGAAGAATCCAGAGCTAAGGTTTTCATGGTGACTCTAATCAAGATTCAAATGTGATTCAAAGACTCCACTGGAGAATGAGACCTATTGATAGAGATATGGAAGGGAAGTATGGAAAAATCAAGTACTTGAGCTTAAGTTTAGTTCAATAAGTGATTTTTTGTTTTATCAATATCTTCTTGTCCTTTCATGAGTTTTTCAAAAGAATATTTCTTCACTTATCGTGTTTAAATGAATCCCAGAGATCTACCCTTGTATATCCTTCATTGCAAACTGTAGGTATACATCCTTCTTGTATAAGAGATATTCACCAAGCTTCTTCCTTTGAGCCATATGATGTTCGTGATCATTCTTGTGAGCTTAATGAAACCAGAGCTAAAATTGTACCTTATGTTCTTAACCCTTCACCCTCAATAATTCAAGAAAGATATAGTCCTCTTAAATTTCCTTCCATCCTTCACAACTTTCCTCTAAAACATTATAAGTATCTTCCTAGGTTCGATGGAGATCTTGATGGACAGTCAATTGAAAAACATATTCATGTCTTTGAGAATTTCATAGACCATTTTGAGATCGAACATGATGATGTGTCTATGAGATCCTTTTCTCAGTCCTTACAAGGAGATGCCAAACCATGGTTTAAACATTTGCAGCCTCAGTCGATTAGCTCATGGGATGAATCGAGGGAATCTTTCCATAGATTTTGGGGTGAGAGAAAGTCATGGGATCTACTCCTTTCAGAGTTCTATGCCATGACAAGAATGAAAGATGAAACCATCTAAAATTTCAGTAGAAGGTTTGCTAGTCTTTACTATAAATTTCCTAAAGAAGTCCAACCTCCTGAAGTTGCTGCCATGCTCCATTATGTAACAACCTTTCAATCAAACTTATATCTTCTTTTGATGGAGAGGAAGTCTATGTATTTGCAGTAGATGTTCAAAAATGATCATGAATTTGAAGACAATATTCAAGCATGTAAACAGATTCAAAATGAGGAGTTGGATGCTAAAGAACATGACAATGAATATGAACAAAGAACAATTGATTTGAATCTTGAGAATAGGGTTAATAATATCATATGTCCTCTTGATGATTTAAATGTTGATGATTTTGAAAAGTATTTTATTCCACTTATTGAAAAAGAAGGTGCTAATTTATCTTTTGATCCATCTCATGATAAGCATGTGGCTGATTGTTTTATGTATTCATTTGTAGATAGTCAAGAAAATGAATTTGCAAATCAGCTTGTTGAAGAGAAGGTTGATGTCCCAAGCTTTTTCTTATTAGATGACATTGCAGATGTTGTTGATTTTCCTATATATGATGAATATGTTCATGATTATGGTGTTGACTTCCTAGAAAAACCATCTTCATGTCCTCTATCAGAAAATGTTCCTTTTTAGCAGTGTAATGAGAGAAATCAACCTACATATCACAGTTACAAAGAAGAAAGTATTGAATCAGTTGAATGAAATTCTTTACCTTTATGTTTTTCTTCATTTAAATTGTTGGAAGAAAATTCTAAGATCATCATTGAAGAAAAGGAATGTGTGTTGATGCCAAATCACACTATTATAACCCTAAATTGCACCACACATGCTTACCTGGAATCAGGCCAACTCATATCCCTTCATTGACAAAACATCTGCTGAACAACCTATTTGAAAATCCTCTTAAGTAAAGGCACACACACCCTAACCCACTACTGCACGTGTTTGAATGCTGGCAGGCCTACTATAGCCTACGTTTACCTAACAAAGCACAAAAACAGGAAAGTTGCTGACGGGACAAAAAGCTATGGGTCAGTTAACTGAAACTCCCGGCCATGCATGGCCGAGAGTTCGTCCAAAACCCTAGATCCTTCTAGCCTATAAAAGAAGGGGTAGGGGTACTATTTGGAGGGGGAAAATTATAGTGAAGAAACTCTGCCCATTTGCCAAATCTATTTGTCCCAACCCTTTGGCCTTTCCTGAAGCCTAAGGAGAATTAACGCAAAGCAGTTGGAGGACAAAATAAGAGGAGGAGCCTAGGATCAGGATCAAGGAGCGGTGGCCGGTCTCGACTTCAAATTGTAAGTTGATTCATTTTGAAAATAATAAAAGAATACTTTTCCCATCCCAATGCATGAGTTATATGTGGTTTGTGTAATTTATGCTTAATTTATAACCCTCAAGTAGAAAAGTAGCATGCATGCATAGTGTTTTGTCTCGATTGCAGGTTAACTTCGGAAGGAGCCGCACGAGCGAGTAGTCAGGAGCTCAATGGAGGATCTACACCAAACATCAGTAAAAAGGTTAGTAGTTCCTTTCCATGCATGTATCGTGAAAAAGGGGTTTAATTTTTGCATGGTAGGTTAAAAGGTCATTTCTTTAAGGTCAATATCTGCATGCAAGCCTAGCCCTAGCTTGCTAGTCCATAGGGTATTATTTCCCAACAACAGAATTGGCGACTCCACTGGGGAAGATACTCTTTAGGGTTTCCGGATTTAGTTTTTGGGTAGTTTAAGAGATTGGATTTTCTGTTTCTTTGCCTGTCTTTTTCAGTAAGGCCTGAGCTAGCAGGGAGCCTGGTTCTTTATACCAGTGTTCCTTGACTATTGCTTGACGGCAATTTTCAGGACACACAGAGGTACACGCGGCCTGCAGAAGGCCTGCACGCGTGTGCCCGTGCCCTAACCTTCTATAGCCCGCATGTGAATGCTTGCTGTAGAGGTTTCAGTAGCATGTAGGAGTCAGAGAGCTTGAGAGGCAGTCCTCCTCTTCCCTGTCATAATTATACATTCTCAGGGGGATTTTTGAATCTTGTTTGAGTCTTGCTGGTTCACAGTCTTGTCTTAGTTTGCTTTATTGCGTTTTGTTATTCTTTGCAATTAGTTTTCTTTTTTGTTAAGAAGAAGAATCCAAGCCTTTAAGGGACCCTGGTTCTCAATACCAGAGGCCTCTTCCTGGTCTGGGCTGCCTGTGTTTATTTTTGTCTTGTGGTTTATACATACACGTGGCCTATGCAAGTGCAGCCCGTGGGTACACGCGCTCTGTTGTAGCTCAGCACGCGTTTGCACGCGTGCTGTTTCAGTGACAGAGGCGTGCTTTGTCAGGTTTCTTTTCAATCAGGGTGGGGCATTCATCCCCTCCTGTGGTGAGAGGTGTTCCTCTCAGGTGTTTGAGCCCAGGGTTGAACAGTCAGTAGGTTAGGGCTTCTTACCCTTAGCCTGTTTTTTCTTAGTTGATAGTTGATAGAAAAGATAAAAAAGAAAAATTTTGTTTTATGGTTTTTAGACAAGCGTAGGAGTCTGTGCTTTCTTGATTACCATTGGGTATCTTTGATCTGATTCCTAGCGATCTGCGCTTTAAGCCAGAATTTTGTTTTTTTTTCATGGTTTTGTGCTTGTCGGCATTTTCCCTTTGTTGCTTCATTTAGCACTTAAATAAAAAAAATATATATATTTTTTTCATTTTCTTCTTTGTTGGAAGATTGTGTTTCTGCATCAATAGCTAGGAAGAAGTCTTTTGTTCATAAGTTTTTGCAGTGCATGTAGAGTATAAGTAGCTTGTAGTCGAGCGAAATTCCTTTATGTTTGCTGCATGAAATCTTAGAAAAATTGAAAAGAAAATAAATCTTTCTTGTGTGAAAAGTTGTTGATTTTTGCATTTAGTAAAAGCATTTTGTTTCCAGATTTTTTCATTCGTTTTTGCTTTGAGTCTTTACACATCATCAGTTTCACCTTCATACCTTGTGACGTAAAAAAGCCCATAAAAGTAACGCTAATTTAAAATCTATTAGACTTTTTGTTTGTAGGGTTCATACACTAGTTCAGGACTAGGGCCTTGGATTAGGTTGGAGAGGAAACTCTCCAAGGCCACTCAAAACCAAACATTGGAGTCTGTGATAGGGAGTGTAGAAGTCCAATTTTGTGGAAGTTATCTGGAACCCCCCTCTAACACAGGGGATACACATGAGGTCGCGTAAGGAAAGGTAGAGGAGATAACCCCTCCAAAGTCGGACCGAACGTATTGGAGAACACATATCGAGGATTTGTTTTGGGATTCCGTCGTTTGCATTTGCCACAAGGCTTCATGGGTCTTGAATCCGTTCGAGGTCCTCAATTGTCTTCCAGACCATTTTATCTCGATACCCTTGACAGGTTTCGGGCTTGATACCCTGCTCATTGTGGTCTACCTGACTATCGACTATACTCGCCTAGTGACTGTTCGCGTGCTGGAAAACTGGTTGCCAATCTTTCATAGGGACATACATAGGTGACTGCGGGGGTATACCGTGGTGCCTAGGACAGACATCGGGCCATGCTTTGCAGAGTATACCCGGAGGGTGCTTCCGTTTTCGAGTTGCACTTGCACCGGTAAGTTGCTCTAGTGTTGGTTGTTGTAACTGTTCTTCAAAATAGTTAGTGATTGCTTGTATTATCTTTTAGGGGATTCTTTTTTATTGTGTGGTACTATTTGAATGTGTAGAATACCTTAGCGTGTCTTGGATATTCTCACACAATGGAGGATCCCGAGCTCCGCCAGTCACGAAGGCTTCTAGGCTTGCCGTCGGTTATACTGGAGCCACCCCCGCCACCATTGAGGCAGAAGCTAGACCAACAAGGGTCTTTCAAAGCAACCAAGTTACAAACCATTGTGCCTGAACAACTCCCAGAGGAATCAACCGCCAATCTTGGTTTGGTTGAAACCCCAACCACTGATACTTGGACATTGGTTATTGTACCTATCCAATTTTATGAAAGCTTGTCAGTGCCTCACACAGTTATGGCAACAAACGCTATTACTTCCTCTAGGAATTCTTCCATTCCCACCACCGTTTCTACCATAGGAGAAGCATCTCCTAACTTGCCGTCGTCGGCCCGAACCACCATGGTCTCAGCTGCAACTACGTCACACAGTGGACCGATCCCATCTATCACGACGACCACACCTCCCTTCACACCTAGTGCGACAGGCCCTCCGTTTTCATATGGTATGCCTAGTTCAGGCACAAGTCCTGCACTCACTCACTCCACTTCACAGACTTTGGGTCTGGGGGCAGGGAGCTCTAACGCTCCTCTACAAGGTCAACTTGGGGGAATTCCTATCCCTTTTAATGCTTTCCCTTATGCTGGAGGTCATATCTCTCCTTCGTCCCCTTCGCTTGGTGGTCTGCATCAGCAGTTCGTCGGGCAACCTACACACACGAGTTCATTTGGAGTCGGGAGTCAAGGAACACCTGCGCAAACTCAACTGGTAGGTTCGTCACCGTTTGTTTGGAATGGGACGTTTGGTAACAACACTTTTGCATCCACTACTTTCCCATCTGGGGGCACTCCCATTTTTGGACAGTCTACTCCGGCGCAGGTTACTATTCCTACGTCGGGGGCACATATAGCAGGACTTTGGAACTCAGGTCAAGGATCCGTTCCCTCCTCTGGAATGTCATTTTGGGGTAGTTCTTTCCACAGTCAATGGAACCCTGGACAGACTTCTATGCCTCTCCCATAAGGACCGGCATGGGGTAATCCTTCCCAAAGTCCGTCAAACACGATGAATGCCCAACATCCTATGTCCTTTATGGGGAATCAACCAATGATGTCTCCACAGATACAAAATCCTTATGCTAGTCAGGGCCATGGTTTCTACCAGAACCCGGGCCAGTAGCCAAACTTTTCCTGGCAACCTGGTGCCAGTCAAACCCCATGACCCTTTTTCCCAGGCTATCAGCAACAACCCAAACTACCATTCCTGGCGACATTACACTTGATAGATTTGACAAGGTTGTTAAATGATCCTATCTGTCACGATCCA
The DNA here is from genome assembly GCA_009831015.1 of Picea engelmannii. NCBI lineage: Eukaryota > Viridiplantae > Streptophyta > Pinopsida > Pinales > Pinaceae > Picea > Picea engelmannii. The sequence goes on along the minus strand of ML786467.1, from coordinate 1,248,073 downwards.
CGTTGGCCTCCTATGACAATGAAGTTTCCTTCAGACGTTCCAAAGTTCAAGGCCAAGCCTAACGAAGATCCAGGTGATCACGTGACTACTTTCCATCTTTGGTGTTCATATAACTCATTGAAAGATGACTCCGTCCAGTTGCGATTGTTTCAACGTACTCTTATCGGGAGTGCCGCGAAATGGTACATCGAGCTTGATCGCTCAAGATATTCTTTTTTTGGTGAGTTGGCGATGGCCTTCCTTAACCATTTCCAGTTACCTGTGAGATACGACGCCGACACAGAGCTTCTTGCCAATTTTGAACAGACAACAATGCACCATATATCTGACCATATCCGAGAATGGAGACGCCGAAAGAGTCTAATCAAAGTACCAGTCTCACCAGCATTCCTGCTTGAGTGGTTCCTTAAGTCTTTAGTCCCACAATTATCCAAAGATGTCGTGACTTCAGGAGTTTTCTCTGAAGAAGATGCCATCATGAGGGCTCAACAGTTTGAGCTTATCTATTCTCAGTCTGGTTTACTATACAACATCCTGCCAGATGCACCACGATCGATACTGGATAAAACTAGACAGAGAGCTGGACCACATGCCGATGGTATCATTGGCTTAGTACAAACCAATCCCACTGAGCAATTGACAAAGAAATTGCAACAGTTATCTATACAACAATCAGCGGCCAGCCAGACTACTGCTTTGGCTGCTCCTCCTACCCAAACATCGGATGTACACTCCGTGCAGACGACTAACCCAAAGGCCACCCAGCAGCCTGAAGGGAAAAAAAAACAACATAAGAAGGGTAAGGGGGAGAAAAAACCTACTGATAATGCTGGTGAGGGAACCACAGAAAAACAGAAGGCGAGGTATCCATGCAACTTGTGTGCAGAAGACCACCCGACCCATCTATGTCCTCGACTTGCAGAGGCCCAAAAGTTTGTCACACAACAACAACAAGCCATGTTGACTAATCCCTTTCAGCATGGGAAAAATTTAACTCAAGCCTCTATAAGTGCCGAAGGGGGCATCTAGGAAACTTTCCCTCCTCCAAACAACTCCTCATCCGTGAACGTATATATGGTTAGGGGTGATGCTTTAATAACGACTAGAGCGCACGAATATAGTAAAACAAGTGCCTTTGAGAAGGGTAAAGAAGCTAAGATCCCATATCTTCCTCTACAGATCGAGAAGATGTTGGGTGAAACAATGACACACATTCCAAAGGGTGCATTTAAGAAAGCTTCTCACAACCCAAATGCAAGGGCCTCCCAGAATTACTCTGTGGTGGAAGATTTATCACAAACCCCTTGTACGATGTCCGCTTTGGAGGTCCTCCAAAGATGCCCTGCTCAGAGGAAAGCCTTGTTGACTGCTTTAGGCTCTACTGAGAATTGTAACCCGAGTACCATCATGTTAGATACGACCGACTTAAAACCTCGTCTGCCTTACCACGTCGCGTTTCAGATAGTAGTGGCTCATCCATTGAAAACTTTTACACGGAATATCTTCTGCATGGTGGTCGATGAGGGTGCTTCGACTTGCGTTATGTCATTATCATGTTGGAAGGCCATTGGTCAGCCCACTTTGTCTCCCTCACCCACTCTCCTCACTGCGTTCGACGGTCGTTCTTTTCGACCACATGGCATCGTTCCCTCTTTCCCTGTGCAGTTAGGAGGGAAGACTGTGTGCGTCGAAGTAGAGGTAGTCGATGCTCCCCTCGACTATAACCTCTTGTTAGGTAGGAGTTGGACTTATTCTATGCAAGCTATGGTTGCTACAGTTTTCTGAGTCTTTTTGTTTCCACACGAGGGTCAGATAGTGACCATTGATCAATTATCCTTCTCTAGACCTGACCCAGCTTTGGGGGCATCCACGGTTCCCATGATTGATAATCCTCAACCCGGTGTCGTTAACGTGGGAGTTGGGATGTGCCCATCCTTGATGGGTACCTTCGATTACCCACCTCCTCAAAATGATGTCCAGTTTATATCTAGTCACCACAAGGTTGAGATTTTTCATGTTTTGTCGTTCCACACGACTTACTTTGAGGATCCGTGGATCCTTCCTTCCCCATCATCCACGATGGATGAGACAGGGCACTCCGGCATGTCCATGCCCTTGTCGGCCGCTGAAGTAGTGTACTCTTTGGTCCAGCAAGCTTAAGCTAATCCTGTTCTGACTCCCGCACAAGAGTTGGATCCACTTCCAGAGCCTATTTGGGCTCAGGATTCCCTTGCTACCACCGATTCGTTAGACTTAGTCTTGCCTTCCGACGAAGCAGTAATCAAAGTAATGACTAGTCCGGACAAACCTTGGGACGATTTTCATCACAGATCATATTTCCTCCCAGAGTTACACCGAATCGAGGTAGGAGAATTCACTATCACCATGATGGGAGGTCAGCCGTGTCCTATTAACCTTTTAGCTACGCAGGATATTTATGCTGAAGGCAATATGGTGACTATCGATAAAACCATACCTATCAACATCTCCCGCAACCCTGGCATCATGGAGAGTGTCTTCGTCGGGGTGAATTGCTCCCCCGAAGAGATTCAGGTTTACACAGATCTTTTCAAAGAACTCCGCAACGTTTTTGCCTGGTCTTATGAGGAAATGCCAGGTATCGAGCCGAAAATAGTTGAACATGAAATCACAACGTATCCTGATGCCAAGCCTGTTCGACAGAAGCTTCGTCCAGTTAATCCTAAGAAATCAAGATCCATTAAGGCTAAGTTTGAGAAATTTCTCAAGGCAGGGTTCATTTACCCTATTCATTTGACTCAATGGGTGTCAAATCCCGTTCCGGTCGATAAAAAACAAGGCACGATTCGTGTATGTACTAATTTCCATGATTTGAACAAGGCATGTCCAAAAGATAATTATCCAACCCCATTCATCGACCAGATAATTGATGAATGTGCCGGTTGTGAAGCCTTTTCATTCATGGATGGTTTTTTGGGCTATAATCAAATCCAACTAAAACCTGAGGACCAACACAAAACGACATTCATTTGTCCGTGGGGTACATTCGCCTATCGTAAGATGCCCTTTGGCCTCAAGAATGCTAGAGCCACTTTCCAAATTCCTTTTGTGTTTCACGACCTCAAACATATAGTCGAGGCCTATCTAGATGATTTAGCATCACGCTCTCGCAAACGAAAGGATCATCCTATGCACCTCAGACTAATCTTCGAACGTTGTCGCCACTTCAGGATTCGCTTGAATCCCAACAAGTGCAGCTTTTGCGTCACGTCAGGATGTCTGTTAGGTTTCATCGTATCAACAACAGGGATCATGGTGGATCCTCTTAAGGTGGAGGCAATAATCCAGTTGCCCCCCCCATGCACAATCTTACAACTTAAAAGTATTCAAGGCAAGGCGAACTTCTTACGAGGTTTCATCGCCAACTATGCCGAAATCACCAAGGGATTTATGCATTTACTTAAGAAATATGTTCCCTTTTTCTGGGATGAAACTTCTCAACGCTCTTTCAACGCATTAAAACACGCCCTCACAACCACACCTCTACTACGGCCACCTAATTATAACAAAGATTTCTTATTATATCTGGCGGTCGCAGAGTCAACCATAGGCATGGTTTTAGTTCAGTAAGATGATTCATTTTCCAAATACGTGATCTATTACCTGAGCCAAGGCCTCGTAGGACCATAACTTAATTATTCACATCTTGAAAAACTTGCATTGGCAGCAGTTCATGCTGTTCAACGATTCCATCACTATGTTCTGTTTTGCAAGACCACTGTCGTTGCTGTCGTGAATCCATTCCAGTATATGTTGACACGACGAGTTATCGACAGAAAAATCAGTAGATGGATGGTCATCCTCCAAGAATTTGACTTAGACTTCATTTCAGCAAAGTCCAAGAAGTCATTGGTCTTCACAGAACTTATTTCAGAGCTTCCGGTTGAGTCAGGTGACGTTGTGCCTAAGGAATCGCCTATATGGGGGGATATGTTTTTGATTGAATCTTCAGACCCCTGGTACGAAGATATACTGATCTATCTCCAGACTTTGAAGTGCCCCACCTCTTCTTCTCATGACGAGCGTCGGTGAATATGCCATCAGGCTAAGAATTATCTCATACTCGATGATACATTGTATCGGAGAGGTGTAGACTGCGTCTTGCGTCGATGTCTCACTCATGAGGAGGTCGTCATAGTGTTCAACGATTGTCATACAGGAGCCTGTGGAGGTCACTTATCTGGGTTGGCAACAGCCCAAAATATTTTATGAGAAGGTTACTTCTGGCCCACACTTATCAAGGATTGTATCGAGTCGGTCAAGAAGTGCCATCCATGCCAAATCTTCTCTCAGAAGATGAGGGCACATCCAACTCCTATGTTTCCTGTCATCACAGTTGGTCCCTTCACTAATTGGGGGATTGATTACACTACATGCAACCCCCCGTCAGCAAGGGGGCATCGCTATATCATCGTAGCTGTCGACTGCTTCACTAAGTGGGTCGAAGCTATGCCGATGTTTAAATATGATGGAGAGACTGCAGCTCTCTTCTTATTCAACCAAATTATAGCAAGTTTCGGCATCCCGAGAGAGATTGTCACTGACCATGGCAGTCACTTTCAGAATCAAATGATGTCCGAATTAACATCAAATATTGGGTTACGGCAAGAACATTCATCACCTTACTACCCCCAAGCCAATGGGCAAGTGGAAGCTGTAAACAAAACTCTTAAGACGATTCTACTGTGAACTATCAACTCAGCCAAGTCAAACTAGCATTTGATGTTATACTCAACATTATGGGCTTACCGAACATTAGTAAAGACTGCAACCAGTTTCTCACCTTTCCAACTCATTTACGGGATGGAGGCAGTCTTGCCCATCGAATATCAAATACCATCTCTGAAATTGGAAGTACAATTATTGCCAGACACTTCTCCACTTGAAGAACGGTTAGTGCACCTTGAGCAGCTTGATGAGCAGCGTCGTGATGCGGCCCTGGCCAACGAGGCTCATAAACATAAGGTCAAGTGTCAATATGATAGGTCCGTTCGTCCTCGGATTTTTTATGAAGGCGACCTTATCCTGGTCTATGAACAAGATAAGGACCCCCTGGGGGCAGGAAAGTTTAAACCCATGTGGTTCGAACCCTTCATTATTAAGGAGGTTTTAAAAAAGGGCACTTATCGTTTGGTCGATTTTGAAGGGAATGCTTTGGCGGAGCCTAGAAATGGGCTCTACCTCAAGAAGTATTACTCATAGAGAGGTCATTGTGGGTAACTTTTTGTAACATATGTATAGTATTTGTACTATTACTTTTTTACGTTTCTTTTAAAAAGTGTTATGGACGTGTCATTGATGTTATCTTTCGTCAATATGGAAGATGTCAAGTTTGTCCAAGGTGTTCATTGGGTATGCGGACGGTGCTAGTCGACACACGCAGAGGCTTGCCTCTGCAGCTTGGGTAATCTTTACACCACAGGGTCAGTTGTTATCTTTCAGAGGTATATGCTTAGGTAACACCACAAATAATGTTGTCGAGTATAGTGTAGTTATTGAGTTCCTTCGTGACGCTTTGTCATTGGGTATCTCTCGTCTCTGGGTCTATCTAGACGCTCAACTGGTTGTGTCGCAGCTAAACAAAATATACTAGGTACATGATCCAACTTTACACCGACGATTCCTTAGGGTACGTCTCTTTGAACACAACTTTGATTATATTACATATTTTCATGTTCCTAGGAGATTAAACCAAATCACAGATACTCTAGCTAATCACATTTTAGATTGGCATCTTGCCCACATATAAAAAGATCATGGACATAAACATGTAAATACATTTTTTCACACATAATCCATAACACACAAAAAGAGATAAAAAGAAAAAACCATATATAAACATCATAAAATCCTCATAGTACATAGATGGGCGCAAGCACCTCAAAAGTGGGAACAATAACGAGTCACTGGGCTTATGCCCTCAAAAAATATATACATATCAGTGCTCGTGGCACATAAAAGTCTAAATTCTTCTCAGGGCCTATGGGCCCTGTTATAATCATGTACAGCTTGGGCTAAACGCCTAAACAATCGGACCCATGTCCGAGGTGCCCCCACAACATGAGGCTGCATGGATGGCAATAGGTCCTCTATCTCTGCCATGGGAACTGTGCGAGTGAGCGCAGTAAAGTTCCGCTCAATTCACCTCAGGACCCTCTCGGCCTCTCCTGCTGGGAGGTTCCCTGCTACTGCTACTCCTCCAGCGGCGACAGCTATGGCTTCTGGCCGTGGGCGACGCCTGTTCCGTGCATAGTCGACAGGTCACACGGGTCCCACATCTGCATGCAATAAACATTCACCCATCAAAACCTTTGGTATACAAAAACATGATATATATATCAAAAAAGAAATAAAAATTACATATGCAAACAAAAAAAACTATACAGGAGGAGATTTACCCATCTCCCCTCGCTCCTCACCAAGAGGCACTGGTATCTCTAGATCTCTGGAGAAGTCGATCCCCGCATATGTGTAGTCCTTTATAGCCGGGATATGTCATGACAGCCAAGAAAAAAAGTCATCGTTGAAGGCCTCCATGGTCCTTCCGCCACCCTGTCACGACAGTAAAATTGCCCATCTGCATACTGCGGGGAAAGTGTCCAGATGTCCTCGTACTGTCAGCCGAGGACTGAAACACAGAACTCTCTCGAAAAAGAATGAACACAGGATGGTCCCAAACCCAAAGTTCCTGTGTGTCCACTGTCGGCACACTGTCAGTTGGCTCTTCATACACGCCAACAGTGTGGTACTCCAATCAAAAATTTATGCATTCATGCACTGGATCGCATAGTTCATCTGTGCGCGTGAATCCTGGTGCACGACTGCTGAGCTGGTAATCCACCCAATGAGCAATAAAATAGTCTGTAGGGTGAGGCTGGTAATCCTACTAACAGGAACCGATGAAGTTCTATGATCGATCCCAACCTCACAGTACTCCTCTATCAGCTCCGAGACTTTGCTCGGCCCCGCAAGAAACGTCTGAAAGTTGACTGGTTCCCCTCTCCTTGAGAGGCCTGTCAAAAAGTAAATATCCTCGGTGGTGGGCACCAAGGATTGCCCCTCTAGCATGAATGCCTTTTCATCAGGGTGCCAGTAATCAACAAAGGCATTCAGTAGCCTTGGTTGCGCGTGCATGAATGGACATAAAAAGAATTTCACCAATCCGCACTATGTCAGCACGGCCACAACGTTCGGATATGCAGCCACTAACTCATTGGTGGCCTCGTGCTCCCTTTCCCTCCATTGAACATACATCCTGCCAACACAACAAAGTAAAAGGAGGGTCAATAATTTTTTTTTTTTTTGCTTTTTCACCACGCGGGGGGGTACCCGCGGCCTGTAGAGGTGACAGTCGTGGGTACCCGCGGGCAGGATTTGCTCTGCACACGGGTACCCGCGGGCTGTCCCTGGACAGCTCACGTTTTCCTAGGGCTGACCTTTTTGAGGTCGACACCCACCCCCAAAACCCAACTAAATGCTAAAAATGAAGTATTGAATAGCTAGACAAGGGATTTTGTACTTACTTGGTCCAAGCAGAAGTCTGTTTCGTCCACTGTAGCTCCCAGAATCACGATCTTTGGCAAAGGGGGTCTTTTGGCTCCAGAGTCAATTTCCAAATCAGTAATGGTGATAATGAGCTGCCAGCTTCTATTTATAGACTTTTTGGCCTCTTTTTGTCACATTTTTGGGCCCCTTTATCAGTTTCTTTATCTCAAAAACCATTTAGAGTGATACAGGAGTTATATGGGAGGGATTTGATCAGGTATTGGGACAATTTTTATTGAGTTTCGAAAAATAAAAATAAAAATATATTGACGGTCCATAATTTTTTTTTTTTTCAAAAAATCAACTTGAGCATATAGGTTAGGATTCTACCCCAGCTTTTGCATCTCGTTGCCTTTTTTATGCTATAGGATCGATCCCATCAGGTTGTGACATGGAACCATCATATCTGTTATAGAAGTGTCGCAACTTGGTGGTAGAGATTACCAAAACATGGATGCCCTAGGTAGGTCCTGGTTGCATTATGGTGTCCATGACGTTTTTAACAACATTGTAGGCTCGGGAGTCCGTATAGTCTTTCCTGAATACGAGTTTGAGCCTCATTCACATGGGTCTTTTTCACTCTTTGTCTTACCCTCCAGACTCCCAAAACATAACGGGTCTCCTTTTAATCCCTTTTCAGACCCTCTAAAAATGAAAAGATTGCCGAGCGATCTTGTGACCTTTCACGCTCGTTAAACTGAAATTTGAAGCCACGTCTGTCCAGCGGTAGTTTACCCCTTTTTTGGTCCGGACAGTCAACTGTACGAACAAAGGAATACTCTATTGAATTACCATTCTTTAGAAGAGTATCCTCAGGTATAATTTTATTCCTTTTTCGGGCCTGAGGGACTAAATTTACGAAAAAGAAACCCCCCCGGAGTCCATAGTTAAGCTCTTTTCAGACTCCCTAAAATTGAAAAGATCGCCGAGTGACCTTATTCTTTCACACTCGTTAAATTGGTCCAGAAGAATATTCCTGACGGAGTCCATAGTTAAGCTTTTTTCAGACTCCTTAAAAGTGAAAAAATCGCCGAGTGATCTTGTCCTTGTCACACTCGTTAAAATGGTTTTTGAATTGACATCGAATCGGTGCTAGTTTATCCCTTTTTCGAACCGACTAGACTATTGACGAAAAAGGTACCCCCATGGAGTTTCCTTTTATGCTTTTTCAGACTCTCTAAATATGAAAAACCACCGAGCTTACCTTCTCTGGGCTCGTTAAACTTACATCGAAGGATGTTACCATTGTGTGTTCTATCAACCGCATTTGCATACCTTACCCATCAGCCTAGTAACAATTTTCTTCTGCGTCTTAACACCTTTGGCCACTAGAGGATTTTTACCGAGTATCATTTTACCAGAACATCAGTCTTGTCCTTGTGCCTCGAGCTTGTATGTTTGCAGAACTTGTTCCTCCATTGTAACGTAATATTCCTTTATTCTTTTTCCAAATCATCAAAAAGAACAAAAAAATCAAATATACCCCAAAAAGAGGATGGGAAAAGTATTTTCTTTATTGGCAGCATAATGAGTCGCCCTTGGATGAATCACATCTGTCCGTTTGATCATCAAACTATGGGATGTAGTACGACCTTAGGAATCTTTTTCTCGCTATATAGAGTTGTGTCCTCCACCATTTGGTTACTCTTCCAAACATATGGAGAGTTTGCATTGCCTCTTGCTTCGTAGACTTATGATTAACAGATATGTTGCTTGATTCTTATCACTTGTTGTGCTATTGTCCAAGGGAAGTTTGTCACTAAGCCTGAGTCGGCCCCTCTACAATATGTCTCTTGTCCGCATACCCAACCATCCTGAACATCCAATCAAGTCCTTGTTCAAAATCACTGAAGCCTTCAGTCCGATCATCAAGATTATCAAGTCCATAACCAACAAGTCGTCGAAGACCTCTGGGTAGTGCAGTTGTACACTCATATTACACTCCTACCTGAGTTTAGAAGATTTTGAAGTTGTTGCTCGAGCTCTGAAGTACAACCATCAGGCCGAATCAACTTCTGGGATATGGATACTCTATATGTATATATTTCTGATTTCGAGATGTAGCTCCGCTGTGTATTATTCGTGGCTACTCTTTATAGTTATTTGACATGGATCTATAGTGTATTTGATTGGTAGCCATGGTTCTATTTTATCCCGAGCATGGGTATGCCCGCCTCGGTGAGACATTTTTTATTTTGCAGACGGCACCTCCTGATTCCTGATTCTTGGGCTTCCTCATTCAGCATATCAGTACAAATTGGTAAAAGATTGGTAATGTATTTCGACCATCAGATGCTCTTCTGACCTCACACATTAGGGGGCATCTGTTATAACCCTAAATTTCACCACACATTCTTACCTGGCATCAGGCCAACTCATATCCCTTCATTGCCAAAACATCTGCTGAACAACCTCTTTGAAAATCCTCTTAAGTAAAGGCACACACGCCCTAACCCACTACTGCATGCGTTTGAATGCTGGCAGGCCTACTATAGCCCGCGTTTACCTAACAAAGCACAAAAAAAGGAAAGTTTCCAACGGGACAAAAAGATATGGGTCAGTTAACTGAAACTCCTGACCATGCATGGACAAGAGTTCGTCCAAAACCCTAGCTCCTTCTAGCCTATAAAAGAAGGGGTAGGGGTACTATTTGGAGGGGGAAAATTATAGCAAAGAAAATCTTCCCATTTTCCAAATCTATTTGTCCCAACCCTTTAGCCTTTCCTCAAGCCTAAGGAGAATTAACGCAAAGCAGTTGGAGGACAAAATAAGAGGAGGAGCCCAGAATCAGGATCAAGGAGCTGTGGTCGGTCTCGACTTCAAATTGTAAGTTGATTCATTTTGAAAATAATAAAAGAATACTTTTCCCGTCCCAATGCATGAGTTATATGTGGTTTGTGTAATTTATGCTTAATTTCTAACCCTCAAGTAGAAAAGTAGCATGCATGCGTAGTGTTTTGTCTTGATTGCAGGTTAACTTTGGAAGGAGCCGCACAAGCGAGTAGTCAGGAGCTCAACGGAGGATCTACACCAAACATCAGTAAAAAGGTTAGTAGTTCCTTTCGATGCATGTATCATGAAAAAGGGGTTTAAGTTTTGGGTGGTAGGTTAAAAGGTCATTTCTTTAAGGTCAAAATCTGCATGCAAGCCTAGCCCTAGCTTGCTAGTCTGTAGGGTATTATTTCCCAACAACACACACTGATTCACTGGAACAAATTGACAAGAAATTGTAGCAATATTCTCACGTGTTTGATGACCCTGCTACTTGTTATGTAGAAGGTCTTGTCATTTCAAAATTGCATCCATTGGTCGAAGATGAATATGAAAATGACTATGTTCAACAATCCAAATAAATTGAAAAATGTGCATATGAAAATAGTGAAGAAAATGAATAAGGTTTTGAATTAGGAAAAATAACCTTTCCATTGTGTTTTGCATCTTTCAAATTGCCAAAGAAAAATGTTTATAATGTTTCAAATCAGAAATCCTCTACGCATGATGTTGAATATGAAGAAAGCATTGGACTTGCAAATTAAAATTGTCTTTCATTATGTTTTTCTTCCTTTGAATTGTTGAAAGTAAATCATGAGATAAAAAAGGAAGCAATGAAGTCTGACTGCATTCACAGTGACATTGTTTTACATGAGAAAATTGTTATCAGTGAAGAGGACCAACAACCTTCTCATACTTTTAATGACCTTGTTGTTGATTACATGGAAGGTTATTTCAGTTTAGATTTGCAGCCTGTGATCAACTACCATCTTGGAAATAAATATGATGGTCAATCAACATCAATGTTAGATATGGAATGCTTACCACTAGGGGTTTCATTTAAGCCAACACTATCTTCTGATTCAGAAGATTGTTATTTCCAACCGTCTCAACATATTTTTCATCCTTTTTGTGGTAATCAACAAGTTGAATTACATGAAAACAAGGATGGAGTGGAAGGGGTGAAACATGATTGTTGTTTTATTTATGTTCTGGAGGATCCATTTGCAGTTTTGTTCGAGGTGACACACAGTCCCAATGTTTTTAATTTTTTGAAGTTTGAATTTATAGATAAATTTTTGAATGACTTATCAGTAAATAGGCTTTGGAGAAAGCATGTGAAAAGAAAACAAAAAGTGGATAAAGTGCTTGCATGGTTGCATTGGCATTTTGATTTCACTTGATTGTCATCTTTTTCAGAAGTTAGGGTAGGTAGGAGTGCGAATAATCTTGGTACTACAATCATTTATTTTAGCAATCTGCAGTTTTCATTTTCATCTTAGTTTCATATTTTAGTTTGGATCATATACAACTTTGGGTTTTCAGCGGATGCAGGTTACATGTTACAGTTGGAAAGTTGAGTTTGGGAGTAGACCAATGGATAGGTGTCTGGTCTATTGTTCTTTGCTACCTCACATGCAGGATAGAATCCCCATTGGAGCCAGCTGTTAGCACCATGATTTTCATAGCTAAGGTTAGAGGTTTGTCAACAATTTGCAAAGTCATGCCTGTTAGCACGCATATTGTTTTTATATCTAGCATCATCTAACATTTCCAAGGGTTAGTTTCAAAAGGAATCTTATCATTTATTATTTCCATTTTCATTTGAAACTATGTGCTACGCAGAGCAATTCACTATGCAAAGGATTCTATCATGCAAAGGATGTCATTACGTAGTGGATTTCATCGCATAATGGGTTGTCGCACATGGGATGTTGTTGCGCAGTGGATTTCATCGCGTAGTGGATTTTGTCGCACAGTGGATTTCATTGTGCAGTGGGCTTTCGCGCATGGGATGTTGTCCTGCATAGGATATCATCGTGTAGTTTATTTTGTTGTGCAGTGGATTTCATCGCATAGTGGGCTTTCTCCCATGGGATTATGTCGCACAAAGGATGTCATCATGAGTGGATTTCATTGCGTAGTGGATTTCATCACGTAGTGGGTCATCATGCATGGGATTCTTTCACACATAGGATGTCATCTCACAATGGATTTAATTGCGCAGTGTATTTTGTCGTGTAGAGGATGCTTTCACACAGAGGATTTTCCTGTGCATGGGATATAGGTCACGTTTTGCAAATGATTGGTTTAGTGGTCAACTTCAAGATCACTTTCTGAACAAATGGAGAGGAATTTTAAAAATCCCTGAGAATGTTTTGTTGAGGACAGACCAAATAAAAAAAACCTTTCTTATATTTGAAAAGTGTTTCATATTTTGGGAGATTCGAAGGAATATTTGAGCCCTATTTTTCATTTTTCATGATTTCTTGTCTGAGACATGTTTTTACGACATGTATTCCGACCATCTGGAGATTAATTTCAAGAAACTGAGAGAGGTTTTTATTTATAACAAGCTGAGATACAAACACCTCTCTTTGTTTTGGAAAATAGGTTTTTATTAATGATATATGATGTATATTTAACGCCTATTTTCCGAGTTTGTTGCGCAATCCGTTGCATTTTTGTTGTAGGTTACTGTTGCATAGTAGACTTGTTGTGCAAGGGTGACATAGTTTCCAATAGTGCACATGATGACTCATCACAACCATATGGTCAAATTGTGATCATGATCAATTATTGTGAAGAATATTTTAGTTATGATTATGATTTGGCAAAATGGTGTTTTCTATTTTTAGTGAATTCGTTGAAGTTATTGTTCTCTTTTGAAGAAAACAGATCCATGATTCTAGGAGGGAGTAGTTCAACCCTAGCAACCAAGGGTGACATTATTTTTATATATATGGGTGTTGGTGCATAAATATGTTCACTATATATATATATATCTTAGACTCATTTAATTTTCAATCCGGGATTCGTAATCGAAAGAGTCATTACACTATATGTGACGAGAACAAGTAACCTACCTAAGTCTGTTGCATATAGGAAATAATTAATAACATAAAAACCCTATTTCTAAGATTTCTAAATACTTCAAAATATCTGGGAACCTATAAGAGAAAACTAATAATAGAACTTAAACAAACAGTCAATCAAAGTGATGTTGTACTAGAGAAACAATTTTGTTCATTTCAGTCTCTTGAATTGAAAAGATGAACTTTAAGAAGCTTGTCTCCTATAGCAATTTAAAACAATCAATTCCAACCATTCTCAAAACCAAAACCAACTTCAATCTCATGGAATTTAATCAAACCAGCACAAGGGTGTTCAATATAACTAAAAGACTTTATTATAGAGCATGAAGATGAAATATAAAGTCTTATGATCCCTTGAGGTACTAGATCCACTACAGTCATAAACTCAAAATATCAGTTCCACACTTCAAATCATGAAATAGCTACCTTCAACATTTGAGAATGAAATTTCTATTTGATCCAACACTTGCTTATTCACACCAAATCAAAATGATTAACTCAATGCTCAATCCTAAAAATGAAGTAAAGACCAATCACATGCACATTGTTGTAAAATATCCACACAAACACACATAATGTCTAGAAGGAGGTTTACCTTGGTTGGGGTGGTGGGCCCTTGCCGAACCAACAAGGAACCTCTTAATAAAGTAACAAACTAAAGTTCTTCACTCACATCCAAGAATTGACATAAAAGATCTTCTGTATTAATTCAACTGGTAAATTGGATCAACAGTCTTTTACTTCATACATGGCAATGATAAGTATCATCTGGTTCTGACAGTGAACTTTTTACAGTCACTATTATCACCCTTAGGTATCATTTATATGACATTCCCTATATAAGGTAAGCTAATACTACCAATATATATAGATAAGCATTAATCAGTTTGAGGGATTTCTCAATTAAGATTTACATCAAATTTTTAGGAGTCGACTCCATACTCATGACACAAAGTGCATGAGTGATGGAGTCTCTTTGCAACTGGAAAAATGATTTGGGTGCTTCTATCCAACCATCTCCTCGAAATATTTACCATCATCTTGGTCCAACTGGTGCATTCTGGAAATAGAGGTTCTGGTACCAAATTGCACACAGTCGCGAATCTAGTACCGGAATATAACAAAGCAGGTAGTATCGGAACAACGCACGTCTTGGTACCGGAATAGAGTTGGTACTGGATCAAAACTGTCTTGAGTGCCAGAATGGATTTGGTACTAAATTGCATGGTGGCTGGTAGTGCCAGATAGAATTCTCATAAATCAAACCATTAGGACTATACAAAATAAGACGTTTTCAATAAAATTAATTTAAGAAAGTTAAACAAACATGCTTTAAATCATCAATTACCTCTTGTGGACATGACATAACTATTAGGCATGTGTTTTGGGGGGAATAGTCTAGTATAGGTTTATAACAGAGGAAAAAAGGATTAGATATAGGGTGAGATAAGGCATTATCTATATCAAAATAGGGACTCAACATTTCCCCCATGCTGAAGGTGTTGCATGTCCTCATGCAATGTTATCAAAAATTGATGCCCAAAAACTTTTTGCATAGTTGGACCCTCCTCTGTTATTCCTCATATTGTAGGATGTTAACGCCAGAAGCTTCACTCTTCAATTCCTTCTTGATCACCCTAGTGTAATGGATCACTCACAAGACCTTGTTAAATTTGGCAAAGACCTCTACATGTTGCTCCTTCAATTCTGCATTCTCTTCTTTAATATCCCTATCCAGTATTTTGTATTCTTCAACTTCTTGCTTCAATATCTCAATTTATGTTAATAATGTTTCTTCATTTAGGGACTTGTCTGGGCTTGGTGTGAGTACTTCCTTAGCTACCATTCTTTGAGCCCCTTTTTCTTTTCTCAGACTCCTCAAAGCCTTTATTATCATTTTTCGTCTACTCAGGGACTTGCTTGGACTCGGTGTGAATGCTTCCTGAGTTACCACCTCTTGAGCTTCTTTCTCTTTCCTCAAATCCCTCAAAGTCTCTATCACCAGCCCTTCTGTCTCTCTTATTGTTACCCAGTCCTTCTGCTTTGCTTGTGGTATCTTCCCAGCCACTCCCTTTTTCTAGAGAACTTGGAATATCCATGGATTCCCTTTGAAGAGAAGGTATGTTAGGAGTTGTTGCTTGTTTGGCCATACTTCTGGATGTCCTGCGTATGGGTAGAGAGACTTTATTAGACTTGATAACAGGGGTAGGGGTTTCTTCAAATAGTTTCCTTTTCTTAGATTTATTGACAGGGGTAGATCTGGATACCTATCCCTCCTATGTTGACTTGACTTTTATCTTGGGGCCTTGTGTTGTAAATTCTAGGGTTTTCTTCTGCTGGCGAACCCATCTTTCTATTCTGGATGATTGAGGTGTAGGCTCTGGAACTTGTGGATCCTTCCCTTCTAGTTTCTTTTCATTTTTGTATGTCACTCTAGCAGTTTCCTTCAGTACACTAACTGACTTTTGGGAAAGTTGAATAACTTCAAAAGTACTTTTCAATTCCTTAGAGGATTTCAGAAAGGGTTTTACTGTTGGCTCTAATAAAATACCCTCCTTCTTTCATTTGTTATTTTGTGATTGTTGGTCTTTAGGGCACAGGACCGAGCTAGATGCTTTAGCTTGTGCAAATCTTTTCTTATTTTGTAAATGGAAGTCAGGGGTATTTTCTATTCGGCTGGCTGGTTCTGATGGCACTTCCATAATTGTTTCAGGAACATTATCTGATTGAGCACCTGGTTCTGAGTCTTCTTCTCGTCTTTTATTCTTTTGAGCCGAGGTAGGATTTACTCTCTGGAATTGAGTGGCTGTCTTCTTTCTTGATATAGCAGGTTCCCCTATGACAAACTTTTTTGTCACTGATTTCTCAATGGGCTGAGATGAGCTGGGCATAGAAGTGTCTTCTTCACCTCCTGATGTCATTTTTATGTCTTTCTTTGCCTTTCTACTTGAGCCTTCACTGTGTGTCCCTACCTCCTGTGTCTCCACTGATTTGGATTTTTCTTGAGCGAAAATCTATTGGAGTAACTGCTTCGAACTACCCCCTTGTGTTTTTAAAGCATGAACAACCATAAGTTTGATTAAACTGTGATGATGAAGACTAGTCTTAGGTTTCTTGGAAACTGATTTCACCCCTCTTGACATTTTCTTTAAACTCATCCATAAAAAGTAGGGAAAATTAATCTGTGGTTCTCCCTCAAAATGTGATAAAAGATTTAAATGATAAATGAAGGTCACAGCATGCCTTCCCTTGCAGTTGAGGAATTTCTATAGACTTATGAGCATCATCCAATATTCCTCCTTAATGTAGCTTCAAGGGACGCCTTTGGTCCAATCAAGGTTGTGATGTTCTGGGTTGAGGAATTTTTGACAGAGATTTTTGTCAACGATCACTCTTTTAAAGTATCCTTCTCCAACCACCAGGAGACCCATAACTTCTGCTATAGTGGATTTTGCAATTGTTAACTTCACGTCCCCAAACTGTACATTTTCTCCATCATATGTTTGTGTAAAGACAAGAGAAATTCCCTCGTGATGACCTTTAAATTTCTCCAAGAATGACACCCACCCTGCCTGTTCATATTTTTTCTTACAAGCCTGATATTCTGTTGTTTCTCTGTATATTTGAAATATGGTCTCATGCTTGTCGAACTCCATGCTAGCTTGAAAAATTCTCTCAGGTGGATAAAGCATGGACATAGGGTCGAGGGTTGAGTATCGGATGGAAAAAATATGATAGGGATACGAAGGCATAGGGTGACTGTAGATGGTGTGTCAACAATGGTAAATAATGCTCATCTGGATGGAAGATCCATCTAGAAGAGAATTTATAAATGGAAGTGTAGATTAGAATGGTCACGTCGATACTCATGATGATATAGTGAGGTAGGTCGGATCTACTAACGGATTCGTGGGAAGCTTGGTGTCGAACGATATTCATAGGAGGATGTGGTCGTTATGATTGGGATTCGTGTATATGAAATCGACTGGGATAATTACTTAATATGTTGTGATTCGTGGTTCGTGTCTTTTCATATAGTGTGACAACGAATCATAAGTTTATGGGGTTTATTTATCGGATAGATAGAGGGAGTATGAGTTTGATTTGGTAAAAAAAACATCATGACCTTACACTCTTGATATTTCATAGGGCACTTCCTCTTTACGGAAGTGTGGTCTAATATTTTTACAGATATTTGTGATGAAACATGGGTATGTCATAATCCAAGAGAATTAGATGTTCTCAATGCATATTTAGTCTAATTCCTTTAAATTAGATGAAAGAAAAGTGTCGAATCTGTATGTCCTAGCACTAATAATTGGACAACAACTTGGAAACATGATGAAAATTACCCGTCATATTATTACCAGTACCAGATCATCTGAGCACTAGATTGCCTGTGTGTAGAATTGGAAGATGGTACAGAATCACCTGAGTACTGGATTACCTGAGTGTCAGATCACCTTTGTGTAAAATTTGTAATTAGTACCGGAATAGCGCAGGGTCCCTTCTTTTATACTGGATAGGATCCAGTACCGGATAGGCACAACGAGATGATTTGGTACAGGGATGGTCCTTGGTATAGGAGAATCATAGAGGTGATCATTGATGCAAGATAAACACATGAATGAACATTTTTCTGGTGCTTAAAAATCTTGACACCGATTTTGGTGACAGTGATTTGTAGGAATAGCTGGTGTTCTGTGATCAAATTCGACTAAAAAACCATGTAGTTTCCAAAGTCTATAGAGGAATTATGCAAGAAATCTTTGCAACAGGAGGGTATTATGTAATGACTAGTGATTGGGATGACATAACTCCTTTTCTTATGGAACCAAGGTGACCATGCTTTTGCTGGAATTTCCTCTTTTATTACAATAACAATAATAATCCTAACTACTACATTTCTGTGTATTTTTATCGAGCCTAGATTAGTTAATGCTCGCCGGTATTTTCAATTTTACAGAGTCTGAAAAACTTAAAGGAAACTCTCTATACTGTCCCGTGGATTTTCATCGAGCTTGGGCCAGTTCTTGCTCGTCGGTATTTTCAATTTTAAAGAGTTTGAAAAACTTAAAGAAGACTCTCTCTGGTAGCTATCCTCCTTATTTGTTTATCTACATGGGAATGCCACTATTTTTTTTTTCCTTTTTCCTTTGTTAATTACACCAAAACAATAAATAAAAAATTCATCTCATGACACACCTATGTACAGAAAATGGATTTATACAATTTGAACTTACTATGGTAGGTCAATGGGAGGAGAAACCCTCTTGCTTACTAGTTGCATTTCAGAAGTCTGAAGAACATTTTTGACAAAATCATCCTTTGACAGAGGTTTGTGATAAACCTTCAATCGATGACCATTTACAACAAGGGAAGTCTGATTTTCATCAATGGTATTTATCCTTACTACACCATTTTCATAGACTGTATCAACCTCATAGGGGCCCTTCCATCTGGTAGATAGTTTACCTTTAAAATTTTTGAATCTGCTATCATATAGGAGGGCCCAATCACCTGGATGGAAGGAATTCTTTTTAATGTACTTGTCATTCCATTTGGTCCTTTGCTCTTGTATCAGGGTGGTTCTTTGTAGAGAATCCTATCTTATCTCATCAAGCTCATTCAATTGTAATAGCCTCTGTTTTTGAGCTTCATTCAGGTCCATTCCCAATTGCATGGTAGCTCTGAAGGTCTTTACCTGAAACTCTATGGGCAATAGTACATGATTACCATACACCAAATCATAAGGTGTATGGCCTGTTGTATTTCTCCAGGCTATCCTGTAGGCCCACAAGGCCTCAGGCAACCTATCAGCCTAGTCTTTGTGATGCAGCTGAACAATCTTAGTCAGGATGGCCTCTATAACTTTGTTGGTCGATTCCACTTGGCCATTGGCTTGGGGGTGATAGGGAGAAGACTTTCTGTGTTTGATATTGTATTGTTCGGTAAGAGCCTTGACCAAATTTGAGGTGAATTGTGTTCCTTTTTCAATGACTATTTCCCGAGGTACCCTGAAATGAGTGAAAATTTTCTCAAAAAGAAATTCTACCACAGAATGTTCATTGGCTAAATATAGAGCCTTGGCTTCTACCCATTTTGTTACATAGTCTGTGCAAACTAATATGTACTTTTTCCTACAGGACATGGGATTGATAGATCCTAAAAAATCTAAGACCCATTTTTCAAAGGGTTCGATTACTACTTGGGCTTGGAGTGGCATTTCGTTGACTGTTGTAGGTTTTCCCATCCTTTGGAAATCATCACAGCTGGCCACATATTTCTTTGCATCTTTGAAGATGGTTAGCCAATAATAGTCAGACTGTAGGATTTTGTAGGCTGTCCTTTTGTCAACAAAGTGGCGTCCACATGGGCCATCATGGCAAGCTCTGAATATATCCTGCATTTCATCTTCTCGGACACATCTTCTGATTACCAAATCAGGTCCTGTTCGGTATAGGGTATCCTCATGCCACATATAATTGGCACTTAGCTAAATAATTCTTTGTTTTTCTCTGGATGTCATACCTTAAGGCAACTTGTCAGTTACGAAATAGTTGGCTACATCTGCATACCAAGGGGTGAAAGTAGAAATGGAAAATAAATTCTTATCCAAAAAATCATCATCTACTGGAGTAATGTCACCTGTATGGATAAGCCTAGACAAAAAATCAAAAACCAAGTTATCTTTTACATGCCTATCTATAATAGTGATATTGAATTCTTGTAGTAACAACATCCATCTAGTTACTCTAGCATTTGTAACAGGTTTATTTATTAAAAGTCTGATAGCTGAGTGGTCAGTGTGCACATAAACTTCTTATCCCGTTATATAATGTCTAAACTTGTTGATGGCATGTACTACTGATAATTTTTTTTTTTTCTGTGACAATATAGTTTGCTTCAATATGTGAGAGGTTCTTACTAACAAAGTATATAGCATAAGGAATTTTCCCTTCCCTTTGTCCTAATAAATCTCCCAAAGCGGTATCTGAGGCGTCTGTGCAGATATGGAAAGGAAGGGACCAGTTTGGACCTCTCAAAGCAGGGGTGCTTGGAAGTTTTGTTTTTAAGATTTCAAAGGAGATTTGGCATTGCTCATCCCAACAGAATTCCGTATCTTTTGCTAGTAGTTTGAAAAGGGGCGCAGCTAGGTTTGTAAAATTTTGAATTAACCTCCTATAGTAGCCAGCATGCCTTAGGAAACTTATGATTTCCTTTTGTGAGCTAGGGATCTTAATTTGGGAAATAATGTCAATTTTGGCAAGGTCCACTCTTATTCTTATACCGGAGATGTGGTGACCTAGAACAATTCCTTCGGTAAGAATCATTCTTGATTTTTCGTGACTGAGTGAGAAGTTGGTCTCTTTACATATAACCAATACCTTTTTCAAATTATCCAATGCCTATTGGAAATCATACCCATATACCATGAAATCATCCATGTAGACTTCCACACAATCATTGGTCAAATAAGAGAAAATAGCCAAGACAACCCTCTTAAAAGTAGCAGGGGAATTACATAACCCAAAGGGAAGAACCCTGTAGGCATAGGTTCCCCAAGGACAGGTGAATGTGGTCTTGTCCTGTTCTTCTAGTGAAATTTGTATTTGGTTGTAACCACAAAACCCATCCAGGAAAGAAAAATACCTCTTCCTATATAAAGTGTCTAAGCCCTGATCTATCAAAGGTAAAGGGAAGTAGTCCTTATAGGTGGCCTTGTTTAATTCTCGAAAGTCCACACAAATCCTCCGTTTCCCATTTTTCTTTGGTACAATAACTAATGGGGAGACCCATTTGCTATCTGATATAGGGTAAATGAAATTAGCTTGTAGGAGTTTTTGAAGTTCTTCCTTTACTATATCTTTCAATGTTGGGTTCATTCTTCTTTGAGGCTGCCTGAAAGGTTTGATTTCATTGTTAGTGTAAATATGATGCATACAAGTATCTGGGTGGATTCCTTTCATGTCAGAGTAATCCCATGAAAACGCATCAGATTTCCCTTGAATCATTTGTATCAGCTTTCATTACCGATCAATTTCTAGGCTAGCATTGATATATAAGGACTTTCTAGGACTGATTTCAACAACTTGGATAGTTGATTCCTTCCATTCCTCTACTTGTGAAAGAGTGGCTATTGTAGAAGTGGAAGGGTGCCAAATTTCTTGAAATTCAAGGCTAAATATGTGTGTGTAGTTAGGGAAAGATTGGGGATAGTCAATACATGTTGAAGTGGCCAAGAATAGACTTAGGATTTGTTCTTCAGAGTGCTCTTTTACTCCTTTTACTTGTTCAAGTGTAAACAAGGGATGAGTACAGTCCTCCTCCCCATTGGGATTCTCCAACCAAAGAGGAACTTCAGTGGCTAGTTGGGCGGGGGAAAAAAGGATAAGTTTCTAACTTTGATTTCCATTGGAAATTGTCATTTCTATAGATCGACTACTGATGAATGCATCAGCAGTGGCCAGCCAAGGTCGGCCGAGTACTACTGGGTGTCCTGGTTTGGGGGATTTGGGATGGATTACCAAGAAATCCACAGGGTATTCCCAAGAGGCCAATGCCATTGTTATATCATCTAAACTTCCTACTGGGGTGACAATTGATTTATCTGCAAGTTCTAGAAAAGTTTGTGTAGGTCTGAAGTGATCGAGTTGCAGTGTTTTCATAGTGTTTACTAACATCACATTTATTGCTTCCCCTAGATCAATCAATGTGTTAGGTAAGAAAACACCATTGATTTCTATGGTTACCACTGGGTTTCCTAGATCACTATACTTGGAAGGAATTTCTGTTATAAATTCGGATAACTTCCCTAGCACTCGTATGACAGGAGGTTCCTTCCTCTTTCTCCCTGGATTTTTAATGTAAAGGTCCCTTACAATTTTAGCATAGATCGATATGTCTTTAATGGCCTGTAATAGTGGGATCTTTACACATATGTTCCGGAGTTCAGTCTCTAGATTATGTTCTACAGGTTCCTCAATTTTCTTTACAAGCAGCCTTTCTGGGTAAGGGGGGTTCATTTTATGGGGTGTTTCTGCTAAAAGGGAGTTGGGAGAAGGAATTTCTTGTGATACTGGAGCGTTTCATTCTTTGTTCAATGGATTAGTTGTTTGTTCTTCTCTTTGATTTTTTGGACATCTATTTGTTCATCTTGGTTTGTGTGATCATGCACTTGTTTTTCTTGGATGACCATAGTGGGATTTGTTTTGTTTACAATCCTTCATGATATTAATTCAATTCCATTAAACAGAGTTGGCATTATTACATCTGTAGAAAAGGTTTGTACTTCAACGTTTTGTATAGGTTGTGTTGGTCTGTTATTTGGGTTAGGGATAGGTTGTGCAGGAATGGGGGTAGGTCGAGGAGGATTTTGGATGGGTGCAACTTGCATTGGTTGCTGCATATTTGGATTCATGGGTAGTGCAAGTTGTTGTTGTGGGGTGGAAGAAGAGAAGGGGGGTTAAATCCTGGGAGAAATTGTGAAATATTCGAAGGATATTATGGATAGGTGGGAAAATTTGTTGTTTGGAAGGGGACATTCCCATATACAGGTCCTCTTCGCTCCTATTGCCAAGGTTGGGTTTGTGTCGACCACTGAGGATAAGACATTGGGGGTACCCATTTCTGCTGGGGGTATTGTGTCATTGGGTCGGAAAACATGATGGGGTTTTGTTGTTTCCATGGTCTCCTAGGGGGGTAGGATGTATCAAGTTCACCTACTCCCTTGAACATGGCCTTGAGTTTGGGGAGAGAAGGGAATTCATTAGTAGGATGGTCCTTTGTACAGAGACCAAAAATTTCAATAACATTGAGGCGGCATTCCTTTTTAGGGTGTTTCCTCCTACACTGATGACTGAAAATCCCTAACACAACATTTTCTTCCTCTTGTTTTATTTTAATTTTCATGGTATCTAGTTGGGAACTGATGGTGTTTAGGATATTTGTTTTAAATTTTTCCAATAGATTTCCTATTTCAATCCTCGTGACACCTCCAAATGTGGGTTTATCCATTCTGTTGATAGGGTCCCTTATACTTTTCCCCGTTTTAGCTTGACTGCGAGAGTATCTTTTACAATACTCTACTATGTCTACAAATGGTTTTTGGTATATGTCCCCAGAACTCATGAGGTTTAACACTTCAATGCAATCATCCCTCACACCCTTTAGAAAGGAATTCCTAACTGTAGTTGTATCTAAAGAAAACTGCTTAGTCTTTTGGTAATTGTATAAGAACCTCTCTATGTAGTCTTCTAAGATTTCTTATTCAGATTGTTGCATTTTGAATATATCATTCCTAGTGTCCCTAGGTCTGCAATAATCTTGGTATTTCTAGAGGAAGGTCTCCTTCATACCATCCCAAGACAAAATTGTGTGTTCCCCTAATATCATGAACCACCATACTGCCAAATCTTTTAGTGTAGTTGGGAAAAGTTTTAATTTTTGATCATTATCTATGTAGTTATAGCTCCTACACAATATGTCAAATTCAAATAAAAACGAGACAGGGTCTTCTATTGACATACCTCGAAAATGAGGAAGTGAATATAATGGAATGTTCTTCATAGCAACATCTTTAGCGATATCCAATATGGGGAATCCGAATGTCTATGTTTCATTGGATATGTTTCCCTCTTCTTCTGCCATGTATTCAAGCAATCTATAGGGAGGTGGTGAATTTTCTCCACTGAGTGATGGTTCCACCACTGGGTTACCTGGTATCTCTCTTTGTTCCAAGGTTTTGTGTGGCCTTCCAACAACAAATGCAACCTCTTCTATTAGTACCTCTGCTTGCTTTCCAGTTTCTCCTCTGGATGGGGTTTCCAGTGCTTCCTTCCTTTCTTTTTGTCTTGTGTCTTTAATCTGATCAGTGGCTTCAAATCTAGTGCCTTTTGCTATTGTTGCAATTGCTGCCTTTGAGCTCTCTCCTCTGAAAATTTTTCCTGTACGAATTTTTGATGAATTGGTATAAGGAGGGGGGGGGGGGGGGAGTTTCTTTGTTGTTTTCTTTTTTAGTTTTTCTTAGATTTTAGGAGCAATAAATCTACCTTTATTATCCCTGTACCTACTCATAAAAAATGAAATGAATGAAAAACACAGATTCCTAATTAAAGGTAGGAGGACAACCTAACTTTGGAGCAACCCCACCAAAGTGGATGCATAGGTTCTTACCTTTCATCTTACTTTCTTCTCTCCACCCTTAGATTATCCTCAAATCCAATCCAATACTTCATCAAACCAATCGAAAACTAAAAATGCTACCTGTTACCGTTTACAACTCCCCAACAATGGCACCAAAATGTTGGTGCATAAATATGTTCAATATATATATCTTACACTCATTTAATTGTCAATCCAGGATTCGCAATCGAAAGAGTCGTTACACTATATGTGTCGAGAACAAGTAACCTACCTAAGTCTGTTGCATATAGGAAATAATTAATAACATAAAAACCCTATTTCTAATATTTCTAAATACTTCAAAATATCTGGGAACCTAGAAGAGAAAACTGATAATAGAACTTAAACAAATAGTCAATCAAAGAGATGTTTTCTTAGAGAAACAAGTTTTTTCATTTCACGCTCTTGAATTGAAAAGATGAACTTTAAGAAGCTTGTCTCTTATAGAAATTTAAAACAATCAATTCCAACCATTCTCAAAACCAAAACCAACTTCAATCTCATAGAATTTAATCAAACAAGCACAAGGGTGTTCAGTATAACTGGAAGAATTTATTATAGAGAATGAATATTAAATATAGAGTCTTCTGATCCCTTGAGGCACTAGATCCACTACAGTCATAAACTCAAAATATCAATTCCACACTTCACATCATGAAATAGCTACCTTCAACATCTGAGAATGAAATGTATATTCGATCCAACACTTTCTTATTCACAACAAATCAAAATGATTAATTCAATGCTTAATCCTGAAAATGAAGTAAAGACCAATCACATGCACACTACTATAAAATATCCACACAAACACACAAAATGTCTACAAGGAGGTTTACCTTGGTTGGAGTGGTGGGCCCTTGCCGAACCAACAAGGAACCTCTTACTAAAGTAACAGACTACATTTCTTCACTCACATCCAAGAATTGACATAAAAGATCTTCTATATTAATTCAATTGGTAAATTGGATCAACAGTCTTTTAATTCATACATGGAAATGATAAGTATCATCTGGTTCTGACAGTGAACTTTTTACAGTCACTATTATCACCCTTAGCTATCATTTATATGAAATTCCATATATAAGGTAAGATGATACTACCAATATCTATAGATAAGCATTAAAAAGTTTGAGATATTTCTCAATTAATATTTACATCGAATTTTTAGGAGTCGACTCCATCCTCATGACACAAAGTGCATGAGTGATGGAGTCTCTTTGCAAATGGAAAACTAATTTGGGTGCTTCTATCCAACTGTCTCCTCGAAATCTTTACCATCATCCTGGTCCAACTGGTGCATTCTGGAAACAGAGGTTCTGGTACCAGATTGCACACAGTCGCGAATCTAGTACCAGAATAGAACAGAGCAGGTAGTACTGGAATAGTGCATGTCTTGGTACCGGAATAGAGTTGGTACCGGATCAAAACTATCTTGAGTACCGAAACGGATTTGGTACCGGATTACATGGTGTCTGGTAGTGCCAGATAGACTACTCATAAATCAAACCATTAGGACTATACAAAATAAAACATTTTCAATCAAATTAATTTAAGAAAGTTAAACAAACATGCTTTAAATCATCAATTACCTCTTGTGGACATGACATAACTATTAGGCATGTTTTTTTGGGGGAATAGTGCAATATAGGTTTTTAAAAGAGGCAAAAAGGCTTAGATATAGGGTGAGATAAGGAATTATCTATATCAAAATAGGGACTCAACAATGGGGATCATTTTCATGTAAATGGTGTTGGTTGGAGAAATAGTGTAGATAGTGACTATTGATTGTAGTTTTGTTTTATCCGATTGAAACTTAATGCAAAAGTCTTGAAGCTTTGATGAAAACATTCTAACGGTGGCAGTCTGATGTATTGTATTATTTATTTGCATATGTGATTTCTTGTAATATTATATTCACATCTGTAATTTCTATCTAAATCGGAACGTGATTTCAAATCTAGAATTCACTGCACAGTTCTCTAGATTCACGCCATTTAGATAAAATGTGTTTCTTCTAAGTTAACTCTGAATTCATCCCCAACGATGCTCTGAGTTTCTTCATGCATTTTTCTCTCACCACACACAACAATTTTTAACTGAAGACTGTTTCTCATTTAGCATTTATCCTCTCAAGTTCAGTCACCGAGTCATTTGTTTCTATCATTTTCTTAAATCGACTCCATTGCCCAATGGTACTTTCTCTCTTGCTTATCCTACCATACCTTTTAAAACAAAAATAAACTTGTCCTATTGCAGAATCTGACCTATGTGGATTTATTGATGAAATATTTGAGTTATTACCAGTCATTAGAGATACGAGAGAGCCCTATCTAATTGTGTAGGTCAAAATACAATTTAAAGTTGGTTGAAACAATTACCTCGGGGATTTTTTTGATACAACCCAATGAAATTACTGAGTGCTAACATGCTCAAAATATCATAATAGAACAAAATCACACCATGTACAATAATGTGAGCATGGAGCACAAATCTAATATAGATAACAAAGATGAGTTACACAATAATTCCTTAAATAATAGGAGAACCACCTCCACATAAGAAAATACATTCATACATCACAATTCCCATTTCCTCAATAATGAATACATGATCCCTGTATATACCTATTCACACCTACACATGAGGCCTCTTTACTATTAGGCTTACTTATCACATATATTTACAAATTT
Organism: Picea engelmannii; assembly: GCA_009831015.1. Taxonomy (NCBI): domain Eukaryota; kingdom Viridiplantae; phylum Streptophyta; class Pinopsida; order Pinales; family Pinaceae; genus Picea; species Picea engelmannii. The sequence continues at coordinate 1,220,748 of ML786467.1, read as the reverse complement.
CATGTACATTTATCCCCATATATACCCCTTGGGGTCATATCATGTACATTTAACCCTATATATTCCCCCCTTGGGTCATAACATAATACCCTCCAAAAATCTTTGTACTCAAATCTTTGCAATTAAACGCTTCACATGTGATGAAACAAATTAATCTGATTTTTTTATGTTCCTACTATATTCTTTCCATTCATGATGATTCAACCATCCAAAATCAATTCTTTTCGATCATAATCCTTGGTGGCTAGTTTTTGCATAATTTGTTTCCCTTGATTCCATGTATTGTTTTTGAAGCTTCTCCAATTTGTAGTAGATGTTGGTATATGATAATATCTTGTTGAATAATGGTTCTGTTGGACACACAGACCACACTAATAGGGCGGGGGTGAATCAGTGTGAGGATATTTTTTCACTTCTCACAAAACTTTAGTTAGCAATACCTTCAAACATATTATTCATTTGTACTTATCTACTTCCATATATCAACAACGTTCATCAATAAGAGAGAACCATAAACCATCACCATAATAAACACAAAGAACACTAGACATATATGCAAACTTTTGTATTATTTGTTACAAGAGACTACAATCTCATGGTTTTATCAACATCAACTTAAAAGAGAAAAAAATCCAAAAGAGCACCAACTCTCAATACAAGACTCATCTTGCAGATCTCAGCACCAACTAATATGTGAGGAATCCAATCCCCAAGTACAAGACCCTGCTTGTGGACATAAACCAATCTGTCAACATGTGCATGACTTGTTAATAGTGTATCCCGCATATGTACGTGATCTTCCTATATTGCAGCATGCATATGTACACTATCTTCCTATACTGTAGCACGCATATGTACGTTTCCTTCTCTCTGTCAGTCTGTGTACACCTTTAGAAAACTAGGGCATCCATTCTTCTGCACTTCTTAAACTTTCTTTCCTCTTTTATATCCATCTGCAACTTGTCACTGCATCCAACCTATCACTACAACCAATCTATGTTGTCCCAACCACAGACAAATATACACCATCCAACAACCTTTATGTAGGATCTTCACCATCAAAGCATGAGTGGAGGACAACTGGATATGCGAGCACGCATTTTGAAGACATTTTTGAATTTCAAAAGGAAGAATCATTTATGTAACAAATGGAAGGATGTATTTTCTTTTAATGTTTTGGGGATTGTAATACAGATCTTGAACATTTTCTCTCATCTGTCGGTTGTGGGCATTTATTGTAATAAATGTAAAGTAGATGGTAGTCTCTAATTCGATAAGATAACTTAGAATAGTAAGAGGGAAAACTCAAGAAGACTCTCTCATATGTAGGATATTATCATTCTCATTGTAATTTATTGTAGAGCAAGAGAGCATAGGAGAGCAGAGAAGAACAAAGATTGTAGAAGTTGTATGAGTAGATAGTTGTTGTTATTGAGACCATGTACATAAGTACCTGAATTAATATAAGAAGCCTTTGATCCAATTTCATGGTGTACTATGGTTGCTGTGTGTATCTATTGAATGGTATGTTTGCAACTTGCTTATATTCTCTATTATGCATTTGTTTCAATGTTGTGTGTGTATGTGATTTCATGTTGAATATATGGAGTCTGTGAGAACAGTATAAGTTTCAACTGTTTCTCTTCCTGAGAATTTCTACAGGGAGTGCAGTGAAAGTCCGCAAGGATGGAGTGCGTTGACAGGTTTCTGAGGTTTATCCCAAAAATATTAGGAGAGATATCGTTGATCTTATATCTGTAGAGTGAAATTATAGTATAGAGCCATAAAAGGTGTGCGCAGGTTGAGGAGAGTCTTAGACTTGTCCAACCCAAGGAAGTGGTTGAAGAACTTATGTCGCAAGGAGTGCGCAAAGTTGGAGTGGTTGAATAACCAGAGGTTACTGTGAAAGCCACAAGGTGTGTGTTCAGGATTCCTAAAAATATCGGAGTTTGCAGCAAGAATTCAAGCTCAAGAAGGATAGAGGCTTGGAAGATTTCAAAGGAAGTACAAGGGTCAAAATCATCTCATGGAGACAAGCTCATAAGGTTTGACGCTGAGTTATTTTTCCAGGAACCATTTAGAGCCCCGATGGATGATATAAATACTCGGAAGGAGAAGCGCAGAAATCCATGGGTCATTGGATCCAGTAAATATGTGAGGATGATGAGGGATGAGAGTCATTAAACACTTGAAAGCTTAGGAGAGATAGTAATTCATTGATATAAGTGAAGATAAAACCGTTGATTCCTTTCGTGGGAAGGAGAAATCAGAAATCGGGAGCCAGATGGGAGAAGGAAGTCAACCTCCAAAGTCGTGAACCGTGAATTTTCGATTCGCGAAAAGAGGATTTGGACCGTTGAATCACAGGAGTCTTGGAACATTTATTTGAGGTAATTGAAGTCAAGAGTTCGGACCTCAAGTGAAGGGAGGATATCGACTTCATGATTTCCTAATACGCGAAGTCTCGTAGCACTCGAAAGTTGGGCCCCAGGACATAGTTGGAGGTCACATTGGTGGAGAATAGGGTAAATATCTAGCACTTGCTATAATCCTAACTCGAAGTTGAGGAGTTCGATAGTCGAGAGAGTCAAGGTGAATCTTAATAGAATACCCGATGTCGTGAGGAGTGAAGTGCCTTTTGGTTAGGCTTTTGGTCACCGCCAGTGGTCGCGTGACGAGAGCTTGCACCTAGTGCTTGTTCATGCGGATGGAGTTCGTAAAACGGACCTGTGGTTTTTATGTGTTGAAGGTTCCAGCAGGGACCAAGGATCCATTTTGGCTCAAAGGAGTTCAAAGTTCCATAGAATGGGAGGTCAAAATACCCTGTCGAGGTAGGGGTTCTGCGTCAAACCTATGCATGCTCCTCATGCATACACCATCACAGAACATAGATATCCCTCAACCATATCAGAACATAATTACACTACTAACCAACCACCATCTACCATATCCAAATATCACAACAAACATACAAAGAAATCTTCAAGAACTCACTATACCATGAGTAAATCTAAGCATAAAGACAACATATAACCATACCATATCTTCTATAGTAGATATGAACTAGTAGACTATTTTTTGGGGAACTTGCTTCAGACTTCATGAACCTGATACCATCACTTACTCAATATTTTCATGTCCTTTCCCAATTGTACACCCCCTACTCTCCTTCAACCTGCATATGTACATGACCTTTCCCACTGTATCTAGTGTACAACTTCAAAAAACTAGGGTTTTTTGAACCTCCAAAAATTTCTCCATCAAAATTCCTTACTACCTCAGACTTACGAAACTTTTGATGCATCCATGACTACCTGTAATGAACCTTTCACCAAAACTATATATTCGATATACTCAAAATATTCACTTAATAAGAGACCCTTGCTCTCTTATTTATACTTCTCCAAGTAGCTTCTTCTAGGGGTTATCTTCTAGCCAACTTACCCAACTTCCTTATTTTGGGGCTAAACCACTTCTAACCACTTGTCCACTTACAACCACTTTATCCACAAATAGTAAACTCACCACTTCTACTTGCAACTAATTTATTTTTAATTATTTTCTTGTTGCAACGACTTAACCCATGGCTAACCACTTTGATTGGTCAACTTCTTCTAGGAGCTTCTAGAATAATTTGACTTCTTTGACCTTCTAGATGCTTCTAGACAACACTTGAGGGTTCTCCAACTTCACGTGGCCATAAATATCTAACCGTGAGGAGTTATGTGATGTTCCACATATCACTTGAAACGACATGATGAGCATTATCCATATAGAATAGTCTCACTTGAACATTCATTGATCTTAATTACATTATTCCTCAAACAAAATGGGGTTCCCTAACCACACTACTAGGATTTTTCAACCTCCTAACCATTTGGACTTCACAAAGTGTCTTCCCATGAGGGATTTCACCATAAGGGGACCACTTTGGAGTTCATCCATTTGGTACTTCCTATCAACCATGATAAGTCAATAATGATCAACCTTTACATCAACCCATCTATTCATCAATGATACAAACACATTTGTAAGAAAATACTTGGCATAAACCCTTTGGCATTAATCCTTTGAAATCAATTACAATATAGTGCCACAATCTCCCCCTTTGGCATTGATGGAAACACCAACATTGATGTCAACACAAATCATTGATGGAAATATGTATACATGGAAATGCTCCTAATAAATATTCATCTCACCACATCAATGTGACTATCTCTCCCCCTTTGACATCAATTTCAAAGGGTATCTCCCTTTGGGGCTTCTCCTCCCGATAGAACTATCCCTGAGGTTGCTCCCCCTAGCTGCACTTTCATGTGGGATTCTCTTCATGTATTTGATGAGTCTCTCCTTTTGACAAGGGAAATCACTTTGATGCAATGATAGTAACATGGATTCCAATCATCTATATCATCTCTCCATCTGCAATCATACATCTGTAACCAATCATGGGAAGAAGAATAACTCCCCCAAGTGGGTATGTCTCCCCCTATCTTCTTTGGAATATGAACAATATGCTACCACTGTGATTCCCTTCTGCTGCAAATGCTACTGCTCAACTGAAACATAGATCAACTTCTCAAGAATGATTTTCTCTTCCTATGATGATCCTTGGACCTGTCCATGCATCATCCATCTAAACCTATGCCACACCTTACATCAAGTGTATGCCAATCATACATAATATCTCATGCATCAACCATGAAGAAAAAGATATGTCAACAATGAATAATGAATCACGAACAAACCATCAACGATGTAAATCTTGTGCCATACCATGTGCCAACCATGCACATCAACCATGTACATCAACACCATAAAATATACCATAAGATTTCATCACTAAAGTATATATGCCAAATATGTACAAAGCATATATCAATATCATCAACAAGTGCCGCTTATCAATGTACCAATAACATCATCAACCCTACAACATGCCAACCATGTGCCTCAAACAAGTTTCATATCACACATGATACGCCTCTATCATAAACCAAGTTCCACAAACTATATGTCAAGAAATGTATCTCAACCATCAAGCATCAATCTTGTACCATATACCATCAACAAGTGCATCAACCATGCACTGAACATGTATCACCATCAGTACCAAGCAAGTGCATCAACCATGAACCAAACCTCATCAAGATGACCCATAACCAAGCTATACATACATCATCCATACACCATGTGCTAATGATACTACTAGGAAGTGCTTCTACTCAAACAACCAAGTCTGTACCAATCAAGTGTAGATCAATCTATATACAACATTACCACCTCGTCAACTCATCAACTACATGTCCCAATCTGTAGATCAAACACATTCCAAATGCATGCACCAATATATTCAACATATATGATTCTAACAATACATCACACGATATGTTAATGGATCTCACATATGTACCAACCATGTACTATAATATATCTACCTCAAAACCATTCACTACAGCAAATACTAAGCAACCAATAGTTCCTTAAAACATGTACCAAGAGTGTGTGTCAATAGATCAATGATATACCTCTATCTATCATCACATCAACATGATATGTCCCATAGACAACATGCCATAAATTCATTGAGAAAATACATAACCAACATTGTTCCTTAGTGGAAAAATACCTCAATCCACACTCTAGGGTTAGTACTATGCAGCCAAGATAGAAATCAAGCATATGCTCCAACAGTAAATGGAATATTATCACCATGCATTCATCAAAAAAACATATAATCATGAAAACCTGAACCAAACCATCTCAGGCCTTGCATAAACAAAGTTAAACAATCAAACCCTATTGCAACTCATCTATACAACCCTCTTCTTGAGGCTTTTACCATAGGTACACATTCTATTCATTAGACAACTCACATATGTATGCGACCTTTCTATAGGTCACCTCATGTATATACACGACTTATACCATAAGAGCTCACGTATTCTTCATAAAAATTAAATGTTTCCTCATTCTTTGTCCTTTCATTCATGTCTAGTTGTTTAGTCTTCTTCATCCAATTCTGAGAGTGTCTTGTACTTTGAGTATTTGTTCCTTCAATTTCCATCTTTTCAAAATTTTCTTTCTTCCAATTTTCATGTGATCTTCTTTCCATGCTATATGAAGCACTCCTCATTGACTTTCTCCTTGAATTCCAACAATCTTGAGCTTTGTGGCCAAACCCACTACAACTATAACATCTCATGGTGTGACAATGAGAAGCAATGTGTCCTACTTGATTACATCTCCAACATCTTAGGGTGTTATGGAACCTTCCAATATATTTCCTTGCATAATGTCTGCAATCCAAATCTTTGTGACCATATTCGTTACATGTGAATCATTTACCATGAAAAACATTTTCATACCTTGGCCTTGGTGTCCACCTTGAAGGTGTCTCTCTTCTGAATTTTCTTTGAGGTGTAAATATAGCTTCTTTGTGTCTTCCTTTCTTTGTTATTCCAAAATTTTCCTTTATTTGTGTAGGTTCTTGACTTGCAACATTACTTCCACCTTTTGAGAATGAAGGACTCACCTCATGCTTCTTAGAGGTGCTAGCTTCAAAGTGTGCAACTTCCTTGTTGTATCCAAGACCTGATTTATCATTTGGTGATCTTTAACTATCCAAGATTTCATCCAATATTGTTGAGCTATTCATGAACTTGATATGAGCATTTGAATTCTCTGTTTTTCTTCTAATATCAACAACTTCTACTTCCATCTTATGGCACAATTCTTCCTTTTCATTTACTTGGTTCTTCAATAGTTCTTCTATCCTTTTGGCTTCTTCAAGTTGGGTCTTTAGATTGACATTGAATTCTCTTGTTTCTTTAAGTTATTCAAGGTTTATTCTAAGCTCATAATTTACCTTCTTCTTTTCTTACATTTGACTAATTATTTCATTATTTAGTCTCTTAATATCTTCTTATTTTTCATCTAATTGATTCCTTTGCTTGGTTGTTTCACTTCCTTCTTGTTTCTTGAGCATTTTTTTTAGTGCCATGAAATGTCTTTGGTACTGATCTAGGGATTCCTTAGTAATACTTTCAATATCCTCAAAAGCATATGGATTATCTTCTTCTTCTTCTAAAGCATGTATAACTTTATGTTTAATCATTAGCAAATCTTCTTCTTCATCTATAAGATAACTATTAGTTGATTCTACACAAACAATTGTAGATATTTGTCTTCATTTGTAGGAGAACATTCAACTTCATTAAATTTAGGACCATTGTAATCAGAATATTTTGGAGAGTCTTTACCTTCATTGATGATTGAGTCTTGATATGGCTTCTCTAGCTTCATCCATAGGTCCTTGGCATAGGTACATTTTCCTATTCTTTCTTTGATGAAACCCAACAATACATTGAATATGGTCTTGAATGCTACTGCATTATTCTTCTTTGCTGCACTTTTTGAATGATTATTTGATCGAACTGATCTAGCCAAAAATGTATCCCAAACACCTATTCCTTTTGACTTCAAATACCCTTTCATATTTATTCTCCATGCTGAGTAATCTATCTCATCAAAGAATGGAACTTGATTTGCATGTTCATTCATCCATTTGTGTATCCACGGATCTCCTTCAATATTGTAAGGCTTATAGGGAAGGCCTTCTATAATACCAATTGTTGGACACACCGACCACACTAAGGGGGGGGGTGAATTAGTGTGAGGCTCTTTTTTCACTTCTTACAAAACTTTAGTTAGTGATACCTTCAAAAATATTATTCATTTGTACTTAGCTACTTCCATATATCAACAACATTCATCAATAAGAGAGAACCATAAGCTATCACCATAATCAACACAAAGAACACCAAACATATATGTAAAATTTTGTATTATGTGTTACAAGAGACTACAATATCATGGTTTTATCAGCATCAACTGAAAAGAGAAACAACTCCAAAAGAGAACCAACTCTTAATACAAGACTCAAATTGTAGATCTTTGCACCAACTGAGATGTGAGGAATCCAATCCCCAAGTACAATACCCTACTTATGGATATAAACCAATCTTTCAACAGGTATGTGACCTGTTAATACTGCAACCCACATATGTATGTACTGTAACACACGTATGTACGTGCCCTTCTCTCTGTCATCATGCGTACACCTTTAGAAAACTAGGGCATCCATTCTTATACACTTATGAAACTTTCTTGCCTCTATTATATCCATATGCAACCTTTCACTGCATCCAACCTGTCTCTGCAACTAGGTTGTATTGTCCCAACCAAAACAAAATCTACACCATTCAACAACCTATGCATGCTCCTCATGCATACACCATCACAGAACATAGATATCCCTCAACTGTATCAAAACATAATTACTCTAATAACCAACCACCATATACCATATTCAAATATCATAGTAACCATACAAATAATTCCTCAAGAACTCACTATAACATGAGTAAATCTAAGCATAAAGACAACATATAACCATATCATATCTTCTATAGAAGATCTAAACTAGTAGACTACTCTTCTGGGAACTTGCTTCAGACTTCAAGAACCTGGTACCAACACTTACTCAAAATTTTCATGTTCTTTCCCAACTATAGGTTCCATTCTCTCCTTCATCCAACATATGTATGTGCCCTGGCCCACTACAACTTTCATACAACTTCAAAAAACTAGGGTTTTTTTAACCTCCAAAAATTTCATCGACAAACTTCCTTTCTCATACGTAGGGAACATCTTATGCATCCATGAGGTACTTGCAATGAACCTTTCACCAAAAATAGATCTTAAATATACTTAAAAGATTCACTTAATCGGAGATCCTTTATCTCTTATTTATACTTCTCCAAGTATCTTCTCCTAGGGGTTATCTTCTAACCAACTTACCCAACTTCCTTTTTTGGGGGCTAACCCACTTTTAACCACTTGTCCACTTACAACCACTTTATAAAAAAATATTAAACTCACCACTTCTAGTTGCAACTAATTTATTTTTAATTTTTTTCTTGTTGCAACCACATAACCCATGACTAACCACTTTGAATGGTCAACTTATTCTAGGATATTCTAGAATAATTTGAATTATTTGACCTTCTAGGGGATTCTAGACAACACATGAAGGTTCTCGAACTTCACATGGCCATAACTGTCTAACCATGAGGATTTATGTTACATTCCACATATCACTAGAAATGACATGATGAGCATTATTGATCTAAAAATGAAGAAGACTTGAAAAACTTGAATAATTATTGAAAGTGAAATGTTATGTGTTTAAAGCAACAGGATCAATTTGAAACACATAAATTAAGGATTACTTATGCAAAATACACATAGACAGCAACATAAACATTGAACATAAACACATGTGCACAACAATTGATAAAGGAGTTCACCCCTCTTATGGGCTACATCTCCTGGTCCAACTTCCAATGGATCATTATTATTAATTGCTCAAAAAGTGCTCAAAAACATGTCTTACAATGCTCAAACTGACAAACCAACTGCTCCAATGGCTTCCCAGCGTACCAAAACCCCTGTCTGGGCTCTTTCGACACCTGAAATGGTCAAAAAATGAGAAAGATAGGCCTCCTGGAAGTCTCCTTCTCCAAGCTTGTTGTCTCTGGTTCTACAATTCGCACCCTCATTGATTGAACCTGGCTCACATGCTCTTTTAAGCGTAAAAACCCAGCACCGGGCACAACCGCGCCAACGGTGCAAACCGTAGGACGGTTAAGGCGCCTCCAGCCCCTAACCGCCTCGACACCTGGGCATATGGCCATACGACCCCGCACGTTGGCAAAAGGGTGGTTAAACCATTTGAAACCGTGTCAACCGACTCCCGCGTGCCAACGTTTAACACATGGGTCTTGGTTTCAAACCCCACAACAATTATTAACACACGGTTATATAATATACAATGCAATGTATTGCAATACATTGCAATACAATGCAATGCAATGTAATGTAATGTAATACAACGCGTGTGCGCCAATGGTCGGGCCATAATATATGTGGGTCATATGTTAAACAATGTGTCCACGGGTCGAGGCTATGCCCCGGCCCACCCCCCTTTCTGTTTGGCATAACATTCAAACTTAAATATATTTTTTATGGCATAGCTAACAAGGAACAATGGCGGGAAAGTTGGTTAGTGGAAGCTTTGTAAGATTTGTGCTATAGGAGGTCCAGGGGTCGAACCCCGTGGACTCCCAATACAATTTTTACATATGAAATAATGACCAAAGAATGAGCGACATGTGGCACCCTCGGGTTGGGCCACGTGTCCTCATACTATTCGCCCATAATGGACACGTGTCAAAATGCTACTCGCCAACATCAACCAATGAAAATGTGCCACATCACCCACCTGCCATGTCACCGTATGGATGGTACGGCCCTGCCATGTCACCATACGGACTGTACGGACAGGTACAGTCAGCATCCAAAATTTTTGCCTATTTGGCTTGGCGGACAGATCGCGATATCTTCTCCATACGGACTCCGTTTGAGAAAGTAAATATACCGCTGGAATCAGGAAGACGAGACAAACACAATGGAACTATTTTCGTCGCATTCTGAACAATTTGAAAATTGAGCAAAATTTGATCCCCTGATCAACTATCCATATAGAATAGTCTCACTTGAACATTAATTTATCTTCATTACATTATTCCTCAAACAAACTGGGCTTCCCTAACCACATTACTAGGATTTCTAAACCACCTAACCATTTGGACTTCGCAAAGCATCTTCATGTGAGGTATTTGACCATAAGGGGACCACTTTGGATTTCATCCATTTTGTACTTCCTATCAACCATGGTAAGAAAACAATGATCAACCTTTACAGCAACTCATATATACATCAATGATAAAAACATATTTCTAAGACAATACTTGACGTCAATCCTTTGAAATCAATGAAAGCATAATACAACAGGTTTTGTGATGCCTTGTTCCATGAATATTGACAAGTTTTTGATCTTCTTCCTTGATAATGATGATATCGACCTTCTTGTCTTCCTTGAAATATTTCCTAGTAACGAGGGTGTTGATATGGTTTCACATTTGATGATTTTCCTTCACTTTGCACATGCATTTCATCTATCTTCTTTTTAGAGACAATGACATCCTCTATCCTCTTTGCTTGGTATTTGATTACTCTATCCTTGGAGATAATACCATCATATTTGACATGTACATCGTCTATATGAAGTTCAAATTCTTCAAGTATCTTTTGTTGACCTTCTTGAATCTTGTCTTCTTTCTCCTTTTGAACTTTCAATGTCACCCCATTTATCAAATTTTGACGCCCTTCTTCAATCCTTGATTGCATTTCTAATTTTATCTCATCAATATTTAGGGAGTCTTCAATCTTCTTGCAGATTTTCTCTTCAAGTCTTTTGGTATATTCTTCATCCCAGATCTTTGTTTATTCTCTATTTTGATAATTCTTATTTTCTTATTTCAATCTATTAACACCATCCATTAGTTTTTTTATATAGTTTCACAATCTACATATCTCTTCATATTTATTTTTCAAATCTTCCCTTGAATCATACGTTTTCCACTTTCCTTGTTTTATTTTTTCAACTTCTTATGAATGTATCACAAGTTCCTTGATATGTCTTCTAAATAATCTCCAAGTTTCATTTTCTGAATCATCCCAGAAAAAACATTATAGAGAACATGCTAACATTACTTATTTGGAGAATAAAAATTGTAAGATCAATGCTCTGATACCAAATGTTATGTTCCAAATTCTTAAAATATCATAATAGAACATAATTACACACCATGTATAGAAATGTGAGCATGGAGCACAACTCCAATATAGATAACAAACATGAGATACTCAATAACTCCTTAAATAATATGAGTACCTCCTCCACATAACCAAATACATTCATACATCACAATTCCCATTTCTCCTTAATAATGAATATATGATCTCTATATATACCTATTCACACCTACACATGAGGCCCCTTTACTATCAGGCTAACCTTATAATATGTGTGTGTGTGTGTGTGTGTGTACATTTATCCCCATATTTACCCCCCATTGGGGTAATATAATGCACATTTATATATGCCCCCCTTGGGTCATAAAAAAACATTATTCCGAGAGATCTCCAATGGTATATGGATGTCTCCTTAGGAATGAGGAGATATGATTTTTTTTGTTAGACAAACCATCCATAAATTTCAAGTCAAACCAACCAGTCTTTACAGGTCAACCCTAAAAGTGAGCATAGAAACACTATAAATAAAGAATAGATGTGCACATTTGAACATCATCTGAGCAAGAAGATCAAGTCTCAGGTGTGTAGAAGAGATCTGAGGTGCACAAGAGAAGTTTGGTCTAGATTTTATGAGCATAATTAAATGAATACAAATTATTTAAAGATGCTTAACACAGAATAACAGAGATACAATAAAACTAGTTTTCTATTCAATAAGGAAATAAGATGAAACTGTAAAATGCAGCGGAAAACAAGCTTGTTGGAATGGTGGAGGATTATCTCTGAGAAGAGATGTGATGAATACGCTCATTCACAAGAAGATGATTCCAATGAGGCTATGAAGGCCTTTTTACAATAAACAGGAATGTCAAAAATCCTAGACATCCAAAAACCTAACCCTGGGAGATGAAGCGCCAAAATTCATGTGGGCCCCGTTTGGGTAAGTTAGTACATCAACTTCCTTAGGTCATAAATTTTGAATACAATATCCATTTGGGGTGCATGTAAATGTGTTTTCCTACACAAACTAGATCTAGATAAACAATGACACACACATTTGTAGAGAGAATTGGAAAAAGAAGAAGAAGGAGAGAAAGAATGGAAATAATTCTCATTAACCAATGTGAATAATGAATAATTTACACATGATATACTCTATATAATTCAATGAGTTTGACTTGAGGTGAACCAAGTCACCATAGTGGTGGTCTAGAGTGATCTGGACACACACCAACAATTACGGGAGTGAACTGCCACCTATTCTAGTCTCTTAGGCAGTTACGGGAGTGAACTGCCACCTAGTTGAGTTAACTAGTCAACTAGTCTTCAGTTAACTGACTGAACATAAAGTAGTGAGGAGTTAACTCAAGGAATCAAGGCTAATTCCCCAATTTGGTGATGATACCAAGGCAAGGTTGAATTATCATGGTGATGATCCCAATGTTGCATGGTGATGATCCCAATGCAACATCTAAACTCAACTCAACTAGTCAAACTGAAGTGTGAACTGAAAGAGAATATTCTCTAGTGGAATATTCTCTCCTAAAATATAAGAGACTGGATAATGACTAATTATGACTAATGAACAAATAAAAACCTTAGGAAAAAGAAATCCTAGGTGTATGTGAAGTAACTCCAACACCCCCCCTAAACATCACTATGGTGAAAATAAAGATTGGGTCCCAACAATGAGGCCATGTTAGGTACCCAAGTACAAAAGATACAATGAAAATAAAGTGTGGAAAGAGGGAAAACCTCATGGGAAACCCCCCCCACTCAAGTTACAATGTATGTAAAAATAAGAATTACAGTTGCTAGGAAACTGTGTCCTTCACTCCAAGACGACCTCGCAGAGAATGGAATTTCTGCTCAGTGAAGGTCTGACGCAAACACACCACCCGGGCACGTCCTCTCTCACAAGACCTTCTTCTCTCGGCCCAAATAACTCAAAGGTTCTTCTATTTCCCTACCGGGAAATCTGCACCCACATCAATCTTCCTCCGAGGTCCACTGAATCTCGCTATCTCGTGAGTTCGTGATTCAAACCTCCAAACTTTTCCTTGTAAATCTTGCGATACCCGATCTAGCGATACGGGTGTAGCCCCTTCCTCATGCAACCGTGGGCTAAGCTTATATGTTAGAACCTCTCGCAACCTCGTAACCTCGTGTCCTCGTCGCTTGAACCGTCGATTTTTCACCTTCTTAGTTCACGAGTCCCCGAGATGCGCAGTCCCACCTTATACTCTACCATGCATCCACACGGACCTCGTCTCTTCGGCACTTCGCGACTCAGTGCCCACACAAATCTCGGCTACTCGGCACTTCGCGATTCACAATTCCTCTATGCCACCTGTATTCCACTTGTGTTCTGCTATGGCCCACACGGCTCTCCAGCTGTCGGGATATCACCCTCTCGCAACCTCGCGACTTTTGCACTCAAATTCTCAGACCTTTTCTTACGAGGTCTCGAGACACGATCCCTCGCGCATATCTAATGGCCCTTCTGTGTTCTAGATCCAACGGTTATCCCTCCCTCGCTACTCGCGGCCTCACGACTTGGAGTACCCAATGTTTGGGCTCTCCACCTGCGAACTCCCGAGTTCGCGAGATCCCTCGATCTCTCGCCACCTGTCCTCCTCATATGAACGGCTATGATCCTCTCGCTCCTTCGTCGCCTCGCGTCCTCGCTCCTCCAGACTTTGCACACCCAATACTTGGGCCTTTTCCCTGTGAACTCCCGAGTTCGCGAGATCTCCGATCTCTGCCACCTGTCCTTCAGATGGATGGTTCTTAGCCTTCTCGCCACCTCCATCTACTTAAGACGAGAGCGTATGGCTCGAGGTCTGATTACATTTTTACCAAGGTGCCATATTAAATGTTCTCATTTATATTCAGCGCATCAACTTCAAGAGAAAATTTAAAATTCAAAAACTTGTGCTGGACATCTTCCAGCTGGCTTCTGCTTCCACGTTGGTTTTACTTGTCATGAGGGATGCTCCTGCATCAAGGTCTTGGTGAAAATGTATGTCATTTTTTCTATTAAAGGGAAAAACTATAAGTCGATGATCCCCTCATGTACTAAGCCTCGGCTGAAGATAGAGAAATGGCAGCTTGCTTCTTGCTTGACCAATAGATAGGCCTGGAACCAAGACTGAGTGAGTAACCAGATGTGGACTTTCAATCAATGTTATTGCTAGCCCAATCAGAATCAGTAAACCCAATGATATCTAATGTAGAGTCTGCTGCATAATGAATCCCAAAGGTGATGGTGCCCTGTACATATCGAAGGATACGCTTTGCATCTTTCCAATGTAGCTCATGCGACTCCTTCATGAACCTATAAATTGCACCAACTGCATATGAGAGGTGTGGTCTGGAGTGTGTCAGATACAACAATATCCCCACTAGATGTTTGTACAATGTGATATCAACCAATGGAGTCTCCCCACCATCCTCAAGTTTCACTCCTAATAGGAAAGGAGTCAGAGCAGACTTGCAGTCTGTCATGTGAAATCTCTCAAGGAGATCTCGTGCATACTTGGATTGAGACAGTTTGATGCCTGATGCATCCTGACTGATCTCAAGTCCAAGGAAGAAGTGTAGCGGACCCTATCATGAAGAATCCTCTTGACAGTAGCTATTGCTGAAGTCAAGCAACCAGTGATCAACAAATCATCGACATATAGAACTAAAAGTAGAAGTGAATCATCCGTCCTGAGCATGTATACATTTGGGTCTAATTTACAATGTACAAAGTTTTGTGACAATAGGTAGGATTCCATCTTGGCATACCATGCCTTCGAAGCCTGCTTGAGGCCATAAAATGACTTCTTCAGTCGACAGACCAAAGATGAGTCCTACATAAATCCCTGGGGCTGCTCCATGTATATCTCCTCAGAGAGATCACCATGAAGAAATGCATTCTTCACATCCATATGATGGACTTCCCATCCCTTGTATACCGCAATGGAAAGTTCCAATCATATGGAATCCATCTTCGCTACTGGAGTGAAGTTCTCATCATAGTCAATACCACGAACCTATTGAAAGCCTTTGGTGACAAGCCTGGATTTGTATCTGCTGATCTGTCCATCCACTACGCTCTTGTTCCTGTAGACCCATGTGCATATGACAAGTTTCCTCCCAGAAGGAAGGGGAACTAGATCCCAAGTCTGGTTCTCGAGGAGGGAGTTGTACTCCTCCTGCATGGCATATTCCCAAAAGGGATTTCCAGTAGCCTCGCCATAAGACTGTGGATATGAAGACTGAACCAAGAAAATATTTCAGGAAGGCAATGGTTCAGTGGTAGTGAGTGCAATAGGAGGCTCCTCAATATCAGATCGAGTCCTCCTAGTATCAGCTGGATCACCTACAAGATCCCCTGCATCTTGAAGAGTAGTCTATGCCCACTTGGGCCTTTGTTCTGGCTCTGCAACTACATCTAGATTCTCTGACTCTGCATCTAACTGTACTGAATCTGAATCTGAATCTAAATCCTATGAGTCCTCTGAGTCAAAACTCTCATATGAAGAAGAGTCAGCATGTGCATGTTCATCATCTTGGACAGGTGTAAGAGTAAAGGTGTCTACATGCGGCTGCTGAGGTACATGCGAGACACTTTCTTCAAATTGGGCACTACGCTCAATGATGAGCCAGTATGAGGAAAGATCAATAAGTCGATATCCCTTCACATCGTCAGGATATCCAACAAAAATGCACTCAATTCTCTGTGGATCAAGTGCCTTCCTCTTTTCAGAGGGAATGTCGGCCCATGCACGAGAACCAAAAATGTGAAAGTGGGTCACTTCTGGTTTGAGGCTGCTCGAAACCTCGTAGGGGGTCTTATCCTTGACAGATCTATGGGGAGATTTGTTTTGGATGTATGTTGCACAGTTAAGTGCTTTGGCCCATAGTCTTTGTGGTAGTGACTTTGCATGCAACATGCAAGATGCCATCTCCTTTAGAGATTTGTTTTTCCACTCAGAAACTCCATTTTGATGAAGAGTGTAGGGAACTGTATGCTACAACTGAATCCTTGCCTCATGGAAAATATTATGAATCTCATGATTCACATACTCTCCCCCATTATCAGTTCAGAGGAATTTGATCTTCTTTCCAGACTGTGTCTCAACCAAAGATTTGAAATATTTGAGGTGTTGAGATGATCTAAAATTTGAAGAAGACTTGAAACTTGAATAAATATTGCAAGTGAAATTGTTATGTGTTTTTAAAGCAACCGGATCAATTTGAAACACATAATAAAGGATTACTTATGTAAAGATACACATAGACAGCAGCATAAAACATTGAACATCAGACATAAACACAACAACTTGATAAAGGAGTTCACCCCACTCCGGGCTACATCTCCTGGTCCAGCTTCCAATGGATCATTATTATTAAATTGCTCAAAGTKCTCAAAAACATGTCTTACAGTGCTCAAAATGACAAACTGACTGCTTCAATGGCTCCGCAACGTCCCAAAACCCCTGTCTGGGCTCTTTCGGCACCTGAAACGATCGAAAAATGAGAAAGATATGCCTCCTTGAAGCTCCTTCTCCAACTTTGTTGTCTCTGGTTCTACAATATGCACCCTTGTTCTCCAAACCTGGCACACACGCTCATTTAAGCGTAAAGAGCCCAGTCTCGTACGCAACCGCGCACCGGTACAAACCATAGGACGATTAGGGCACCTCCATCCCCTAATCGCCTCGGTACTGGGCACATGAGCACATGCGACCGCGGGCTTGGTTATAAAGTGGTTATTTTGTTTGAAAACCGTGCAAACGGTAGAATCTCCCGCGCAAATACATAACCATGCGCATTACATAACACAATGGTATAACCCGTATAAATATAACACAATGTTTAAACCCCCGCGCGATTTTAATACAATGGTCATATAACTATGTTATATACGTTATATAACATTGCAATGTATTGCAAATGCGCGTGCGCCACAATATATATATATATAGTCATATAACATTTCAACGGAACCATGGGTCGGGGCTTAGGCCCCGGCCCGTGCCCTTTTCCAAAACAAACAACATGCCACTTTAAATCAAATATGACCCGCCCTATTAACAAGGAACACTGGCGGGAATACTGGCTAGCGCATATGTGTCAAGGCTTTACAATGGGGGGAGGTCCGAGGGTCGAACCCCGCGGCCTCCATATAAATTTTACATATATATAACCATATAAACCAATCGCACAGTGACACGTGGCACCAATGGGTTGGGCCATGTGTCCAAACTTTATTCGCTGCAAATGACACATGTCAACACTCCATTGGGCAACCACCATCCAATAAAAATACACCACGTCATCAAACTGCCATGTCACCATGATGGTACGGCCCTCCACATGGCCGTACGGACTGTACGGACAGGTACAGTCAGCATCCCAAATTTTTACCTGTTTGGCTTGGCGGACAGATCGCGATATCTCCTCCATACAGACTCTTTGCGAAAGTAAATATACCGTCGGAATTAGGAAGACGAGACGAATGCAATGGCACTGTTTTCGTCGCAATCCAAGCACTTTGAAAATTGAGCAAACTTTGATCCCCTGATCACACCTCCCCATTGGGAAGCTTTTGGACCTCCAAAAGACTATCTCAGTCTATGTGAAGATGAGGGTATAGTTCCCTCACCCTTCC